>QLSR01000379.1:727478-820780 GCA_031780015.1 Citrullus colocynthis
AAAACAAACAAATAAAAATACAAAAAAAAAAAAAGAAAAAAGATACGAGCAAACAAAAAAATACCAAAAAAAATTAAAAAGCAAATACATAAAAATACCAAAAAAAAAAAGAAAAAAATTAAAAAGAAAAACAAGAAAAAAAACTGACCGAGTAAAAAAAATAGCAAAAATAAAAAAGAAGCGAAAAAAAAGCAGAATATATTTGTTTAAAAAATCTGCGCCAGATACCTCAACTCAGCACTCCAAACATTCTAACTCAACTCAACACAGCAACAAACATCCCACTCAACCCAACTCTGCACCCCAAACACAAACAATCAAACCCCAAACAGACAATCTAACTCCCCCTATAATTATTACCAACTCAACTCAACCCAACTCTATGCGACAAATGCACTCTTAGGGATGCCTATGACCCTTTATTTATAGTTTCCGAATCTAGGAGGGATTAAAGAATACAGATTCAAGTTAGTCAAGGGGGCTTGGACCATGACCCATGAGAAATGGGCCTTTGGGAATGGTTCGATGCTCGCCCTCCGAGGCCGAGGCAGGCAAGTTAGGCAATTTGACCCTATCCCTTTCCTTTCCTTTGTTTTTTTCCCTCGGTTCATTAGCCCATTTCTCACACACCATTGATCCTCAAGTAACGATGATTCTTCCGGTTTTACCCCTAATAGTTTGTTTTCCCAAGCTCATGATTCTTAGTCCGAAAATAATCCATAACAATTTCTATTTCATTTTAGTCTATGCATTTTTAATAAATTTAAATTTAGTCATTCAAAATTAATTTTTATTGTTAAATAATAATAATAATATTTCCAGGTAAGAAAAGATACCACGTAAATATATTATCAAAATTTATAAAGAGTGTACTAATACAAACTGTTTTTTCTTTTTTCTTTTGAAAAAAGTAAAGATAAAATTTAAGATTTATTGGAAGTACAAGGACTAAATACAAACTTGAGACTACATAGAGATTAAAATTGAATAAAATTCAAAACACAAGATTGAAAATGATATTATAATTTAAGTTAATATTTTTTTAAAATTTGAATAAAGAAAACACTATTGAATTGTCATTTCTTTATTTTGTGGTTATAATTAAGCCAATGGATTGTGATGAAATGATTCAAATCATTTGGGACTAAAAAATGAATGTGAACGATATTGGATCCTTCGTTCTTCTTCTTGCCTTTCAAAAAGCAACAAACAATTGAAAAGATACGCATCCATGAAAGGCGAACTGGCCAAAGATTTTATTCATTTTTTAATCTAAAAAGATTTGGTTTGGTCTTTAACAATAATAATTATTAATAATAATAATAATAATGAAAAATTTCCCATCGCCCTCGTCTTTAAGCAATCTCGTGAATCTTATTGTCGTTTCCAACTTTTTTTTGGGAGCAACCAAATTATTATATTATAATTGAAAATTTCGAGAACTGATTTAAGTGTTTAATTAGAGCTCTTATCATCTAAATATTGGGGAGACACAACACACTAAACAAACATATATAACCATCAATAAAGACAAATAAAAAGAAACACATCATTTTTACAAAAGTGCCGACATTTTCATCAATTTTTTTAATAGCTCTAATTGAGCTATTAATTCTTTTTAGTACACACTTAATCCAAATTTTGAACATAGAGTAAAATAATAATAATAATAATAAATAAATAAATAAATAAATAAATCAAAAGAAATTGGTATTGTTTAGTACTCAGTTTTTCTTGAATTCTATCTAAAGAGAAATCCCACTAAAGGCATTCAGAATTTTGGTTGAAGAAGACTATAGTTATCTTAATGTTATAATCATCTTGAAGCTATCATCAATTTTTCTATGGGATTCGATAGAATAAAGTTCATAGTCTATGTTCTGAACTTGTTTATCATGCATGCGATTTAGCATAAAGTTTTTTGAGAATGATCTCACTAAGGAATTTGAACCAGTTGGAAATAGACATGATCTAGATCACTTTGCATGTAGTTTCCATGTTATCCATCCATACTTGATCTATGTCATTATATGTATCGAAATTGGTGATCAATGAAGGTTTAATTTAGTTACGAGGGTAGTGACAAAAGCCGCCTTGATTCCGTGTTGATACAAGAGCTGGACCATATTGAACTAAAGGGGAATTCTATTATTGAAATAACCTGTTTATGCTCGCTTAAAGTTTGTGTGATTTAATCAAGTACATAGATATAGCCCAAGTGGGAGATTGTTAGATGTATAATTAAAATATGGACTATGTATGTGGATTAGTATTTTATCATATTGGTTTATTTTATTAGAGATTGACCCCTATTTTGTGATCTATTTAATTAAGACCTTAGATTCTCAATTGAATATGGACTTAATGGGTAGAAGTCTATTCCTAGATTGATTAGGGTTTAATGGGAACCCTAATTGAACTAGTATTATAAAGAGACCTTAGGGCTATGGTCCCCAACATACCAAAACAATAAGCACTCAACCTTTCTTGAATCTCATCTAGAGAGAGACCCCACTAAGGGCATTCAAAGTTTGGTTAAGGAAACCTATAGTTATCTTAAAGTTATAATCATCTTGAAGTTATTATCAATTTTTCAGTGGAATCTGGTATGTTAATTATTTTTAGAAATTTGGCACGAATGATCCTAGGTTAATTTATTCTATGCAAATTTAAAGTAAATATGCTAACAAGTGGTATTAGAGCATGATTTTCATGTTAGATTGTTGGTTTACATTCGTTTACCATTGATCTTGATTCAATTTTCGGTAAAGAAGTTTAAAGAATTAATTTTTTTTAAAAAAAGTTTGAAGTTTTTATCATAGATGTTTTTGGTTTTTTGGCATCTTAGATTTATAATTTAATGTTGTTTTGATCGTTATTCTAGTCGTTGTTTTGGGCAAATTATTTGTAAATCGAATCTTGTAAGTACGTGTCGTTTGTGGTAATTTTTTTACTATAAAAAAGGCTCAAAATAGAGGTAAAAAATGAAATTTGGAGTGTATGTAGATTTAAAGTAAATATGCTAACAACTAGAAAAAGAGGTGTATAGTATCTTTTTTCTCTTTTCATTTAAATATCTACTATATCATGTTATACACCAACAAAATGCACATCGTGTTCATTATCTTCTACATATCAATAACGACATACATAATTAATTATGGTATGGTGAATATGAAATAATCTTCTCCTTCTCTTTGGATTTTGTTTCTATTACCAAATACATGATTCTTTTTACCTTTGAAACTTAGTATGATATTAATCTCTATTGTCAATTCGAGCATACTTTAATAGATAAGATATCAATTATTATCTCAAATGTCAATTTTCGATCTTTCAACTAGATTTGTCAAACACACAAAAATATGTTATTAATCACATAATGATATAAGCTTGTCTCTCTTGACGTTAGATTAGTATGATAATATATATATATATATATATATATATATATTTTGACAATATGTTGTATGGGGAATCAAATCTCAAACTTCAAGGTTGATAGTACAAAAATTCATATCAGTTGAGATAAGTTCATGTTAGCATGTTATCTCTATATTAGTATAATACTCTAGATAATTACTTTATATATAGTTTATAAAAAAATAAAAAATAATTACCTGTTCAGTCCTTGAATTTTTAAGGATAGATGCATTTGGTTTCTAGCATTTTTTAATTTGCCAATTTAGTCCCTCCGTTTTGAAGCTTTGGAGACTAATTAATACACCTATTCTTAAAAACTCGACACTAAAAAAATATTTTTTCTGCAAAATTATTGTGTGACGTGTACCAATAAAATATTCATTAATTAATTTACTGTGCATCCTTTAATATTGTTGACCTACTGTATACGCAAGTAGGTTATGGGGTGGTGAAAGAGTTGCTGATTATTTATTGCAAATACACCATATTTATAGCATTTATAGATGGGGAGAAAACAAACAAGTCCAATAATTGTGGGGAAACCCTCAACTATAAAGTGGGGAGAAGTCTATGGCGCCCGCATGAACAGGTTGTTTTTAAATATAACAAAATAAGCTTAAATATTTATAAGTAAAGAAAAAGTTTATTTTTTATACCGTTAAAATTTTTTTATATTTATAAATAGTTTGATATCTTTTTCATATTATTTTTATTTATAATAATTTTCCTCAATAAAAAACTTTGAAGCATTTAATAGACCTAATGAGATCATAGATCCAATCTCTCACCCAATTTTTCCATTTTTTATCACTAATATTAATTTTGTAACTTTATATATATATATATATATAGATAGAAAGAGGCATTATTTACAAGTTTGGTCATCAAACAAGATGTATAATTAATAAATTTTTGTCATGTTCAAAATTACTTCGATGCACATTTTTTATTACTCAAAACTAGTTAAAGATGACATATATTATGGATCAAAAAATTAAAAGTTCGATTTCTCCCAATTCGACTAAAGAAAACAAAAAAAATTAAATTTTGTTTTGGTCTTAATTTTTTTTTACCTTTTCTTTTTAACTACATGGAGTTGGAAAATTGAAGTTCTAACTTCTAAATTAATATTACAAGTTTATGGTAGTTGAGATATATTAATGTTAGCCACTTATTTTACGCACTTCATGTAATTAATATTGGCAATTTTACTTTAGTTTTTATTTTTGGATCTGATTTCAAAACCATATATGTAAGATTACAAATAATGTAGATAATGTCAAGTAAGTAAGATTAATTTATTTTTAACTGACAGTATTAAAATTTAATAAAGAAGGTCCAAACAAGTAGGTAACAAATGAAAAAATATACATAAAACTTCACATATATATGAACAAATGAAAGAAAAAACAACTTTAAATTAATTTCTAAAAAAAAAAAAGAAAAAAAAATCGTCGTAACATTGAGGTAAGTACAGTCGAGAACATATATGTGTGTGCAGAACGGATTTAATTAAACATAAAGTTGAAACTAAGCTCTCCAATTGAAACAAAATGGATAATTACAAACTTGGCTCATCACACAAATACAAAAAAGAAAAAGAAAGAAATTATATGTACCCATGAATTTAGCAAATTATTTCTATCTCTGCATGTGATCAGGAATTTCAGGGCATTCCATAATACTCTCCAAAGAAGGTCTCCAAGAAGCATTATTAACATGAATACTACAATTCAATACTTTTCTTCTTCCTCTTTCTATTTCTTCCAACAATTCTTCTAGTCCTTTCCCTCCTCTTTCCTTTATTTGCTCCATTAGCCACTGCAGTTCCTCTTTAGTCAACACTACTTTTATTCTCATTTTTCCTTTCTTTTCTTTCTCTTCCATCTCCGTCACCGTCGTTCCTTCTTCTTCTTCCCGCTGCCTCGACAATACTTTCACGCAATTGCCCATCGATTCTGACAAAATAGGGTTTGGAATGGGGAATTGAATGAGACTAAGGTGGAGGAGAAGAGTGAGAGATAAAGGAAATGAGGGGATTTATAGGATGTTTTAAGTATTTAAATATTATTTTTGTTTGGTTAAAAAAAAAAACATAAAGGACATTTTCTTTTCTAATTTATGAATTTTGAAAAATAAGTGCAATTCGTCTATGAATTACATATCTTTTCAATCTCTGAATTTTTGTTAAAATATGTGTATTTTAATCTTTGAATACTTTTTTTTTTTTTTATTTTAAATAATTATTTGACATTCTGAATTACAAAAATAAGTTTAAAAATAATTTCAAAGAGAATGAGGTAATTTTTTAAACTTATTTTTAAAAAATTAGAAGTCTAATGTGTATTATTTATAAATGAAAATGTAATTTTCAAAGGAAGCCTGAATTTGTGGAGTAATTAAGTAAATAGAGACGTAATGCCACAGCCTACAGCCCATGTGCTTTCTTGTAATTTTCCTTCCCATCACACTACTCGACCACTTGCTCGGATCAAAATAGGGAATTATTTATTATTTAATTCCTAGCCATACACGTGTCAGCTTGTTATGCATTAGTCTCTTAGAATAAAACAAATTACTTTAAAAATTCCAAATTAAAAAAAAAAGAAAAAAAAAAAAATTTGAATTAGTTTTTAATCATGTAACGTCATGTGATTACATAACCTTGATGTGCGTAAACCACGGCGCGTTTAATGGAAAAGCATACCATGAAACAAACTTCATATGATATGATATATTATGATCATTATTTATTTAATTAACTGTTTCAATTCTGTCACAAGAAAAAAAAAAAAATTCAATTTTTTATGTTTCTCTCATTTAATTTGTTGGTTTCTTCCATGTTTTAAGTGATTAGACAATTTTATAGTTATTAAGTATAGCTAAATTGAGATAAATTATGAAACTTGAAATCTCTAATTTATATGTATAGTTAAAACTAAAATAATCTATAGTTGCTTTTTCCTTCAAAGATTTGAAACAAATAAACAATATAGGGCATTATATTTATTAAAGCAATTTCAATTATTGTTGTTTTTTCTTCTTTTTGGTCATGAATTGTGATCTGTATACCACAACGTCCAGTGATCAAAGTGATTTAAAATATGCTCCGTTAATGATAATTTTGTTTTGTGCTTTTATTTTTTTCTTAAAATTCGGTCTATTTTCACTATTTTTCTTATAATGATTTGCAACAATGTTAATTTTTTTTTCTAATATATATTATGGTCATGTTTGGTAATCATTTTGATTCTGATTTCTGGTCATTTTTTAAAATTAAGTTTCTAGATACTATCTCCACCTCCAAACTTTTACGTTGTATTGTTAGATTTAATTTAAATCTAAGATTATTATTAATGTGACCCATGTGCATTATCTGCTATTTTATCTTTTAGGCCTATTATTTTCTTAGGTCAATTAAGTAAAAAATAATTCTCTATATATAAAGATAAAACCTTAGGAATTGGTCATCTTTCTACCTCATTAAGTAATTTTTTTCTCTCTATCAAGAAACCTAATCAAGTTCTAAATGAAAGCCAAGAAAGAAAAAACACACCATCCCTTTCTAGATCATGATCATAGAACAAGATATGTTAGTCAAACTCATGTTATTGTGAAAATCATCTAGTTCCAAACATCTTGGCATTTAATTATTGTTGTATAATCATAAAGTTAAAAATTACATATGTTGTTTACTTCCTACCAATGTTAATAAAATCCAAGCCAAAATTTGAAAACTAATGATAAGAAAATTGGGAGAAATCAAGCCCAAATTTCATAAACAGAAAACTAAAAACAAAATGGTTACAAAATAATCGTCAAATTTGTAACCAAATTTCAAAAATAAAAACTAATTTTAAAAAATTTAAAAAATACTACACTCTTTGTTGTTTTTCTTTCAAAATTTGGTTTGAATTTCAAAAACACTCCTTAAAAATAAACAATTATACGAAGAAACTAATGTGTAGAAATAGGTATTTATAAGTTTAATTTTAAATGTCAAATGTTATCTAACAACACATTAAATTAAGTGGATTGAAATAATTAATTAATGTTTGCTCAATAAAAGTCGATTTATTTGACTTGACTATTTTCTTTTTCTTTCAATTATGATAAGATCTCTATCTACTAATTACCATGCAATTGGTGTGGATTGGCATAGTAACAAAAAGGTAAAACTTCCCCATCAATTTTCATTAGTCCAAATTGTTAGGGTTTGATATGGATGTTAGATTTGATCTTTCACTTCAACAAGCCTCTATTGACTTTCAACCCTAAATCGAGGATAACCATGGTAAATTTCTTCAAATCACGTTGCTATATATTGAAGCTTCTATTTACTTTCAATCCCTAAATCGATGGCATAAGTATAGTAAAGTTGTTCAAATCATA
This sequence comes from Citrullus colocynthis, assembly GCA_031780015.1. Classification (NCBI taxonomy): domain Eukaryota; kingdom Viridiplantae; phylum Streptophyta; class Magnoliopsida; order Cucurbitales; family Cucurbitaceae; genus Citrullus; species Citrullus colocynthis. The sequence goes on from QLSR01000379.1 coordinate 735,294, forward strand.
TTAGTTATTTGAGAGCATGTTTGGAAGTGATTATGAAATGACCAAAATCACGTTTGACATGCCTAAAATCATTTTTCTTCTAAAATTATAATGTTTGACAATAACAAGAAAGTGAGTTTAGAAACATCTAAAATCACTTAACGTGATTGCCTACCAATCACTCGGAGGTGATTCCAAGTGATTTTTGTTAGGTGATTAGGAGTGATTTTCTTTTTTAAAAAACCATTATTTCATATTTAAAAAAATGTCCTCTTATATTTCACTTTATTTTGTTGTAATCTTTTTTTTTTTATAGAAAATTTGTATTTTTCTTCTTATTCATTTTTATCTCTATTTCTCTCTAATTTTTAACTCTATCCCTAATTCTCCTCCTAGTTTTTTCTGGGCTTGTAGATCATTTTTTAAGTATAATTGAGGATAAGGGGATTTGAAAGGTCTCTAATATATATTATATATCAGTTCAACTATACTCATTTTCATTTTGGTAGATAAAGGTTTTGTCTTGTATTTTTAAAATTATTACAAGTCTAGTTCCTAAACTTTGAGGTATTTATTTATTTGGTCTTTAACTTTCAAAAATGCATAATAAATCATTAAAAATTTAATTTTATGCCTAATAAGCTGCTAATAATATCGATATTTTTTGAAAATTAATTGATTTACTATATATATATATTTGAATTTTATGTCAAATGGAATTCTAAAGAAAAATTTTGTGTGGAATATATTGTGAATTTCAAAAGAATTAGAAAATTTTTATGACTTTAAAAGTTTAGGGACCAAACGAAAATAAAAACCTCCAAGTTTTGTAATTTAACCTATTGTCTTTCTTCCTTTTTTCCCCCCGTATATTAGATAAAGCTCATATTAGAATAATTTTCAAAACTAAGCAATAGGTAAAGAAGGATCGGAGGATATATTATTTTTCTCTATTTTTTTCCTTTTTTTTTTTTTCTAAATAAAAGAGGATATGGTCATATGATAATATATGTGTATGGCGTAAATGAAGAGAATAGTCTCATGCAAGGGGAAAACAAAAGCAAAATTTATTAAGACCTTTTTTCCTTTACATTTTTTCAAACCTTTTTTTCATCCAATTATAATTATCCATTTGAATATCTGTGCCCCATGAAAGATAACCATTTGCATACTTCTGCTCTAAATTTCTTCATTTGTTGTCTAACTTTTAATAATAGTTTAAAAAACCGAGCCATATTTTGAAAAATAAAAAAATAGTTTTTAAAATATTGTTTTTATTTTCAGAATTGGACTAAGAATTCAATCATTATACTCAAGATAAATGCAAATTATTATAAGAAATGTTGAGGAAATGAGATTAATTTTCAAAAAATAAAAAATAAAAAACAAAGTGGTTACCCAATGGAGCCTAAATTTTACAATTTTTTGTTTAATAAATAATAGATTCTTAAAATATCAAATTTGCACTTAATAAATCTCTTACAAATTTGAAAATTTTAAAAATTAAGTGTTATATTTAATTTTGTGCTTAATATGTACAATAAAATATCTTTTAAAAATTAATGTATCAATTGACTACCAAATTTAAAAATTAAGGTTCAAATAGACACAAAACTATTTTTTTTTTTTTTTATAAAACGATTACTTTTAAAATATTTTTAATATTTCTAAGATCAGTTAGATGTAAAAATGAAGTAATTTATATTGACTTATATAACATTTTAAAGGGACTATAGTCGATATTGAAAGTTTTGAAATTTTATTAATCAAAATGTTAAAAAATTTAAGGATTAAATTTGTAATTTAATATTCATACAAATGTAATTTTAAATACACCGATATATATAATATTTATATTATATTAATTACAAAATTATTGTAAAACTTCAAAGGAGTGTGTGAGAGAAATTAAAATGGATTAAATTTTCTTAACCCTTTTCAACTGTGCTAAAAAAATATAAAAGTTAGTAATAATTTCTATTTTTCTAACTTCTTCAATGACAATTATTAAATCATTTCATGACTGGTCCTTTCTTTTCTTTATTGCAGGAAATCTGATAATTGTAGTATATTAATTTAAATAGATAAACTGGAAAAATAAATCAATAAAATTATTAGCATTAAGCGAACCACCTTTGTTTATTATATTATTTAAAAAAAACGAAAGTTCAACTATGGAACTATTAAATGGAAAAAAAAAAAAATTAAAGTTAGGATTATGTGTCATTTTGATTCTTATTGAGAATTTATGTTAAGAACAACTATAAGTATTACTTAATTTATGGTGCCAATAATGTCCCTAGGAGCCAGCATATTAATGTAGGGTTGGCAACAGGGTCGGGGCGGAGCGGGTGGGGCTTCCGTCTTCGCCCCCGATGGAGAATTTTCCTCCATCTCCGTCAAGGAGACAGGTCCCCACGGGGACCATATTCCCCGCGAGTTGAGAGAGAGAGCGAGAGAGCGAGACTGAGAGAGAGAGTTTGAGAGAGAGAGAGCGAGACAATGAGACTGAGAGAGAGTTTGAGAGAGAGAGAGGGAGAGAGCGAGACTGAGAGAGAGTCTGAGAGAGAGAGCGAGAGAGTGAGACTAAGAGAGAGAGAGAGAGAGAGTGAGACTAAGAGAGGGAAATTAACTCACAGGGTCGAAGACGGGGCGGGGATACTCTCCCCGTTCCCAGACGGGTACCCAGGTAATGACCTCAGTTTGACCCCGTCCTCAGTCAAACTAAAAATTCTCCGACCCGATCGGATTTGGGCCTTGCGGGATTTTTTGTCATCCCTACATTAATGGCATAAGGAAAGCACAAGCATCTACCCTTTTGGTCCACTGAAAGGGACATTTATCTAATTATGGAAGTGTATATATATATTAAATATTTATCTACTTTTTTTTTTCTTCTGCAATTAATTAAAAGAAACTCGTACCTTGGCCTACGTGATTTTGGACTCCATTTAAGAATTTTATTTTATTATTTTATTTTATTTTATTTTTTTACTTTTTCTTTTGGGAGTCTAATGATGAGGTAACCATGATATAGTATTGACGTCATTGTACATTTTAAACTTTTTTAAATGATCACAAATAATTATGATGAATTAGAAGATTGAAAGAAGCTTTAGAGATTCTCTCTTTAAAGGAGGAGGTATTGAAGTCGCTATTGAAGATTAGTTTGAGCTTCAATCTACTTGTTAGCTATTGAAGCCGCCAAGAGAAGGTTGTTGAAAGATGAATGTCGATGCCGCTTGGTTGGAAGAATGCTCAATACGGTGGGATTGGTTGGATTATTCATGATTGGAATGACCACCCTATTGGCGGTGGGTGTATCCCAATATTTACTAGTTCGTCAGTCAAAGTCTTAAAAGCTAGCTAAAACCATGGTGATGGTTTAAAATGTTGGATATTTTTAATATCTTAAAATATAATTTTTAGTATTTATTTACTCCCTCCTTCTAAGGAGTCAATTTCATCTTCCTGTGAAATAGAAAGTGAAATATCAGTTTCACATGTTACATTTTTCTCTATCATTAGTGGAGAGCATATAGCTTTCTTGGTTCACCTACTTTTTCTGTCGTATTTCTCTTTTCTAATTTTGAGAGTTGATTTTAAGAACATACAAGTAATTAAGGGTTTCATAAGAGATTTTAGCTACTACATAAAATCTATTGCTAGGTCGTCAAATCTTCAGAGTGGAGTTCTAAATTAACTCAGTGCAGTGGGGGCACATCTTCTCTATGGACAAAGCTTATTGGCATGCGTTGATCTCATAAATCATTGGGAGTTTTTGTCACTATTTTGGTTTTACTTAATTGTTATTTTTATTATGTTTGATTTAATTCATAAATTTCTATTCTCCTAATCATTTTCCATTCTTGGGATGAGCAGAATCTCCCGATGGAGGTGGAATCTTATTCAATCGAAGACATCAAACTTTTGAATCTTGAGAATTCTGACTTATCTGAGGGTTTCTTTTTTATTTTTGTTGAGGAGGCTATTTTTCTTGCTTTTCTATAAATGTTTCTAAATTTTGTAAAATTCCCAGGAAGGAGAACAAAGTTGCCAATAATTTAGCAACTTTGGATTTTCCTCCTGGGAACTTCCTATTTTTGGAAAGAGTTCTTCCCTCCTCTTGTCTTATCCCCTCTTCCTTAAAGAGGGATTGATGTTTGTTTGTGGTTTATTCTTTTCGTGAATGTTAGTTTTTAAAAAAAAAATTAAAGGATTTTTTTTTTAAATGAAAAAAATAGGCTAAATGAGTTTATTTAAAAAAAAAAAAGTCTAGGGAAGTACTTCTTTTCTTTTCTTTTCTTTTTTTCTTTCTTTCTTTTTTTTTTTTTTTTCTCTTCTTTTCTTTTTAATTATTAGAACGTGTTTCTTTAGTAAATCAATTAAAAGAAAGAGACATTCATTTGGGATGTATTTTTTCGAGATACACATTTAATCAAAAGTTATGTAAATAAACCGTAATTTTTACATTCTAGTATTGGCCACAAGAATCTAAAATCTATTTTAGACAACAACAGTGGGGTGGGAACTTCAATGGAATGAGTATGTCGTTATTGTTGTTGCCTAATTATTGTCATGATGGACAAGACATTTGGTTGACGGTTAGCCCACTTATTTGCTTTCATATTGTAGAGTGGCATCAATCAGATCGAGTGTTGAGACAATTCGGTATGCGGCAAACGGTACCAACGTTGTGTAATACACTCCCTCAACTACACCAAATCTATTTAAGAGATAAACACGACCAAAACTGGCGTCAAATTCATGCAGAGTATATATCATTTTGGTGTGCACGTCATGACCGCTGTGCACAAGGAGAAATAATAAACGAGTCGGATGTGTCTAATGATTATTTGTCCTGGTACGACTCTATCACAAGAAGATTTATCACATCTGACGGCGCCTACTATTACTGCATGGTAAGCGTCTTATTATGTAGTGTTTTTCAATTACATGCTAAGAATATTCTTTTATACTTATATTTTTTTTTATCGTGCAGAATAATTTTGTCCATGATGTGCACAATTACTCCTTAGAACACAATTTACCAGAGTTGAGTTCAATGTGTGAGCAAGACATGGTAAATGTTGAAGATATCATTCAACATACAAGGAGGCTCAATGTTGCTGACACTGATCGAAAATGTATTCGTTGTAGACGACAGAGACAACGTGACGAAGGTGTTCAAGAGCAACCCGATGACCAAGAACCTCACATATTACAACCAGACATTGCATCCGATTCTGGCCATCAACAAGAATATTATGCACACGATGAATTTTCATCTGTCGTCACCCAACAGGATATCGATGATGTAATCCACCAACAACAACAATTTGAAGTGCCTGTACCTCATCGTGGACAACATGCGTGAAGAAGACCACCATGTGGCACTTGATTTGTATTTTAAATGTTCTAATTTGTATTAACTTTTATCTTTAACTAAATGAATTAATGATTTTCCATTACATTTTAAAAAATTAAGAATCAATGAAATTAATACCATAATTGATGAACACGAGTAAAAAGCAAATTTTCATTTAAGTGGGTAATTAATTAATTAAGTTATTTATCATGGGAAAAAAATCGGACGAGTTTGGACGGGAAAAGAACAGGGGGTAACTTGTGGACCCGAAATCATGGACCGGGTCCACGACTTACTTACCAACTTCCACATCAGCAACCCAACTGAAATCGCGTACCGAGTACACGATTTCACCACCCGATTTTCCAAATTACTTTCTAAACTACCCTATTTTTGTCATTAGTTTTTAAACCACCCTATTTTTCGCATTATTTTTTAAAATAACATTATTCTTTAAAATACTCCCTAATATTGACCACAAGAATCTAAAATCTATTTTAGACAACAACAGTGGGGTGGAAACTTCAATGGAATGAGTACAATATTTTCATTAACTTTTCAAAAATTTTACATTTATGGTAAAATTTCTTTCAAGAGAATTTCAAATATAAAATTCTCAATATACTTTTTTAAAAATCCAAAATTCTAAAATACACATTAATCTGTCATTGTCATCGGGAAATAGATTTATTAAAAATACATTTTGGTCACACTAGTGGAAAGAACTTCTTAATGATTTAAATATTTGATTGGTTATCTTAAATTATATAATTGTATTTTTAATGATAGACTAAAATAAACAAGATTATATTATGAGTTATTTTCAAATATAGCAAAATGAGTCAAATTATTTACAAATATAGAAAATTTTTACTATCTATTCACTATAGACTGCAGTAGATTTCTATCTTTTAACTAATAAACAGTAAAATTTTTCTATATTTATAAATAATTTGATATTTTTTTATTTATAATAATTTTTCTTATATTATTAATATGTATTAAAAATAAATAAATTATATTATCAATAGGAGCACTTGCAAGAATAGCAGGAAAAAAAATTAAAATTACAAATTTAAAATGCAAATGTAGCAGGAAAAAAAAACGTTGAAGCACATTTCTATTTTTTATTATCTCAAATTTACTTTTATTAGTGTATCAACATGTATATTGGTAGTAAATCTAATATATTTTAAATCTGGTATATCAGTCATACAATATACTTTATATATAAAATATTAAAGACTTAGAGGTCGATAGTATAAACACTATGTTAGTTGAGCTACGCTTATTTTTACCTTAATTTCAATTCTTATCACCTATTATAGAATATTATTTTTTCTAGTATATTATACTCAACTTATAATGGTTCAATCCGTTATATTATTAATATTTTGAATGAATGTTTATAAACTCTCGGCACACAAATGTTATGTTTGAAATTGAATTTTGAACCTATGTTGATTTATTATTGATATGCTCCAAATGTAATTTTAAAAAAGCACTAATATACTAATGATAGACCAACATTTTATACTTAAAACGAATTTTGAGTTAATGTTGATACAATACTGGATTTAGATCTTGAGTAATATACTACTGATACACCAAATACTAAGTATTGCATTTTGAGTTCATTATAATATACTATTGATACACTAAGGATCTACATGCAATTCATTTTGAATTAGTACTAATGTATAATTGAAAATGTCAATGTTATACATTTAAGTATTCTTCTAACTGATATACTTCATATATCTAGTATATCAACAATATCACTAATATGTTTTTTTTTCCTCTTTAAATCAGGTATATCAATTATATGAAATATTTATTATACAATATAAATTAAATATAACTTATTTACCATTAAAATCATATAAAATAAAACAAACTAACTAATATAATTTATATTTAGTATATCATTTGACAAAAGTAATGCATTTAATACATACCATCAATATCAGAATTGACAATATGTCAGCGTTGGTGGATCAAATCTTTGATCTCAAGATTGATAGTATAAACTTTTATCTTTTGTTAAATAATGCTTATATAACATCGACATTAATCGCTTCTTGGTTGCATTCAATATGTTAAAATACGGAAATGGCACAAACAAAAGAACTATTTAGCTGGATTGGATTCCTTTCCTATGGTCGCATAAGGTCAAAATCCGACAGTCAACTAAATTTAGGTAGGAAAATGACATAGTTTTATATATATATATATATATATTTTTTTTTTTTAAAAAAAGGGACCAAAAAGAAAATTGCAGAAAGAAAGAAAGTTAAAAAAAAAGTTATTATTTTTATTTTGTTTAATGTAAAATAAACAGTAAACATTCTTGCTGGAACACATGAAAATAGCCAATTTTTTTCCTGCAAGTATTACCTAATACACTATGAGAATGTTTGAAAAATATTGCAGTTCACACTTTGGGGTCAAATCCAAAAGATTTGCTCTAATTTTCTAATAAAGAATATTGCCTTTTAATTGTAATAACTATTGTCTTTACAAGTAATGATAAAATTTATAAATTAATTTAATTTCAATAGAGTTTAGTTTATTGATCAAGGATTATGAGATAAGAAAAATCTACTCAAGGTTGAGTACTTTAATCAGTAGCTTTTGCTTTTTGTGGACTGAATCTATTCCATGTCGGTTCTCCTCTCTTGCCCTAAATCATTCTGTATCTTAGCTCTATATCGTAAATAAAGTGTAATTATTTTCCTTTAAAAGAAAAAGATTTGCACAGTGACGAGGCTCATGGCTCTCCATTATAAGGAGTGCTTTTGGTTTCTAGACTTCAACAAGTGTTTCTGTTTAGTTAACCTAACCCTTGCATGTACCCAAATTTGTAAAGCAAGTTTCTCTCATTGTTTTGATAGATGTCTCTCTCTTTTTCATCGGTTATGACATTTTTTTTAGGGCAAATTTCCATTTATAAACTTTGGGAGTTATATAAATTAAAACTCTAGACTAATAGTTGTACCAATTTCTTTAAATTTTTTAAGTGTGTCAATTTATACTTTCCTCTAAAGTTTGTTCAACCAATATCGTGTGAAACTTATGATTTAAGTCAATTAAGCATCTAGATTTTTATAAGCCAATCAATTTACTTACTTGATCCTCAAACATGGGTAGATTTCTTCAATTATTGGTTTTAAAAAATAGACGATCAGAGTAAATGCATGCATCTTTAAAGGAAATTATGACTAAGAGTCTAAGTCGATTCAATTTATAAAAATTTATAGGTTTAATTAATTGATACAACTATAAGTTTCGTGAAACTTAAGATGCTTACGAGATGCTACTCGAAAAATATTAGCTACAGGCAGCCAGAGTTAAGAAGGATTAGGCAGCAAGCACATAGTGGAGTGTGATTAGTTGATGAAGGGCTAAGAACTATAAGTTTCATAAGAGGTCTCCCAAACGAAATGTAATGGTAGTGTAAATTGATACACTTACAAAAATTTAGGATTTAAATCAATACAATTATTAGCTTAGAGTTTAAATTGATTCAACCCCTAAGGTTTGAAAAGTATAAATTGATAATTTTTCTATTTTTATATAGTTTTCTTTAATTTTCTCTCGTTCTCTCCTCTTTCTCATTCCATATTCTTATTTAGAGAGATGTTTACAAGGCGGGGTCGAAGAATGACAACCTCGTCCTTGTCCATGGCTCTTAGTTTTCTTTAACTTATCTCGTTCTGTCTTCTCTCTCTTTCTTTATTCTTATTTAGAGAGATATTTACAGGTTGCAGGGTCGAAGAATGATGACCTCATCTTCGTTCATTAATAGCACTGTAAATATGCTATCTCGCTCCGCTTATATAATTCAAGATTGTTCCTTAGTTCTATCCGTTTATTTGGTTATTTTGTAGGTTTGGAGCACCAAATAGGTAGAGTAATGCATTAGCGACAAAATGGAGCTAAAACAGACCAAAATGGAGCTTAATTGTATCAATCAAGAAAGAGAAGCCCAAAATTACCAAATTGGCCCTACAGTGACAGTGTCGCAATGCCCTACGACACCTTGCTCGGCGTTGTTACCCGAGAGCATGAATTCTATGAAAATCACTCAGTGCCGCGGTGCTCTGAAGACGGAAGGCAGAAGAATTTGCGATAGCATCGCGACACTCCGACCTTTTATAAAAAGAAAACCATCAATTTTTAAGTCATTTTCTTTCTACCACCAGTTGATTTGCACCGATTTCTCTCCTCTTTCTTCATCTTTTGCTGCTTTCATGTACTTAGTATGTCGATTATGGGCTAAGGTAACAATTTCTAGCTTGGGTTTCTAGGATTTCTCCCTTATTTCACATAATTGTGAGTTGTTTAACCGATGTATTGTATTTGTTGGCTTCAATTCTTTTATTAATGAACTTTTATCATATGTCGGACGCTTGGGGATGTATGGTTACTACTTTTTTATTTGATATTCAATTCATTACACTTGATCATATGTTAATCATAGAAAACAATAGGTTAGGTTAGCTTGCTAATCGAATTAAATGAGTATTGATCTAACCAACCTAAAATTGAACCAAATGAATGTTTAATTAGGCGCTTGAAAATTAAACATTCACCCTAACGTTCTCTAGATCTTAATGCAATTAGTCTAATTTGAACATGCATGCTTTCATCTTTTCAAATTAGACTAATTAATTGCTTAGAACAAATTAATTAGTCTTTCTAATTAATTTGGTTAGGTGTAAGCAATCATTTAAATTCGTGATGATAATCCGATGATCAAATATATTGAAAAGGAAAAATTCGTTAAAACCCAAGCTAGGTTCTTCTAATATATTATCTTCAATCTTCAATTTGTGTTTTTTACTTTATGCACTTCAATTTTATTCGCAACAAATAATTTCAATCCCTCCCTTTTGGTTACTTAGGACTATTTTCAATTCACTAGAGAAATTCTTTCAGTTCCCTATGTTTGACCTGGTTTTGCAACTACTACGATTTTAGTAAGTATGATTATTTATTTGACATGGAATTGAACGACGAATTCCATCCACCATCTATAACTCTTATTTAAATTTTTTCCCATGAAATTCCCTTATATAATTTTGTAGGGATGACTATGACAGAGATTCCCTAAGGAAAAATTCCTAGGGTCGTTAGGTTTTTCAGGATGAATAATTCTTTTTGTTATTGTTGTTTTTTTAAAATAATTTCAACCAAATACAATATTCTTTTTTTCAAAAACTATATGTTTAAATGAGTAATGTCAACCTAAAAAAAATTAATTTTCAATATAATTTTTATTAAAAGCAAAAAAAACCATGTCAAAATATAATTTAAATGTTGAAGTATAATTTCTAAAGGTTTATATTACAATATTACGATTTATATATATTTTTCACTTTTTTTTCAGGCCATTGAGCTTATCTGCTTTAATACGATGAAATACTCACAGGGAATACACAAAGTTATCAATAATTAAAGACGAATTTACTTTCCATGTAAATGGAAATTTACCACTCCCGCCTGAGGTAAATGAACATCTTTATTCTCACTATTTGTCTTCTCCCTTTTCTATTATCACATCTTTCAATATTTCTTAAGATTTTCTGTCTTATTTATTTTTATTTTTATTTTATTTTATTTTATTTTTCATTTTCTCATTCTTATTTCTTTCTCTCTTTTCTTTGTTCCACCTCTCAAGATTTGCTTTCCATTTTCTCCACTAATATTTTTAGTCGTTACATATTTAGTGAAAGATGATTTTGTTCCATTAATTAATTTAACTATCTTGGTTAACTTAGGTTAAATTTAATAGGTTTTAAACAAATTATCATTTAAAATACGTTATCTTTTAATTAGTGGATTTTTCAAATATAGAAAGTGAAGTTTAATGATAGTAATAAGTACATACATAATACATGAGAAATATCAAAGCCTAAATTAAAATTTTTAAAAATGGTATATAAGTTTGTAACCAAAACTATTAATGCCAATGTATGATATGATAACCCACCGACTATAATAACCAATAACTATATAACTAACTAAACACTCTAACGTCGGGTAGATGAAAATTTATTTTTAAAAAAATAGAAAAAATAGTACCCATTAAGTTTCCACCACATGATTGCTTATTGGATTTTATAATTTTTTTTGGTATTATATATATCTCTTTAGTTTGGCGAATCAGTTTGGAATATTATAGTTGTCCAAAATGCATGGATCCAAAGTTGGAATAAAATTTTAAAACTAGCTAGATACTAAAACCTCAAGTCATAGCAGTCAAAGTTGGTAGATCAAAAGTAATTAAGTTCAACAAAGAAAAACTTGTTAAATGTTGCTAGCCTATCTTGTCACGTTCATGGAAAAATTCAGGCCCTATTGTTATGCTCAGACTCAAGAAAGCCTTGATTGGAGTTGCCAGCAGACTAATTTTGTTGATTCTAGTGATTGGATTCTAAGCATGTAAGAGCTATCTATGTAGATATGTTTCTACTAGCTTTCGTGTTTAGAAATCTTTGTTTAAATGCAAAACACCAAGAAGTTTTTATCCTTTTTTGCTATTGACATAGGCAAAGTTGTAACGCGCAACCTCACAATGTCATCCTTACCTGTCTTGAATGCTTTTAAGAGTGAAGAGTATTTTCACATACCATCAGGAGTTCTTTCAACATGTTTTGTTCTCACTCACATGGTTTCTAAGAAAATTAGGATTACTTTGCTCCACCAAGCTAAGTACGTCAAACTAATGTTGTATCGTAATGTTTTTTCTTAAAGAAATATGTTGTGACTTTGTGATGGAGATTTAGCATTTTATATAGCTTATATAAACTAGAGATTACTCTAAATGGAAACAATCTATTCAAATTTAAGAGCCCATTAAACTTCATAAACTTTGTACTTTTTTTAGTTTAATTTTATGTGTTTTGTAGTACAATATGATAATTATTTGATGTATTGATATATGTCAATAATGATACGTACAACCCAAAAATTAGATCATTATCTCTTGTTTCTTAGGAAGATTATTTAGAATATTAAAATCCTATTCAATTTAAGTGATTGTGCTCTCTCTTTTTGTTTTTCACCAAGCTAAATTATATGAAATATTCTTGATTTTTTTAGTATAATATTCTTGACTTAAGCAGATGGTTTTATTTTTTTACTTATAACATAAAATTTTCAATTTTTATCTCAATTATTTAATTTGTTTCAAGAAAATCAGACGTCAGCAATATTGGTTAAAGTAACTAGCTAGAATACGGACAAATTGAGGGTAAAATAGAATATGTTAGGGTAGAATTGAAACTTATGAATTGTCAAGGATCAAATTAACAACAATTACAAACAACATCTTCAAAGATCTAATAATACCATAGGATAGTTCAGTTTTGTTAGTAATTTTAACCACAATTGTCATTGATTTTTGTTTTTTTGTTTGTTTTTAAAAAACGTTATATTTCGTTCTTAGTTCTTTTGAAATTTATGCTTATTTTCTTCAAATTTCTTATCACGATTTTCATCTCTTTTAAATAAATATATGAATTTTCAAAAATTTCACATACAAGTTTTGTATTTTGAAATTTTTTTTTTCTTCTTCTTCTTTTTTACCCTTTTTTTAACTTTTTTTTTTCTTTCATTAAATTGATAACATTTGTTTTCTCTTTCTTTTCTCTTTTGTAAACTCTTTCGACAATATCAATTCTACACAATATAATTTATTTTCAATTAGTTAATTAAAAATTGAGAGTTTAAAATAATAAAAGAGAGAAGCCTGTTTCATAACCTAAAATAACGTCTTTTAAGAAGGGCCAACTAGATATTTTGAAAGAAAAAAAAACGAATGACAGAATTGTTCTTCAACATCCATCAAATCTTCATTCTAAACATTCTATAAAAAATTCACCGAATGAATTTGAAAATTCTCCATATGGTTGGATAATTTGGATTAACAATTCAACATAAACCTCATACATTCTCCCAATTTTAGAGAAATCTTGCCTTCTTATTTCGTAAATGGTATTATGTAGTATTTTTAACTAATCGAATAATGAAAAGTAAGAGTTTAGAATAAAAATGAAAAATAAATTTGATATTGCCAAAAATTTTTATACATAAAAATAAAGAAATGTTATTTTAGGTTATAAAATGTATATTTAGCTCTCAACAATCAATGAATTTTTTGAAAATAAATGATAATGTTCTAGATGAGAAAGGAAAATAAGAAGATAAAAAACTATAAAATAAAAAATAAAAAATTGATTATGTAACCGTGGTTAGCTTTAAGTCATGAAACGTACTCTCACCTTATTATTTTAAACTCTCAATTTCAATAGATTAACTGAAAATACGTTATTATATAGATGAGAAAATATAATAAAGGAAAATTGTTTTAAATAACAGTTGAAAATATTTATAAATAATAACAAAATAGTACAGTTTATCTGCGATAAGACCGCAATAGATCGTGATAAACTACTATTTGTGTCTACCATGATACAGATAGACACAAATGGTAGTCTATCGCAGATAAACAATAAAATTTTATTATATTTTTATAAATATTTTAATTTATTTTTCTATATTTGAAAGCATCTCTAGAAGTATATAGTAAATATAAATTTATAAACAAAATTGATATTTAAAAAAAAAAAAAAAGAAAACAAATGTTTTATGAAAAAATGTGAACGAAAAAAAAGGAAAAAACAGTAAAGAAAATAAAAAGAAGAAAAAAAGTGAAAAAGAATGGGTCATGTGGCAAGAATCTATGTGTAGAAGGAAGAGCTGGTTTCTTTTTTGAAAATCAAGTTCATAAACACTTCACTTGTTTTTTTTCTTTTTTCTTTTTTGTTTTTTCTTTCATCTTCTTTCTATTAATATTTTTAAAAACAATTAAAAATGGTTTTAAAGTTTTTTTTTTTTCTTTTCAAAATTTGATTAAGAAGTCAAATGCTTTTTTGCCCTTCAAAATGGTGGAAGTCATAATAGTATCATCAATTTATCAGACACGAGATAGATCTTCCAAAGAAAAAGGCTTTTTTCGAATAAGCCAATTCATTTGGGATCCTGCAGAATTAATAGAAAACTAAAAAAAGAAATATTATCAAATGGGACTAAAAAATTGGGATAACTTTCAAGTATTTAAAATAGTGAGAGCAAAATTAAAATCAGACTTTATGCTTTAAAGGCATTAGTGTAGCTTAAGATTACTTTAGTATAAACACATATAAATTGTTAGGATAATATAGGTCATAAACAAATTCATAGGCATGAAAACTCGTAAAACTATACAATAGAGAAATAATCAAATGAGTAATTCATCTAAACATATGCAAACAAAAACGTTACCGTTGTGTTGAAACCACAACCAAAGAGAAAACAAAGGATTAACATTAACCATACAATTCAAACCATCTTTGAAACAAAATACTTAATATGGATTAGGTTAATTTTAGTATAAAAGAAAATTAAACATGTTTAAAGGCTTTCTTCATTGAAGTCAAGTCATTATTGTATTATTATTATTGATAAATTTTTCATTATCAATAATGATTTTAAAGAGAAACATAGTTGTTTTGATTGGGATTCTGTTGATCAGCATCGACAGGATTAAAATCACAAATGCGATGACGAAATACTTTTGTGACAAACAACTTTCTCAATTTCCACAACCAAGTGTTCATCCCGAAGAATCTCCTAATTTGTATCGAGGAATTGGAATAAGAAATGAGATTCTCAAAGACATTAAGAGTAGGATTGTGAATAGGATGTGCAAGCATCACCTACCAAAGGGGTAATGGATTTTTTTTTTTTTTTTTTTTTTGAGATAATGTGATGTAACGTTATACTGATTACTTTATATGTTTTTCTTTTTAATTTCTTCAAATTTAGAGATGGTAATAGGTACTTTGTGGATGCTTTGAATTTTAAAGATTTTTTTAATAATGTTTATATGTTTTCTTCATATGAGGAACTCCAAAGGTTAATTTGGTACATTGGGGAAATATATATACCTATTTAATATGATTTTGATTCATATATTTTGGGAGAAATACTTAGATCTATTTAAAGATGCACTTTTTTTATAAAAAAAAAACATGATACACTCTTTCTTTTTCATCTGTTTCTAATCACAACAATAAAAATAAAAATAAATAAACAAAAATAAAAAATATTAAAAAAGAAGTACGAAGAATTGGTCTCATGACAAGTTATGATTGAAAAATTAGATGAGTTGTACAAAGATGTGTGTAAGGACGCACCTAAATATTTCTCATATTTTTATCAATTCTCTACTTTAGTCTAAGACACTGTTTGGTACAATTTATGTCACAACCCAATCTAGATCACCTCCTTGACCTAGGGAGGAATGTGACTCTTTTAATGGCACTCAGACGCCTAACCTTTTACTTTTTTTTCTTTGAGATTTACAACATTAAATTAGAAACTTCAACCTTTGGACGCCTAGTGCATCATTAGACAAGCTCACTTAAGCACAATCTAAGTTTACATTAAATAATTTAGCTCAACCCAATCTGATATAGAAATACTAAACGCATGCTTTACTTTATTAACTTAATACTTCTTTTTACAACTCCTACAACCTAAGGACACATGTTTGATTTGCAACTGTTACAAGACTTCTTTACATACTAATTATAATGCTTCTAGCTCGGTAGTGGAAGGCGACAACTTCAGTAGGCACCTAGAACTTTATCAACGCATGCCAAAAAAAACTTTATTGGAAAACTCTTTTCAATGCATGTAAAAAAATATACCACTTCAACGTATATTTAAGAGAACTTTGTAAAAAACTTATTTTAACGCAAGTCAGAATCGTATGAGAACTCATAAAACACATAAAAAACAATCAACAAATCTATATCTAAACCTTAGTTGATGTAGAGCAATCTCAATACACCAACATCGAAACAATCATCAAACTTGTACCCAAATTGTACCCAAATGGTCCTGAGGTGGACCAACTCAGCACATCCAAACACTGAGGTGGACCAACTCAACACACACAGACTTTGCTAATGCAGAACCAACTCAACGCATAGCAGTTGTCGTACATGCACGCAAAGCTCAAATATATCGTCCCGAGTACTAGATTTAATGGTTTGAAAATCTCTTTCTCAAACTATCAATTTTCAGACATCACATGAATAATTAAACAAGAGTTTATAATTAAATCCATAACTCAACGCATGATGATAAAACCACATTTATCAATACAAACTTGAACCTCCTTTAGTAATTCATAAACATATTTTATTTCATCGAACACTTATAAATGGTTAAAATAGGGTTTTTCTTTAGGAAGGGTCACCCACTATCGTGGCAGTGGAAACAAAAGGTTAAAAACTTCCTCAACTAGATTCTTCCACTTCTAGCTCCCTTTGTTCCAAGTAGCCTTCTCAACTCAAAACTTCTTTCTTCGGCGCAACCTCCTTTGAAGAATTCTCAGCAACACCACCTTCAAAACTCAGCACACTTGAATTTCTTTCTTTCTAATCGGGGAAGAGCAACATAACCCACTTCTCCAAAAGGAAGCTACTTCACTATTTATACACATCAACAAACTCCTTAATCACCACAATTTCCCAACAATCAAACACATCCTACTTGGATTTTAACAAGTGTCAATGCCTCATGGTTTCATCTACACCACCTACTTGGACTTGGTCAAACTTCCAAGCTTAATATCTACTTATCTTTCCTCCTTAAGCAAACTCCAAATGAATGCATACACCATAGGGATGCGTCTATGCTCCTACTACCCTTCAACGCCTCTCCTTTCTCCCACATGACCATCTTTCCAACCTCAACGAATGGCTTCGACGCTCTGTCTTCAACATATCTCCTCTCTTCTTCTTCAAAGACAACTAAAGAGAGGTCTTACATTTTATGCCCTATTTGGTAATTATTTGATTTTTTATTTTTATTTTTACAAATTAAGTCTATAGAGGCTACAAACCTCCAAATTTCTTACTTTGTTATCTATTTTTTACTAATAATTTAAAAAACCAAGCCAAATTTTGAAAACTAAAAAAAGTAACTTTTAAAAAATTGTTTTTGTTTTTGAAATTTGGCTAAGAATTCAACTATTTTACTTAAAAAAGATGCAAATCATTATAAAAAATGATGAGGAAATATACTTGATTTTAAAAATTCAAAAAACCAAAAAGGAATAGTTATCAAAGCCTTAATTTTTTTAGTTTTCAAATTTTGGCTTGGGATTTGATAACATTAGTAGAAAGTGGATTAAAAAGAAAAAAAAAAACTTGTGGGTATAGGTGTATTTATAAACTTAATATTCAGAAATAAAACTATCAAATAGTTATCAAACGAAACTAAAAGTTTAAAATTTCAATTTTAGCTATTTACCTTTTACCAACCATCTATTTCATTTTCTTTAAAATTTTTAAATCTCAATTTTTGTAAGGTGACTTTTATTGATCTTTAATTGATAGTGGTCTATCAATATCTACCAATAATAGACTTGACATTTTGTTATATTTGTAAATATTTTGACTCATTTTGCTATATTTGAAAACAACTCTAGTGTTTAGAAACACATTAAAATTTATGGACGATAATCAAATAGGAAGGATTATGATTGAAAAAATATATATATTCTTTTTATGGAATTACAAATAAATTTTTTAAAAATTATTATAAAATTTTGAAAACTCGTTAATTGTTTGATCGACTTATTCTTTCTTTTCTTTTTTTTAATATATATATTATGTGATAATAACCATCACCGGAAGCAAAATGGGTAAATTTAAAACCTAAGATTTATGAGGGAAAGAAATGAATTGAGGGATCAGAGCGTGTGCATAATATTAAAGTGACATTCGTTTGTCGGTTTAAATTTTTAGGTCAATTAACATGCTAGTTGAGTTTTTTTTTTTTTAATCATTGTGTATTGAACTGTTTAAGGCACGTTTGATCACATTTTCATTTCCTGTTTCCTGATTCTTGTTTCATATTTTCTAAAAACTCAAAATAAGAATATGTTTGATAACTATTTCTATTTCTTATTTATTGAAAAAAATAGAAATAAAATATTATTTGATAACTATTTATTATTTCTCATTTTTTGTATTCTTTTTTTTCCTGATTTTATAGTTTAAATATAATTTAAGGGATGTCTTCAAAAATATAAAAATTATCGAAAATAATTACAAATATAACAAAATTTTACTTTCTATTTGTGATAGATCTAGATAGACATCTATCACTTTTCCAAATAGATACGGATAGATGTTTATTTGGGTCTATCGCTGTATATCGCAAATTGAAAAAGAAAATTTGCTATATTTGTAAATAGCTTAATATTTTTTCTATTT
The DNA here is from genome assembly GCA_031780015.1 of Citrullus colocynthis. Lineage (NCBI taxonomy): Eukaryota > Viridiplantae > Streptophyta > Magnoliopsida > Cucurbitales > Cucurbitaceae > Citrullus > Citrullus colocynthis. Next base: position 753,981 of record QLSR01000379.1, read on the forward strand.
ATAATAATTTTTCATTGTAAAATAAAAAAAATGTATAACATGCCTCAAATATTTTAAAAAAAATTTACATTATCACATTCCAATAATATTTTATGCAAAACTAACAACAATAATACAACTTTTATTTTTGAATACTTTTATTTTTGTCTTTCAAATATTGTTCAAATTTGATATGCAGGATTATTTTTCACTCAAGCCATTCGTCTTAAATGAAATAGACTCAAATCTAACTCAATTATATTATTATGTAAATGCCGTAGTAGTAAAATATTAAAGTGAAACTAAATGAATGTCTTAGTGAACAAATTTATGTATTGTAAAAATTACAACCGGTTTCAAATATACTAAAAATGAAAAATTAAAAAAAAAACTTAATTTTATTGTAAAATTGAGGAGCAAAATGACAGAAAAATAGGAGTACGAAAATCTAGAAATTATAATATTAAAATAATAATATAATCAAATAAAATAATCAAATAGACTAAAATAAAGAAAATGAGATTTTATTGAAAATGATCTCTCAAATTTCTCCAGTGTGTGTTTTTCAATATCCATCAAAAGCCTCTATTTATAGATAATTTGGCAAGTAGGTAGTGGAACTTCATGCCACTAAGAATGTGTCTTTAAGAGACACATAACCTTTAGCCACTAAGCTTGGCTACATAATAGACATCTATTTACACCTAATATTTATAATAAATTTAGAATAATATATAAACATGCATATTTCAAATTTTAAAATTTAAATTTTCAAAATAATATAAATATACATAATGAAAATTCAAAATTTTAAAATTGTAAATTTAAATAACATATAAATATAACAAAATTGATAAAGAAAAGAAATAAATATAGCAAAAAGAAATAAGATATATAAAAGAAAAAAAAAGTAATAATTTTGATGGCTCTAACAATCTTTTCAAATATAGCAAAATGTTTATGTCTATCAGAGTATACATTAATAAGATACTAATAGACATGTATTAATGAATAGTTTATTAATAAAAATAGTCCAAGAAAAAAACTAAAATTGACTTACTCAAGAGTCAAACACACAACTATAAAGATTGAGGTGCCTAGCACAATTATCTTCCTACGAATATACCAAGGCTGGATTTTGGTCCTCATGTGAAACCATTTATATAAAATAGAAACCAAATAGGTCAAATTTGACCATTTTAGAGAACGTTTATCAAAATTTAGAAGCAAGGAATGGACGATTATCAAATAAATTAGTTTCTTAGAAAAATGAGAAACATAAACAAAAATAGAACATTATTTTAATTCACTTTTAAATTTATAAGAAGAGATAGAAGTTTACAGGACCAAATTGCCTCCTCATGCTCCATGTTCAAACAAAAGTATGGGTACATATAGTGGGTCAACTTCACATGATTAATTTCTATATTTGGTGTCTCAAACTCAAAATTATGGAAAATGAATATGCATCTCTTAAACTAAATATGAGTAAAGCTTACCACATGATATAATAAGTTTTTTTTGTATAGGAAGATGAATGAATTTGGGTTTATTCATTTCCCTCATCTATGTGCTCAAGGGCCATTTAGTTTTTTTTTTTTTTTTTTTTTTTTTTTTTTTGGATTGCTTTGAATCCATGTTAAGTGGTTCACTAACAATGTGCTTTTTTAGGTTTTATGGGCTATGACACATATTAGATAATTTGGAGTTTCATCTTAAAATTAATTGGCAATGAGAGGAGTAGCTCATCTATTCTTATAAGGAGTGTGAGGTCTCTTAATTTTTTCAATATGAAATCATCAACAATGATTAAGGGTCTCTTTGAATTGAGTTTCTTAATACTATACACTTAGAAAGTCAATTCAAACAAATCCAAAAATGCTTAGCGAGTTCTTAAATACTAAACTAGCTAGTTAGGGACCATCCTATGTTTGGAGGGGAATGAAAATTGAGTAACCAAGTGCATTATAATAATTAGTTTATATGAATTCGTTTTTTGAAATTTTTTTCTTTTGAAATGTTTTTATTTTGAAAAGTCTTTTTGAAATATTTATAATTATTGTAGTTTAAATTATAATTTGTATTAAATTTTCAAGTTTGTATTTAATAGGTTTATAAAATTTTTCTAAAAAGATTTTAATGATTATAAAACACTACTTTACTTTAAGCACGTGTGTATATATATAAACGCACTACTTATGAGATTATTTGATCTCTTTATCTCGATCTTCAAATCAAGTTTTAAGAACTAAAAATAAAAATAATTTTTAAAAACTTCTTGTTTTTTTTAAAAATCAGACTAAAAACTCAAACATTTCTTATTAAACGGGTCGAGGAATAAAAATTAAAAAGAAATAAAGTGATTTAAATTAGTGATAAAAGAAAAATTTTAAAAATATATATATCTCGGTTGTGATTTGGTTGAATTCACCTCCAAATAGAAAGAAAGTGTAAGGCAAAATCTTGACCATATAAAATTAAACCATATTTGAAACCGAATGCTTAATATGGAAGAGCTAATCTAATATAAAAATCCACAACTTTTAACAGCCAAATGCAATCTCAATTCTCGTTGCATGGTACTTCTATTGTTCCATAACAATGGCCATCTCAAAAAGAATCATGTTCATCTTCATTGCCATTCTTTTGATCAGCAGCAACATGATTGAGATAACAAATGCAGCGAGAAAATTTCGTTCCGATTCTAAAAAGCTTAATATCGCAGCTAAAAAAGATGATGATGACCAACGTCCGGGAGGTTGTAATCCCATCAGTCGTTGTAGAGGAATTGGTATCAAAGATGAGATTATTAGAGACATTAAGAGAAGGATGGTCAAAAAAGATAAAACTCGGCGAAGCTTATGATTTGGTTCAACGATTATTATTATTGAGATTCATTATCTTTTGCAACTATGTGATTCATTTATTATAGAGTTTATTCATTCATTTACCAATTCTTTTAAAAATCTATTGATATATTTATATTAAACAATGTTTCGAATTTAAACAACTTCAAACTTTCTATTTAATTTTCTTTTTTCTTTTAGGAGAAATTAAAATGTTCACCTTGTAGAAGTCGGGGAAATAAAATAATATTTTTATATGGATATGACTAATGGTTAATCTTAAACTAACCTTTCAAATATATATTTTACCCATTTACATTTGTTAATTTATTATTATTAATTAAATTTAAAATTATTAGATCTAGGATATATATATATATATATATATATATATATATATAATAATAATAATAATAATATTTGGATACTATGATATTTACGAAAGTACTCATCTATTGTTATGGTTTACACTAAGTTGCTCCGATTATGTTAACTTCTAAACTTTACAAACTTCTAAAATTATTCAATTAAGTTTTTTTCTTCGACCAATTTTTAGCCAACAATTGTTCTAATTAGTGGTTCACAAATAAAAAGTGAGGGGTTAGAATTTTGGGTGGGGCACATATGCTAGTCAAGACTTGACGAAAGTCTTAACTATCAAATGATTTTTCTTCCTACTTAGCTTGTGATAACAGTAGTACAGGGAAACAAGTATTTCTCAATTAAACGACAAATTGCTATAAACTAATCAGAAGGGGGTTGTTTGAAATTGTGAAAAATCTAAAGTGCGATAAAGTAAAATTTCAATGGAATTAAGTGTGGTAATGTGAGAGTGAAATTGGAATAAGTTCTCAAGGAATTAGCATATCTAGCTTAGGATATTTCAGAGTTCCTTTCTTATTAATTATCTCTTGATCATTGAACCAATATGCGTGATCTATTTTTGTATCTACTACTTGGCCAATTAACTAGGAATCTCAATTGACCAATTAAACCACAATCGAATGATAAACGCATAAGAATCATTTAGCCCAACGCATTAAGTTCAAGAAAGAAATTGCTAAGATGACTAAATAATAGAGAACGTCTAAATATATGCTCAATGTTGGTGTTCCACTTGGTTGGTTAAATAATATTCATTCAAGGAATGCCCGAAAACTCACAAATTAACCCAACCAATTGCTACCTACTTAATAATTACGGACTAAGAGTGAGTCTATAGCAATCAGTTATGCAAAATCGGCTAGCGTGTCAAGCAATCTTGATTAAACATAATTATGAAATTTATTACAGCAAAACAACCCATCGTTACAAGAATGTGCGTGCGTTCGTCAAAGTTTAGAGAGCTGCAGCGCTTTGCGATAAGGAGGTTATTGCCTCTAAGTGCCTAACAAAGTGCCACTAAGCACCTAGGTGCTCTCTGGAAGGCTTACTACTCCCTTCAAGAGCTTGGGGGCCTGTCTCCTCACTCAATCTTCATTCCTCGAGCTCCAGTTGTGGCTCTGAACCTCCTAATAAGCCAAAATTAACCTGGAAATGTTATTGGAGGCTGGTTCTACCTCTTAGATGCCCGAGTCCTATAAAGTCAATAAATAAACGTGTAAGATCGAGGAACAAATCCGAATTAAGCAGAAAGGGATACCACATTTAAAGTGTCATCAATATATTAGAAAATAATCCAATAGGAGATAAATGGTAGAAACTAAATCTTAAAAGATCTTTTTTTTTTTTCCTTTTTCAAGGATATTTTAATATAACAATTTTATTTGAAACAAGGCTAAATGCCGACAAACCAACCAACCGATGACGTCCTCTTTTTTCCGCAGCTATTGAAATGAAATAATAATCTCTTTTTTGTCTTAATAAAATTTGTTTTTGAGTCAATCTTCTCAGTCTTTATTGTCTCAGGGCTCTTGGCTTTTTTGTTCTATGAACAGATTCATCTAATTATGAATCCATCCGTCTTAAAGCTTGGTGTTCTAATTGGTTGGATATTTATCATACAATCTATTTCGTATTGGTTGGATATTCAAAATAAAATTCAAAAGTTTAGAACTTGTATTATAACCATTTGGTTTTTGGTTTTTGAAAATTTGTTTTTAGTTTTTAGTTTTACCAAAATAAAAACCATACATGTTCGGTAACTATTATTGGTTTTCTGATTTTCAGAAACCAAAAACCAAAAACCAAAAACATGTCTGTTTTTAAAAAATTAAAACAAAAAAATATGTTCGATAATTATTTTTTTATTTTAAAAAAATCAAAATAAGTTTTGATGACTTAATTAGTTTTATACTTTTTTTTAATAAAAATCGAAATCAAACTATTTTTACAATACATACTTACATAGTTATAAATTATCTATTTACTTTTAACAATTTTTTAAAAAAATAAAAGTCATATTGATAAAAAGAGAATCAATATTTTATATGCACAGATTAATCATAAATCAAGTGAAAAAATAACAAAAACAAACATATCGATAAAATACAAGAAAATAGTTTCATTTGAAATGCAACAATGAAAATAATTAATCTAAACCCAAAAAGTTACGTTGTTTACTAAAGACAATATTATACTCAATACATCATGAATAATCGTTTCTCAACATAAGACAAACCACTAAAATATAAATGCAACACTTTAATTACACGATTCGAGAAACACTACAATGTATAAATAATGGTAATAGCGTTGTATATAAAAGAGGTAACAAGTTGGGTAACAATTTTTTCAATGTTTGTGTGTGTTTTTAGAGGGATAAGAAAATCATATATTTAAAAAAATATTAGAAGCAACTCAAATAATAACATTTTTTTTTTCCGAAAAAACCATTAATTCTTTAAGATTGTGCCCTCCACCAAAGTTTTCTAAATTTTAAAATAATAATGATGATGATTTTATTCATATTTTCCAGCAATTTTAACTTTGAAGGTTGAAATGGTTTTTTAAAAACTCTTTAAAATACTATTGTTAAAATAAAAAATGAGTATTGATTTTGAAATGGAGTGTATAACATAAAAAAAATATTATTTTCCATTCAATTTAATATAAAAATGTAAAACAATTTCATATAAAAAAAAAAGTATTAAAAAATCTAATTCCATTAGGCCCAATTACACATTTCACTGAAATCTATCCTTAAATATAGTAAAAAAAAATTAGGTTTAAAGTATTTGCAAGTATAGCACAATGCAAAAGAATTTATAAATATAACAAAATTTAAATTTGGCTTGAGTTTTTAGCAAAATAGAAAAAAAAATGAGTATAACAACTAATATGAAAATCACATAATCTCACAGGGAGGAAAGTAATAGCCAATTTAAGTTATTTGGTTTGAGGTTTTTTTTTTTTTTTTCTAAGATTATTTTGTATCTACATTTGTTTCATTCCCACTTCTTCCTCTTCCTACCCATGCTTTTGTTTTTTTTTCATCTTCAAGTAAAATAAAAAAATGCAAACAAAATTAAATGTGAGTTACTAAAATGGCAAAACAACACCAATGACCTTTCTTTAGGCCCAAATGAGATCTAACCTAACTTTAAAAAATCTACATTCTTTTGGCATTTTTCTTAGTTCAACGTAGGATGAAATTACTAAAATGACCAAAAAAATGCATGCACGCTTCTCACTCCTGATTCTCACTTGTGGTTGTACCTTCTACCCCTTTCTTTCATCCTTCTCTTCTTCAGACTGTAATTTTTTTAAAGTATCGCTTTCTTTAATTTTTTTCCTTTCTTCGTTCTGCAATTTTTTCCTTTCTTCGTTCTGCAATTTCGCTCTCTCACAAATTTTTTTCCTCCCTTTCTTTGTTCGCAACTCTCTCTCTCTCTCTCTCTCTATGGAATCAAAGATGGAGCAAAGTAATTTTTTTTTTTTTTGTTTTTTTTTTAGAAGACGGGGAGGAGCGAGAATCGATGGAACATAGAGGGAAAAAATTGAGAAGCAAGGAGAGAAATATGAATTGTGGAGCGAGATAGAGAAGCGAGATCGAGAATTTAGGAGCCATCCTATCGTACATGTAGTTTGCTTGTTTTGGTATTTTCACCTAAGGATTATGTAAGCAAAACGCCAAAAACCTTAGATTTTCAAAAGTTGGGTCAAAAAACTGATTTGTTAACTCATTTTACTTGCTTTGAAACATTAAGAAGTCAAAATACTATGGTAAGTAACTTTTTTACATCAAAAAGTTAAAGTAACAAAATAGAAGGCAAAAACGTACATTTTATGACATTAATTGACTCTACCTCAAGAAACTCGTTCATTCACAAACTACCAACACATACAAGAAGAAATAATCTGAATCAGGCTCATTTATATAAGCACCAATTCACTAAAACTTAGCTTAGTTCAAGTAAAATCAAGCTAATCCTTCTAGCGATGCTTGAATTAACTTAAATAAATATTTTTTAAAAAATTATTTTTATTTAAACACTTTTAATAAAACTATTTAAAAAATTATTTTTATTTAAACACTTTTAATAAAACTATTTAAAAGTTATTAGTATCTTTATAAAGATACTAATAACTTTTAAAATTCATTTTGAGTGGTTATCAAACATTTGTATTTTTTTCAAAATAACTTATTTTTTAAATTAAATACTTGAAAAGGTATTCTAAGCCCACCCTAAATCTCTGAAATGACAATGGGGTTAAACATGTAAGTTTCGGGCCATTAAAGTCTTCCTTTTAGTCAGCTTGACAAAAAATTATGTAAAAAAAAAAACTCAATCAATGACTTGATTTTCCCACGTGTTGTGTCAAAGTGAAAATTTGTCAATATGTACTAATTCCAAATGCTTTGATTTTGATCCATAAAAAACTTTGCCAACTAAATGCTTCATGGTTGCCCTGTTTTATAAGTTGAAGATTGAGCAAGAACAATAACTACATTATTCACATTGTAGAGAGGGGAAGATAATTAGAGGTGTCTATTTTCTTTGTAGGAATTGAGCCTTCGGACCTGCCCTTTATCGAGGGAGAAATTGAGAGGGAATGGAGAAAAAATTTTCTTGTGAGCTAAATAGCGGACTCCCCGTTTATTTTCATTATTATTTTTTAAGAAAATTATATATGTATACACACAATGGAGTGTATGTATATATTTGAATCATTCTAAACTCTTATGTACGGGGAGTTATATTGTATGAATAATTTGATATGTTTGAACCTTTTTAAATAATTTAAATATGAAATTTTATTTTATTTGAGAGGTTTAAGAACTTTTTATGAGAAATTAAACATTTAAATGAGAATTTAGAGTGAAAAACCTAACTATTCAATTGAAATTTTTTTTAAAAAATTATTTCATTGTTTTTTTTTTCTAAAAACATTAAACAAGGAATGATTTCTGCAAGGAACCTACTTTTGCCAAGGACAGATTTATTAAGGGGTTAGAGGTACGTGTCCCTCAAGATATATTATTAATATGTTATATCATTTGCATACATTCTACTTTGCCTTAGTGGTTCAGTCATTTTTTTTTAAATAGATATATTTTCTTTATATATATTAGGTTGTTTCCAAATCTATATCTTGTTAACGCAATATCTCTAAATTTTTTTTGTCACTTTTAAGAAATTATGTTTGTAGCATTATGTTTTTTTTTTTTTTTTTTTTTATTTTTTTTTTTTTAATTTTTTTTTTTTTTTTTTAAAAATTTTTTTTTTTTTTTTTTTTTTTTTTTTAATTGTCAGGATTTATTTTTTTTTTTTTTTTTTTTTTAATTTAGTTATAGCAATATCATTCCCAATATATTTTTTTCTTTAATCTTCACTTTAGAAGTAGGTATTACCCTAACTTTTTTTTTTTTCTTCAAGTATCTCTATTCAGTTCTAGGTCTAGAAGAAGATATCACATTTATATCTCTCTTTTATTTAATATATGTCCTCTTCTTTCTTTTTGTTTAACGTGTCATCTTCTTAAGTGATGATTTAATATTACTGTAGTTTTTCTATATGCTTTTATAGCTCTTTCTTTCTACATTTATCTATTGATTCTCAAATATAGAAGAGGTGGAGAAGAAGACTTTGCTTTTGTGGTTCAAGAAATATATCAATGTTAAAATAATTTAGAGATATGCAGAGTGACAAATAAGAGAGTGATTGACTACTTAAGTATTTTTCACATTCTAATTTTTGTAAATGCACACTATTGAGTGAGTGTATAATAATTTACTATATTTTTTACATGCTTTTCTACTTTTTTTTCTCTCTTTTCAAATTTATCATAAATACACACTAATTCATCTTTGTATAATTATGAAATAATTTGTAAAATCAAGATAAAGTTTAAAATCAAGAGGAAGATGATTGCAAGCCTACCAACAAAATAAGTTTAAAGGGTTTATGTATGCATAAAAAATAATAATAATAATTTGGTATAAAAATATAATATTTTCGTTTAAATTAAAATTTAAAACTAAGAGAATAATCAAATAATTCAATTCAAAATAAATAAAATATAGAAAAATATCATGGTGTAATTTGAAGTTTAAAATTAAGAGTGTAATCAAATCATCAAATAAACATAGGAAGGATTATCATTCTCCTTTTATATATTTTTTTAATCTTCATGGGTAGCTTCTAAGTTTTTTTTTTTTTTTTTTTTTAATTTTTTTAATTCAAACTCTTTTGTTCATAAATTAAAGGTGTATTATCAAAATTTTATAATTATGTTCTCCTTTAAACTTTACATAACACGTGCAACACACAATATCAACTAATATAGTAAAAAAAGTCAATTTATATATAAATACAGTAAAATGCACAGTTTATCAGTGATAGACTTATTTGCAGATATAACAAAATGTATTGTTTATCAATGATTGATGATAGTAGTATATTAGTTGTAGACACGGATAAACATTGACATTTTGTATATTTGAAAAATTTTCAACAGTTTTGTCATTTACAACAATTACCCTATTTTTTTGTTGTTTTTTATTTTTTAATATTTATATAAATACTAATATATTGTTTTAAGTTTCAATTTTTGTTTTTGAAAAGCAATAATTTTCAACTTTTTAATATTCATTGAGCGTGCTAACATATATTTTATAGTCTCTAAGTTTTGAAAATTATGTCTAATAGATTCTTAAACTTTCAAATTTTTTATTTTGATAAGTTTCTTTAAAATGTCTAATAGATCTATAAGCTTTCAATTTTACATACAATAGATCTAAAAAACATTAAAAAGAGATTTAATATTACCTATTAGAGAAAATTTAATGTATAATATAGCATTTAATTTTTAATATTCTTTTAATAGGTAAGAGACCTATTGGATTCAAAATTAATATTCTAGAAACATATTAGACACAAAAATTGAAAATTCATGAACCCTTTAGACATTTTTTAAAGTTGAACTATATAAAGACACAAATCTAGAGGTTCATCGGCTAAACTTCTAACTTTGTCTAAATTTGTACCCTTGTTTTTGATACTCCACTAATCCTTGAAATTCTTTGGGAGAAATTTATCTCTATGTAACAAAATGAAGAATTTCATAATATTGAAAAATGAAATAAGAGACGAGAATTGGGGAGGAGAGGTCATTCCCGTTCCCCGCTCTGTCCTGTAGACATTTCTAGAAAGAATCTATCAAAAATCAACCTCAAGGATAAAAACTTAAGTCAAACTTCTCAAAAATAAAAGAGTAAATACTATTTAATGCATATTTGGTCCAAGCATGCAACATTAAAGATAGCAAGTGAAAAAAGAAGGAAAAAAAAAAAACATTTCTGATATTTTTCTATTTTTATTCCGACAAAAAAAAAAAAAGAAAAGAAAAAAAAAAAAAAAGAAAAGAAAAAAAAAAAAAAAGAAAAGAAAAAAAAAAAAAAAGAAAAGAAAAAAAAAAAAAAATTTCTAATATTTTTCTATTTTTATTCCGACAAAAAAAAAAAAAAACTATTTTTATAAACTAACCTAATTTAACTTCAACAAATTCAGTAATAAACAAATGAGGAAAGGAAAAAGAAAGTCAAAATAAATTTGGATAGGCTTCTTTGCAGAGGTCAAGGCTTCATACCCACTCCCCAACAAGGAAAGATTCTCATTGGATTCGGATCCAACAAAGTCCGGAGAAGACCCGTTTTTTCCCCTTGACCCAGATCCGAATGGGCTAACACAAAGGTAAAGTTAGTGCCTTTTTATTGTTTTATTTTATTTTTTTCCCCATTTTCCCCTTCCCCCACTCCCTCCAGTACCTACTCTCGCTTTCACGCCTGCAGAGAGCCGGTAATTCCCCTCCCGGCTCTTTCCGGTACTCCGCCACAGCCATTTTTTCCGATTAGAATCCCCCACACCTTCAATTTCCCTGCCGATCGACTTCCGAAACCATTTTTAGGTGCTTGGACTGTTGATTTCGAAGCTCAATGCTCGTTTAATCGTTGCACGGAGTTGTTCAATGGGTTCTTCTTCTTCAGGTGTGTTTCTTTTGAAATGGGTGATTTTCTGTTTGTTTGGCTAGGAGAAAGATGGTGATGGGTTTCTCTTTTCTTTTTAGTGGAAGCTCGATTTTGGTGCTATGTGTGGTTGTTGTCCTGTTTGGTTAAGCTGTTCTTTTTGTTTTCTGGAATTATTTTGCGCGTTTAAGTCCTTTTTAGTATGGATCAGCCATTTGAAGATGCTTCGAACGTGGATTCGTGAGAGCTTTAAAAAGGTGGTTTATGTATCAGGATTTAGGAGAGAGATTCATGTGTGAGTTCCGGTTGCTTAGGGTTTCTGAATTGTGATTTTTCTGCACTTAATTGTTGTGTGTTTATATCGATCGGGAACTGTGATTAGTCTTGACATATTGAAGAACGGTAATATTTAATTGATACTGCATGGTGCGTTTATTTTGGTTTCGTGCTGTAGTCTATACTTGACATGTAGTATGTGAATATTAACTTATTGAACTTGGCGTTTCTTTAAAATAATAATGTTGTGAGCTTTGCTTTGACCTTTTCAAACTAAAATTTTCAGTTTCATTAAGAGAGTAATCCCTTTTGTCTGATGGGATGTTTCGTAGGGTATCTACAAAATTTTGGTTCTTGTGTTTAACTCCAAAGGAGGCTGGATAATATGACAATAAAGTTGCATATATGGATACTATTTGTGATCATCCTGCTAAACATGGCAGTAGGTGAATTTACCGTGGCTGTTATTCATTTTAGAAGCATGCTAAAATGAAATGATTCCTTTTCCTTTTAGTTATGTTGCCTTTATCTTGTGCTTGTAGGTGGAATTGGCATATTTAATATGCTATAGAGCATTTGTCCACAAGCTCAGGAAATTACAATTGGGGATTATTTTGCATACGTCAATGCCCCCTGGAGGCTAATGGAATGATGGACTGTTTTCATTCTGTAAGCTATAGCTACCCGAATGGTAGGTCTGCTTTCCCTGCCCAGGCTGGCCTCATCTTTAAGCTTGCATGAAATTTATAGTTTCCATTATCACGTTTTTACAATTAAGCAGTTCTATTTATTTTGCTTATCTTCAGAATGTTATTCAATGTGAGACTTAGTGATCAGGTGTACTAAAATGGAGTACGTCTAGTTGACATACCTGTTTAAATGATTAACTTATGAATTATGTGTTTCAGACTTTCAGTGTCCTAAATATTGTGGTTCCTTGAATTGAGTATTGACTTTGATCCAAAATTTATAAGCATGTTGACACATCTTGTGATAATAAGAGCAATATAAATTCATGATGCCATCTCTTGTTGACACATGCTCCTGAGGATAGTGGTGCATACGATATTGAATGCTGGTTGTCATCTTATTTCAGGTAATATGTGCCACCAATTACTATTGTTTGTCATCTGGATATCCAGTTTTCATGATGGAGTTGCCTTACCAACTGTGGTTCAGCGTCATCTTGTTTCGTCCATGAGAGAGCAGGCTCAGTCACCTAGTAGTGTGGTCTTCGATCCTATAGAGATATCACCTGCAGTTATCCCACAATACCCTTATCCAAGTGAATCTTTGCCTCCAATGTATCCTACTTTTCCTACCAGATATGAACCAGTTTTAACTGGTAGATGCCCTGTAAATTTTTCTGTTATATCAAATGTTATGGACAAAACAGCATCAGATTGTTCTCAGCCTATGGCAGCACTTGTAGGAAATGTTATTTGCTGTCCACAACTAAGTAGTCTGCTCCATATCTTCCAGGGTTTCTATGGCCTAACTTCTGATCAGTTGGTTTTGCAACAGGCAGTTGCTAATGATTGTTTTTCAGATATCATTAGTATCTTAGCCAGCAGAGGAGCTAATCAGACAATACCCTCTCTTTGCTCTGTCAAATCTTCAAATCTCACTAGTGGATCATGTCCAGTGACAGATGTTGCGACATTTGAGAGATCGGTAAATGTAAGCAAATTATTGGATGCATGTGATACTGTTGATCCTCTCAAGGAGTGTTGTAGACCAGTATGCCAGCCTGCTATCATGGAGGCTGCACTTCAGATATCTGGAAGGCAATTTTCTACTGATACAAGTAGTAATGTGGCAGGGAAGCCTACTCATATTGACTCAATAAATGATTGTAAAAGGGTTGTTTATTCATATATTTCTAGGAAACTCTCCTCAGATGCTGCCAATACCGCATTTCGAATATTATCTTCCTGCAAAGTTAACAAAGGTTTGATGTTTATCAGTGTTTTCTATTTGATCTTTATATCTTAACTAGAGATCTTGCATATACTTATATGAAAATATGAATTTTTAAGTATGTGTGTTCCGTTTTATGGGATGTACATGTAAGAGGAGCAAATTTCTGCATCTTTCAAACACTTGCAGTCAGTCACTTCTTCGGTGATGACATATTTAAATAAAAATTTTGGTCACTTTCTTGGAAATGAAGCATATTGTTACATGAGGAGTAATTCTTGGTCTTTATATCTTACATAATTAATATCAACAAGTGCTTTATTGTTAGATAGAATTGTTTCATCAAACATAAGAGTGAGAATTTGATCTTTAAAACATGAGCTGCAGCAGAATTTCCTTATGCAGGATCTACCTTCTCTTGGAAATAGGATGGTTGGCATCCAATTGTTTATCTTTTACACCAGTCAGGTGTCTGACATATAATTTACATTTTGAACAATGTCATACGAGCAAAGATTTGCATTTCTCGTGGCTAAACTAAGTTAGAGAACATACCTGACATGTGTTCATTACGTTTTAGATTCTTCATATTGATTGCACATTTATTTCCTTCATTGTTCTTATACTCTTCTTGTAGGAATATAGACAAAGAGAGCACAATTAGAACGTGAACCTGCAATCTGTATAATAGTTTAGTTGTTTTAAGGATTAGGGAACGTACATTCATAAAGCAACATGTCATGTGTCGTGGGGTTCAGCTGATTGGCCATCTTTCTTATAATCTTCTTCCCCTTTCCTACTCAGGGAATGTGCTTTTCAAAATTTATACTATTGCTTTCTACCTTCCCTTATTCCTACTCCATACTTTCTTATTTGAAATGAGTACTATCTGTCTGCAGTTTGCCCTTTGGATTTCGAGCAGCCATCAGAAGTAATTAAAGATTGCCGCAATGTTGCTGCTCCTAGTCCTTCATGCTGCAGCTCATTGAATTCTTACATTGCGGGGATCCAAAAGCAGATGTTAATTACAAACAAACAAGCTATAATCTGTGCAACAATGTTTGGATCCATGTTGCGAAAAGGTGGGGTTATGACAAATGTTTATGAGCTGTGTGATGTCGACTTGAAAGATTTCAGCATTCAAGGTAATAATGCTACTGCATTGTTAACCTGATTTTTCGTCATCACCGTTTCTATCTTGTCTAACATTCCAATTTGTTTTGTGCATCTGCGTGGCATCTGAAATACAGCCTATGGACAGCAAGGTTTGCTATTCTTCTCCGTTCTGCACATTTTTTAATCTTCTTATAGTGATGGATCCTTTCTCTATCTTCCTCTATCTATGAATGAACCTATAAGTAAAGACCTGTTCTAGTCGTTGCCATTGTTTAGTGCACCTTTTTGCTCCTTAGCTTTGACGGGGATTTATGATGTAGCAGTTAGCCACCTTCCATTTGATATGCATTACTATATGCTGGTTATTACCTGGGTCAGGAAATGTGAATTCCAGAAATATTTCCTTGAAACTTTTTAGAGGAAGAATTATGGGCAAAACAAAAAAACGTTTTGATTCGGCCATTCAGGTTGCTTATCAATTTAAAATATCACAGAGAACAAAATAATTCATAAAAAGGAGCAATTACACCAAAGTGGATAAGAATGAGATGCAATTGATGAAAGTGTCCTTAATAAAAGGCCTATAGTAATACTAGCGAACCACATTGCTCATCCTCATCTGAAGTAATATTTGAGAGATTGAATGACACAAGAAGAATTTAGTGTTAGGGAATTTATGGTCGTGCTTCATTGCATTTTAATGGAGTCTCACTATCTTCCTTTTGTTTTCTTCTTCACCTAAGAAGAATTATTCTATTACACAAACATGTGTTGAAAATTTCTGACTTCATTCTTTTCCAAATATTATAGGATGTCTTCTTCGGAGCCTGCCCTCAGATGTGGTATTTGACAACTCAACGGGCTTTAGTTTTACTTGTGATTTGACCGATAACATTGCAGCACCGTGGCCTTCATCGTCCTCAATTTCGACATTGTCTCTTTGTGCACCTGGTAATTGATCGATAAAGATATTTATTTTGCTCTGTTGCTTGTTACGCTTTAAGTTTGACATAAGATTTTTATTGGTTGATAAGTTTGACATTGTCTTTGCCTTGCATTATGTTTCCACAGAGATGTCATTGCCGGCTCTACCAACATCAGAGACTAAGAGAAATAGTGGTAGGTGCCATTGCTGTAGGGAGCCTTTCTTTGTGAATTATTTTCTTTATGATATATTTATCATGATGAGAAGGATAAGGATACAAAGTACCAACCATTCTCTGGCAAAAGCATGTGAAGCTTATCTTGTCTAGCAATCAAATTGGGAATGCTTTATTTCAAAATTTATCTGCTTGTCCTCTAAAAATGTTTTCGAGCTTTGCATTGAAGAAGTACAGAACTTGGAAAATTGGAATTCAGTTTCAAAATAATCTATAGTATCAAAGTGTTTGGAGTGCAGTAATTCATAAGTGAATTTTTTTAATATACATGGGCTAAAGCAAAAGCACTTGATTCTAAAAGTCATATCAAACTTACATTTAGTCTTCAAGGATCCTATTTAATAGTTTTGCTTATGTGAAGTTCAGAATTTGAAGATTTGATTTCTCTTATGTTTGTTAGCCTATCTATGATTTCATGCAATGACTGAGTTGTTTATGTGAAATGATATGATGTGCAGGCCAGCGTGAGGAGGGATTGGATTTCGCAATGCCCATTTTTTTATTTTTTATTATGATCAGTGCATTTTTGTACTGAGTTAGATTTAGATGATGTTCTGTGGTGGTGTTCTGTTTGGGGGTCGGGGGCTGCCATCTTGGGGGATCTTACTGTGGATTTTTGTATGTATATTTTGAGTCTCTGTATAGTAGTAGCTCTTCTCTCTCTCTCTCTCTCTCTCTCTCTCTCTATATATATATATATATATATTTGTTGCACACTGTAGGAGAGTTGTGTTGTATGTTACTACTGCAGGTTATGATATGTTCCAGTTTTTAAGAGTTGATCCTATGGTGAAGAAGATAGATGCCCAGCTGACTTGTTGCTTCAGGGGGAGATCGAACCATCGACATTAAGATGGGTTTGGGAAATTTTTGGTTTGATTTGAGTTAAAGATATCTTAAGAACCAATCGGTTAAGTTTGGTTTCAATTCGGTCCTCCAAATGCTAGCCATGGCCAGCCGCACCTTTCTCTCTCTCTTCTCTCACTGCCAAAATCTCTTTCGAATGACCTTTCTTTGCCAATGTAACAAGGACTCTTCTGAACAGAAAACTCTCCCAAGCGTCTCTCAAGTGCATGACAACCTTGAACAAATGAAGTCAATTGAGTGTCGAAGATTGCCGTCAATGAAGCACCGACCGTTGTCATTTGTTGCTGACAAAGCACTAACAATGATGTTCGTCGTTGAAATTTCAGTACACATCTATCTTCTTCCATAGTTTACCCTACAAAATTTGAGTTGGACAAATCGACTTGGAACTTTTGGGACGGTTAAAAAAACATCTTTCACACTTAATCTTTGAACAAAATGTTAAAGGGTATCTATCTTATTTCAAGGTAAAACTAAAACTAAAAGTTCAAGAACAATGATTGACCGACCTATGTTTTAGTTCATAATGTCTGTATGTCTCAAATTTGATTTATAATTTTTCGTTTCAATTGAATTTAGGTTCCAGTTGTTCTAAACAAAATGTGTATACTTTACGACTTAAAAGGATTCTACATTCTATATTTTAATAGGATGCAACAGACGTCATATTCACCCATAAAATTTTCACGTTATAATTTCGATGCCACCGTAAACACTTATCCTCGCCTAAATATTTAAGTGTGATTTTTTTTTTTTTTTTTAATTTCTTAACTCATCTTTACCCTCTCAACTCATTCAAATGGAAAATTTTCCTTAAATAATTTACTCATTCTTTTTAAGACCAAAACAACCAGCAAGCGAGAAAAGAAGTATTTATCAAGGGGAACAAAGCTACCCCAAGGGGAACAAAACAAGCAGCCATTTGACAATAAATGAAGAGGTAACTTACCCGTTAAATGGTATTTATCAAGGGGAATCAACAATCTAAACGAAGATTCGCCCAATAAATAAAAGGGCAAAGGTAAATGAGAAAAATCACGGTCAATTAAACCTTTGCCACGTCCAAGCCCATTCAAAAACATAGCTGTTAAACCGAACATTAAATAACATTTTTAGTGATTAAATATGTGT
Source organism: Citrullus colocynthis (assembly GCA_031780015.1). Lineage (NCBI taxonomy): Eukaryota > Viridiplantae > Streptophyta > Magnoliopsida > Cucurbitales > Cucurbitaceae > Citrullus > Citrullus colocynthis. Next base: position 771,683 of record QLSR01000379.1, read on the forward strand.
TTAGAATGGTGATCTTTAACAATTCCAAAAATCACTCTCAAACATATCTTTCACAAACTCAAACTCCTCCTGAAGTTATTAACAGGGAAATAAGAGGCTTAGAAAATGATCTCTCTCCATAAGTCATTTTTGCCTTTGTTTTATTCATCATCAATCATACGCCACAAAAAAAATAATAATACTAAACTGAACCACCCAAAGAACCAGTAAAACCAACTTGTATTTCAGGTCAAAGACAGCTTAATTCACAATTTCATATTATGGTCTTCTCAGATTCCAGAACGAACACAACCGAAGCCATAACTGAGCCGCCTGAGGTCAGTCCTGCAAAATACGAGCTTGGAATAACATCTCAGTTCTGTCCTATCAATATCTTCCAGTATCCTTCTTGTTTTGAGTATACCTGCAATGCAAGAATCGAACATGACAACTTGCGGAGATTGCAATTTCTTGAAGATATTTAGCAGGAAGGAAGAAATGAAGCTTTGTTACCTTCAAATATTTAGTAAATTTGTTCATCTACTGGGAACCATTCGGCCAAACATTATCCCAAGTACCATCAGGAGCAGCCTTTGGTCCCTCGATCAAGTTCTGGCCTTGATGGGGATGGGGGGCTCCAGGAAGAGGAAGCCCATCAGGGCCTACATTTTGAACCTTCCTAGGTTTGGTTTTAATTCCAAGTATCCTCAAGACAAATCTAGCAAGCTCTCCATATAACATACCGGAGCGGTCAAAAAGCTGTCACAAGAATAATGCATCATAACATAAAAAGATCAATTTCTTTATGAAAAAACTTCAAAATATCTAATATCTAAATTACCTACAGCGCATGGTAGCAGCTATGAAATTACAAATTTACGATTACAATTTTCAGGTACTTATTACAACTTCCAGCTTCTTGGAGTAGGATTAGTAAATCATTTTGTAATTACAGTATTACTGACAACACGGACACGGCTCCGGACACATATATGACAAGCAAATTTTAGTGTCCTAATTTATTTATTTTTTACTTAATGACATGTGGGACACAGTTCGGACACTTCATGGAGACACTAGAAAAATATTTTAAAGAGAATGATCCGGACTATGTTGGACCCAAATTTAGAGTCCAAATCAATTATAGGTTAGACAACGATTAAAAAAAAAAAGAAAGAAACCCCATTCCAAATCAGCCAAAATATTTATTAAAAAGAAAAAAAAAGGGTAAAAAACCTACACATTTCATCTCCTACTTAAATTAACTTGACCTTTTATGTTTTCTTAGGGGAGTACGTTTAGTATTTTATGTTAAATTTATATATATATCCTTTTCTTTATCTTTTTTTGTAATTGGTGTCATCATGTCATGCTGTATCCGTGTTTCTTAGACTGACATTTTGGCTGATTGAAGGGGCTTTCTGGCAGGCTTCTTTTGCGCTGTGTGGCTTTCTATCCCCTTTCTTTTCTTTATTTCACCGATCAAGTGAAGTGTCCTGTTTGTTATCCAAAACAAAAAGATACCTTACCAGAAAAGGGTGTAGGCTATCAAAATGTTTCTTCTGTTCAGGCCTCCTTGTTTGAGTTCTTGGCAGTGAAGGGGGAGAAAACAAAAGAGAAAAGAACAATCACATACTCCAGGGAAAATTTCAGCACGGTAATTTCCAGAAGTTTTCTTATGTGAGGCAAACCACAAGGAACCGTAACAGCTGTTGAGATTTTGAGTTCTTTCAAAATAGATAAATAAATAAATTTGGATTTAAATTCCAAACTTTAACTTTCACGTGACCACTTTGAAAATTAAACATCTAGCATTAACGGGATTTAAATTCCCGATTTCACTTTCAAACCACCACTTAAAAATTGAAACATCTACCATTATTGTTCCTTTTATAGTCTGTACGTTTTAAGTTGGTGGATCTTAAATAGGATTTATTCTTTCTCTTTAAGGGAGGAAAAAAAAAGATTCATTCTTGTTGTTAGTCAGTAAAATCAATGCAACATTTCTATAGGGGTGGTGGTAAGTCAAAAGGGCACAAGCACACCTGAAGTAGTGCAGTCATGAACATATGGAACGCTTGTGTGTTTTGGTCAATAAGAATAGATATTCGACCAAAGAAATTCACAACACCATGCATCTGCACAGATATAAAAAGGCAAGGATTCAGGAGTTGAAACATGAACTCAGGTAAGTGCAATCAGAATTACAAAATAGATAGATACAGATAAGGACCATCGTATTTGTTTTCTTAACCCTGTCCACAGCGAATTACAGAACATGGGAACATATCTTTTTAACTTCAAATATATATTATCCTTGTGGTGGCATAGGATACCCAGAAATTTTCGACTCAACTTTGAACCTTAAAGTCATTGAAACTTTTTTAAGAAGTAATTAGACAAAAATAAACACTTTCAGAAGAACGAAGCACAATATAGGAAATAAATACTTGAAAAAACAGTATTGCCTTGTACAAAAACCGATCCATGGCTTTATTAGATACTAAGTAAACTTGACAAAAATGAACATACTGAGGTAATAAACATCAGAACAATAGATAACAATAACTTAAGCTAAGCAAACCTTATAGCCCTGTCCATTCACCCCAACCAAAAATAAAAGGGTAGTAGTGATGATGACAGAGATAAATAAATCGCTTACCACTTGCAGAAATGACATCCAAAATCCTGGAGGAGATGAGGGAGGACCATAAGGGTCATTTGGATCTTGACCACCATAAGGACCGCCCATGCCCATTCCATAGCCACCCATTGGACCTCCAAGGCCACTATTATACATTCCACTTCCATACATACCACTATTTCCATACACACCAGAAGATCCATAAAGCCCACCGTACCCTCCTGGTCTATACATGCTGTTCCCATACATTCCACCCCCATACAATCCTCCACCATAAGAAGAAGAACCATACATCCCAGAACCGTAAAGAGAATTATTCATAGTTGAACCATAAGCTGCATTAAGAAAAACACGAAATAACCTCAGCAACCAAGGAAGAATATCACATGGGAAAGCATACATCATTAGCAAATAGGCCAAAACACTTAAATCATAACCTCCTCCATAGCTGTTATTCCCATAGTTTTGCTCCCAAGGCCTTGTTGGAACAGGCCGGCCAAGTGAGTTCCTATTAATAGCAGCAGTCCTATCAGAGCTAGAAACAATTTCTCCAGGTTTTGCAGTCCCAGAAGCCTCTACTACATCACTTGTATTGCCAGCTGATGGTGGTCTAAAAGGGGCCGAACCCGACGATCCCCCTACTCGTTCCCAAGGTTTTGGTGGAGGATTAGAAGCTGCAATAACGAAAAAGTACGGCCATCACAAATCCGCAAGTGAAAATAAAAAGGACTTCTAAAGCAAACAGAATTTCCTGATTATCCATCAGAAACAAAATTAACTAACAGGTGAAACAGCTGCAATTAGAGGCAAGATAATTTTCCCCCTTCTCTTACGGTGTAAAACATGATTGATCCAAATCATAATCTTGAATATTAAACCCGGGGGGGGGGGGACATTTTTTTTTACTGAGTCAACGGTACTCTTACTCCTTATGAACACAATCTAACCTAATTCATTCCTCCATTGAAATACAAACCCTAAAACAAAGCAACAAGAAAATACAAACCCAAACCAAACAAAGAGAATCAACGAAAGTACAATCTAAACTAAGGTTTTATCACCCAAGAACAAAAGGGTACGCGATTAAAACATTAAAGTCTATTTCGTGAACCCAATTAGCCATAAGTAGCCCATCAAATTCCAAGACCCAATACAAAATCCACAAGAAATCAAGAGTCCAGGCACAGAAACGATAACCACAAGCCGACCTAACAGAAAAAGAGGGGGTGTGAGATAGGGTTGAATCTGGCAAACCTGCAGGCTGAGGAGGCTTAGAATCCATGGAAATCGGTGAGAAATTGCATCAGAAATTGGGGGAGATCAAAATCTCTCTCTCTCTCTCTCTCTCTCAAAGGATCCGCCGGAACAACAAAAAGGGAAAGCGTCGGCTTATGGGCAAATTTCGTTGCCAGGAAGGATCCACATCCAAGTCGGTCTCATCCTTCGAATTCCGCTTCAAACCCGATTCAATTATCAGTTTATCTTTTTTTCTTTTCTTAACTTTTCTAAATCCAATGGAATGTGGGAAACGTTCTTATCCTATCCTCTTATTATTTGGACTCCCTCACCTAATCTTTTGAGGAGACACTCAACTTTTTGGTATAAATTCCAAATATTCAATGAACTTTTTTTATACATTCAACTTTTTGAAAATGTGTCATTCCTTCCTTAGTAACACAAAAGTTTCTAGTTTTCAATAGGTTATTTTTTTATAGATTATTTTAAATGATAAAATGGTTGAAAATATTTATAATTGATAATAAATATCACAATATATCTATTATAGACTGTGATATATTGCAAAATAGACCCAGATAGTAATATATCGCAATCTATCGCAGATAGAAAAATTTTGTTATATTTATAAATTTTTTAATTTATTTTTCTATATTTGAAAACAACTCTTGTTTTTAGTTTTTTTTTTTTTAGAAATATAATGCATTTAGTAAATTATGCTTATCATTTCTTTAAAGCGTTTTTTAAAAAATTTAAAAATTATTTTTGTTCATGAATTTTCATAAAAATAATAGGTTAGTTCTGGACTTTGATTTATAACAAAATAGTTTTTGTTCTTTCAATTTTTGTAACAATTTACATTTTGAACTTTAATACGTAACAATTTAGTTTTTATATTTTAAAATATGTAGCGATTTAGTTTTTATCATAAAAATTATTCTTAAGATTTAATAAAAAAAAAAAGAATTGAAATAGGTATATCAATCAACTATTAGGGATTAATATATTTATAAGCTACCAACCTAAATTATTAAGTAAAACAAATCTACATTAAATTTTGATAGACTTTTTTTTAATTAAAATTAAATTGTTACGAACTTGAAAGTGCAAGGTGACATGGAAATAAGTGGGCATGACTAGAGATAGAGCTAGACTACAAGAAGCATTAAATGTACTTTTAAAGGTTTCTGCCCATCGAAAAGAGTTGTATCCTTTCAAGTTTCAAAAGACACATTTTCATCCAAGAAACACATTGAATTTTAAAAAATATACATTATATACCTACTTATTTCATGTATTTGCATTTATTGAAGGTTTGTGTATGAACTAGAAGGGTTGTGAGTTGAATTTAGATTACATAAGTGAAAGGTTATGTCCTTTCACGATGTTCTTTCAGTTAGTACAAATAAAGACACAACTTTTTTATTTGAAGAATAAGGTGAAAGGAGATTTCTCATTAATTTTAAATTTCTCTCATAGTATATGCTTTCAATTCATGTTTTCGAACTTCCCATCTAATTTGCTTATTAAGATTTTAGTTAGATCTAAATTTTGAAAATAGAAAATAGAAACAAGTTCTCCTTTCTTTTTAATCATGAACTTTTTGTAAGCCAAATTTATCTAATTTTCTTGAATTATCAATTTGTTATTAAAAATTATTCCATAAAACTAGTGTATCAATTAGTTTAACTTAAAGAACCAAGTGGAATAAAGTAATGATCATGTTATTCATAAATAAGAATATTAAAAGATACTAGACCAATTATTAAATATGTCTCTTCCTATCCATTAAATTTTCACCAATCTAGTTCTATAGGTTTGTTTTAGAGTCTGATCAATCTTGAATCAATCTAAATCTTAGATTAAATATCCTCACAAGACAGCCTATGAATCTTGACAATCAAGCATTGAGTCTCCAATGGCCTTTTCTCCTCGTTTACAATTATTTATTTAGGTTATAAAAATATTTTGATCCTAAAACTTTATGAAAACAACAATTTAGTCTCTATATTTTCAATTTTGCCACAATTTAGTCTTTATTAAAAAAATTATTAAAATTTAATGAAATTTCTTGACAAGTAGATCGATAATTTGATTAAGAATTGATTTTTTATAAACTATAATGACTATGTCACTACATGAGAAAAGTTGATAATTTTAAAAAGAAAAAAAAAATCATCGTAGAGCCTAAATTGCCATAAATTTCAGAGTATCCATACTAAATTGTTATTTATTAAAGTTTTGATTAAATTGTTACAAATTTAAAAGAAATCGTCATCGACTAAAATTTATGGACTAAATTGTTACTTCAATTAAAGTTTAAAGTAATTTTAACTATATCGGGTACCATTTGGATTTTATACATTGAACACATGACTTTTCTCCAAATAAAAGTCTACTACATGAAGACAATTACATGGCTTAATCAAGTTTAGATAAAAAGTTTCAATATTTATTTGATGAAATTAACTTTTAATACAAAAATTGATGTATTTAATCAAGTTTAACGGTAACAAAATTAAAGGTTATATTATACGTTTGGTGCATAAACTTTGAAATATTGTGTTTAATAGGTCTCTCAATTTTCAAAGTATCTAATAAGTTCTAAACAGTTTAATTACGATAGGGTCCTTAAAATTTCAAATTTGTGTTCAATAATTTTTTTATATATTTAATCTTTAATGAAATTATGAAGAAAAAAATTAGAAATTCTTATGTATTCTCATATTGGAGAACCTTCAACATTCATTTATATTTCTAATAGGTTCATGATTTTTAAAAAAAAAAAAAAAAATGTAAGATGTTAATAATTATTAGTCACAAAATTTCTAATAGGTTCAATGATCTTTATGTATAGAATTGAAAGTTAGATATATTCTTAATACATTTTTAAATGTTTTGAATAGGAAACAAAATTTAAAATTTAGAACTTGGTGTTAAAACTTGAATTCTCTATTAGTTTTGTGTGATAAATATAAAATCTAAATACAAATTTAGTGTCTGAACTTTTGTATTTGTACCTGAACTTTAGTATCATAGGTCCTCAAACCTTCAATTTTGCATCTAATATATTAAATTTTTGAATGTGTGTGGAATAAGATTCTACCATATTTAAAAATAATAATAAAAATTAACTATTCCGTTAACTTGAATTTTAATTTTATGTGTAATCCAATCTTAAACTTTCAATTTTTGGTCTAGTAAGCCCATGAAGTTTAAAAAATATTAAATAAATTGATGACTGAACACACAATTGAAAATTCAAGTACCTAATGACGCTAAATTAAAAAGTCAATTTATTCAACACTTTTTGAAATTCAACTAATAGAACACAATTAAAAATTTACTATTTGTTAAACACATTTTAAAAGTGTCTAATAAGTTCTTGTACTTTTAATTTTGTATTAGAATGTCTCTTAATTTTCAACTATGTCCAGTTATTGACTTAATCGATATTCCCTAAAATTCATGTAAGTAGTAAAGCTAAAAATAAAAATTTATGGTTCCATTACACATAAAATTCAATTTTAAACTTACTAGATTGGTTGTTTTTTTTTATTTTTTCTTTTTTTTATTGAATATATCAGAAGCTAAGACCATTGTTGATGGTCTGTTGAAGGTAAGAGGAGTGTGGAACGGCCAAAATCCCTCATAGGTGGTTCAGTCTAACTCTTTGGAAGCCAACAAATCTCTTAAATTGTATGGACACTAATTTCTCCGAGTTTGAATTTTTCTTTTTTTATGAACTTGGCTTTTTCTTTAGCTAAGTCTATAAATGTTTCTTCCTTTAGTACAGTACAATACAATACCTATGAAGAAGAACAAAGATGCCTGTAATATAGCAATTTCGGTTTCTTTCTTTTAAGGTCTTGAAAGTTTTAGAAAGAGTATTTTTTCCTGTCATTGTCTTTCTCACTCTCGAGAAGAGGTAGGACTTTGGTCGTTGATTCTGTGATGACGAAACTTTACTATAGGAAGTGAAAGGACACTTTTGTCCTTTTTCTTGGTTTTTTCACCTACTACTTGAAAGTCGAAGTAAAGAAGGATCCTCCCTCCAACCAAGGCAAATCCCAAGAAACCAAGTGGTAACGTCTAGGAAGATAGTCTCTTTTACATGTGTAATTGAATCTGAGAATTTTCCCACTTTATATCAAAAAAAAAAAATATATATATATATATATATCAACCATGTTTGTCATTTTCTTGTTGACCAATTGGATTGTTATTCTAAAATACATATATGTCGAAAATACTTAAATTTAAATTATTTTATTTTCATCCTTAGACTTTCTACTATTCCCAACACCTTTATGGCGTTGGTTATGGAGTACAAAGACAATTATTTTTTTAAATTTCAGAAACTAATATAACTAAATGAATAGTTCTAATATTTTTATAACTAAACAAATATTTTAAATTTCATATACCAAAACATTATGTCCTTATCAACTTTGAGACTATAGACTAATAAAATTTAAACTTTTTTTCATTCTTTTATTTAAGATCTAAAATCCATCTTAGTTCATCAAACTCTTACTCCACTAAACATCAAATAGTTTGATTCATCTTTTTCAAGAAAACATACACAGCTTTGTATCAACATGCCAACACGATCCCATCTAAAGTAATTTAGACTAATAACAGTGAAGATTGAGTTTCAAATGTAATCTAAAGGTGACTCACTTGTCAAATTATGGAGAAGCAAAATAATAGCAAATACTAAAATATTTTGACAGAACAATGAAGACTGATTGGTAAGAACCAATCAAGTGTGCTCTCCAAAATCCACTATTTTACATTATTTTTCCTTGTCCAGATATCACAGCTACCAATAACAAACTTTATTTATAACTTATATTACAGCCAAAAAGAATCACATTGAATATAAAGTAATTTCTATCACCTCTTGACTAATGTAATTATGATTACAGGATACATAGGAACTTGGCATTTTGAAACAGGATGCTTTCGTTCCCCTCTAAATCAAACAGCTTACTTCCTAATTTTTTTCATTTACAAAGCTATTTAACTTATAAGTAGAACTTATTTCCCCTCCCTGCATTTCCTGATTCCCTAACCTAAAACAACATGACCATACTTCTAACTCGGTGCAACTCTGACCTCTCACCTCGACTCGACCCAAATATTGGGAGTGTTTTCAACTTTCAGAGCCTTGGGAGGCCTGAAAACAGAGAAGAGATCAAAAGGTGTGGAAGAGGGTGTAAATCAAGTTACTTTCTCTGTATCTGCTTCCTCATGAAAAGCATGATGTCTTGAGGGTGGACAGTCCTTCCTTTCACAGCGACTCGTTCAGAGACATTATCAAACTGTGGTGGCATCAAATGCTTGTCATGAACCTCTAGATAGGAAGCAGCTACTGCTACTGGAACTGCCCACGGCACACATGATATCGCGAACAAGAAACTTCACATTTCTGGTGCCGATCTCATCCATCACCTCAAGACATTCCTGCAAATCTGAATTGCTTACCAGCATCACCCATTCTTTTTCATCATCAAGGTATTTGAGCTGGAACGTCCCCTGGTTTAACTTGAATCTCTTGCCAACTTCTTCGTAAAGTTGGAGATATCCTAAAGAAGGATCAAACTTGAATCGAACTGTGTCTTCTTTGTATGAAGCTTTTACAATAATCTTGGAATCACTGTCCACGCAGCTTATTTTTTCTGGCAAATGCTTCCTCTCCTCAACGCTCTGACAGCTGGATGAACTCCCGTGGATCAATAAGCCAGAGCCATTCGACGAGTCCGCCGTGCTCGAAGTAGTAGGCTGGTAATGTTCATTGATTCCATCAGTGCCTTCATCAGCAGCTGCAAAAGAGCATGAACTCTTGGCCATGAATTGGCAGTCAGCATCACCTGACCTAAAATCATTCTCAACAAAATCCAGTCTGTTACTTTTTTTAGCAATAATAGAACCTGCGGCATTCCTTGGGGCATCCCAACCCATCATATCCAGGTCGGCAAGCTGGCACGATGCAGCATCTACCCCTGTGGACTTTGAGCCTTCACTACAATCAAGCTGGCAAACATTGGGTTCCTCTTCTGGAATAAGAATACTCCTCGATGAGATTCTTTGGGATATGGTGATGAAGGAGTCTTCCATTTCCAATTTCATGGCGGAATTCTGACCATTGAGAGGGACAGGAGGAACTGAGTTTACATCCTGAAGGAATGGCTCCAGATTCCTTATAGATGGGTTGTTATCAGAGAAGAGAAGACTATTCTGTCCATTGAGTTCTGGAATAAGAGAGCCTGCTGCCATAAGACCCCCTGTAGTTGGATCAAACTTTAGACCGCCCTCCACTCCCTTAACAGAATCGAGAACTGTCTGTATTTTCCGTAACGAACGGTTCACCTTGTTTATTTTACGAGATGGCCACCTCAAAATCCCATGTTGTCTGCATATTCTTTTCAGGGTGGTTGGGCAAACTGAAAATGTGCAAAAAGACAAATAAAGCCATTGAAAATGTGGAAACTATTTTAGAATGAATATATTGAAAAAAAATGTTTTTTAAAAAAAAAAAACAACAGTTAATTGGCACATATAAAATTTCTTTTAAATCCTTGTGATGACAATGCTTTTGTGGAGGTGTCAACATTTGTAAGATTATTCAGTCATTATTCGGTCAATTATTTTTTGAACTCATTCCTATGTAAGTCCCAAGTGGGATGACACACCTTTCATATCATAGTCAAATAACCTAAATCTTCTTTTATACAACGAATAACATTCTTTTCCGTAAAACACAGAATCTTCATCAAGAGAAATACACTTAAAACATTCATATTTCCACAAATAAACACACTTTTCTTGAAAAAGAAAAAAAACAAAGAGATTAATGCTCAAAGTACAAAAGACCAAAATATAGAAATCCAAAGTAGTCACAATCTATATGATCGCATACCAAACACTTTTCTTATTTTTAGTGGAAAATTTAACAACTTATGTGCATGCATAACTATAAATATGCTTCTACTATATAGAAAGGTCAATGCCCACAACTCATTTAGTTTATGAGAGATGCACAAGGCTTGACCGCAATTGAACAATTAGATGCATCAGGGGCACAACACCCTCAACCCAATCACAAACATATGGTGAAACGTAACTCCATTAATGATCAATGGAGATTATATTGATTAAATTGTCACCCTTCGAAGCGTGGGGATTTAACAATCAATGACTAAAATACATAGATGTAAGTTGTGGTCTTCAGTTTCATCATTTGAAAATGGAAGATGGAAAGAAGAGAATAAGTTTAAAAGAACTGAACATTTGGTCAAAGATAACCTAAATGATCACGGCATAAAACTTGAATTAGATGGCACAAAAAATGTGCAAGGCTAAACTATAGATAACGTTTGCTAAAGGCTCTCATCCTAGAAATTTTCTTTTCCAAGACTCACATTAATCCAGTTCGAGTTGAACAGGATACCACAGAACTCATCTCTTTGTAAACTGCAGGGTCCATTAAGGAGAGAAGTTGGAAAGGATGATGGTACATTTGTTGAAGGGTCAAAGAGTTGAGGAGAATTGCATTTATTTCACTAGGTATTGATGTTAAATTTGTTTGAGAAACGTGGTAATGTGATTGATAATCTTGATGGTACAAAAACCATCCTTCAATCGAAATGGTTGTGCAAATTCCCCTTTGACCTACTTGTGACCCCAGGTAGTGTGAGTCAGTACAGTATCTGATCCGCCCCAATAGATTCTGATCCAGGATCTTTAAGCACTTTAAGGAACCTGTGGAAGGTGATTACCATTGCCTCCCAAGCGTACTTCCTTTCATTAAATTCTTTTAAGGGATAGTTGCAAAGTACAGCTTATGGGAGGATTCTTGGGGTCAAAACAATACCTGTCAATCACAACTTCTCATTCTTCCCATTATCATTGTCTTTTCCAAGCAATCGTGAGTTGGCTTCCTCCTCTCTCGCTCAAGGAGTCATTTTGACTGTCCTAATGATAAATTGTTGTGTAATTCTGTTGAGTCTTTCGTTACTTTCACTGAGAATGCCTAACTCCATTGGTTTATTATACTCTAGATCATCGTTTCTGATCCTCAAGGAAGAATTAGTTATGTATCTAGTTTTTGCCCTTAAGAGGATGATTACCTCAGACATTATCATTACCTGGAGAGCTACCTTTGTCATAGGCCCCAGCAAGTGCAAGTTAGCTTCAAAAAATTTTAACCAACTTTTGTGGCTTTTCCCTTTTACTAGAGAGGCTTGGGTGTTCTTTATGGAAACTTGAGTTTGTTTATAGTTTAAAGCTCAGGTAAGGTATTTGTGTTTCATAGAGTGTATGGTTGGAACTGGACAGAAACCCGAAAAACTTTTTTATCTATGTAAATCTTGAGAGGATGTCTGAGGTTAACAGATTATTATGCCTCTAGTTCATACTCCGAAATTCTTCTGTTTTTTACCAAATGCCAATTGTTCTTGATCACCAATATCTGGGATCATGTTTTAATTCTGTTCTGTTGTCCGGTGTTAGTTGGCCATTGGTTGTTTGCCTTTTCTTCTCTATATTTTGATTTTTTTTAACGAAAGTGGGTTGCTTATTTATAAAACAATACTAAAAATAGAAAAAAAAAAAAAAAAAACAAAAAAAAAAAAAAAGAAAAAAAAAAAAAAAAAACAAAAAAAAAAAAAAAGAAAAAAAAAAAAAAAAAACAAAAAAAAAAAAAAAGAAAAAAAAAAAAAAAAAACAAAAAAAAAAAAAAAGAAAAAAAAAAAAAAAAAACAAAAAAAAAAAAAAAGAAAAAAAAAAAAAAAAAACAAAAAAAAAAAAAAAGAAAAAAAAAAAAAAAAAACAAAAAAAAAAAAAAAGAAAAAAAAAAAAAAAAAACAAAAAAAAAAAAAAAGAAAAAAAAAAAAAAAAAACAAAAAAAAAAAAAAAGAAAAAAAAAAAAAAAAAACAAAAAAAAAAAAAAAGAAAAAAAAAAAAAAAAAACAAAAAAAAAAAAAAAGAAAAAAAAAAAAAAAAAACAAAAAAAAAAAAAAAGAAAAAAAAAAAAAAAAAACAAAAAAAAAAAAAAAGAAAAAAAAAAAAAAAAAACAAAAAAAAAAAAAAAGAAAAAAAAAAAAAAAAAAATCTACAGGCTCACCGCCAATGCTCTTTGCTGCATCCTTGAGACTCCCAGAAAAGTACTGCTGAAGAACACTCAAGCTCACATTCTTTTCAGCTGTGCTACGTTTTTTCTCCCCCTGCCTCCGCGATCCATTGGTCATCTACAGGATAAGGTGCATAAGGAACTGTTAGAACATTACCTGTTCGTAAATGCGAACCAACAATTGAAGAAAAAAGGACTAGAAAATTCCACCCGTAAATTAAAATATATTGGTTAATAGTCCAAATGAAAAATGCACAACGCAACGTGGAAGACACATTAAAACAAGGCACAGCTATGCACTGCAAATCTGAAATCCAACCCCCACCTGCCACTTCAATGTAAAAGGGGATGCAGAGACCTATAATACACTCCTATCTGGACGATGATATCCATCTCAATATCAGTATTTTGTAATAAGCTTTAAAATGCATATCGCCCACCACACCTTCCTGAACTCCAAATTGAGTACAAGGAACAGTTATACTGAAAACAATCAGAGAATAAGCAAACCATGGATTGGTAACCAGTAGATTGAGTGATCAAATTATTCTCTGATTGGACTAAAACCCCAAACCTTATCCGCCCCAAGGCACCTAACCACAGACAAAATTGAACAGCTAGGGATGGTCTAGACTTTCAGAGATGTACACAGCATATAATTTTACTATGATAGATATGCCATACACCTTCATCCTCTTGTATAGGACTAGTGAAATAAGTAAACAGACGTTTTTGACAGAACCAAATTATACATACAATCAGACGTCTGAAGCTTCCTTTTCTATTTAACCCACCCACATATCTACATTATTCACAATCAATCATCAAAACTGGATACATCCCCCTAAAATGGCGCCTTAACAGATCTAGGAAGACCCAAAACTATTAGCTGTTGCAAATTGATTCATTATTGCGTAGAGTAGATTCCAAATATTTTTATACAATTAAACAAACAACAATCTTATGCCTTCTTCGGAGGGCAATCAGCATCATAAGAAATGAATGATGAAATGATAAAATGAGAAGACAAATAAATGAAAGGCAAAATGGCAACAACATAAGTAACAATAGAACAACGGACAAGATCACAGGAATAAAGTAACCTGCTTCTTAGGACATTCTGCCTCAGTTCCATCATTTATTGAATTAGATGCCCTTGTTTCACTGTCTGTCACAGTGGATTGTGAGTTTCTCCTAGACGTAGCTGCAGACTTCCCTATCAGTCCACCCTGAAATCCAGCATCAGGATCCTTGACTCCCATTAATTCTTCCTTTGAAACTGTCCTCAAGCTCCGGCACATTCTTTGCATGGTACCAGAGAGATTGTTCAATAAAAGCTGCTGTTCTGAGCTTCCTTTCATATTGACAGGTAGAAAGAATTCTAATATGTAATCATCATTGCCAGTATATGTGCTTCTCAGCCTGATTGCAACAGCAGCATTCAAACCAAACTTGCGTGCATGATGGACTAGTGGGTACTTATTAATATCATATGCCTTCACATCAGGATAAAAGAAAGGATGATTAGATTGAAGAGCTTTCCCAGCTATCCCCTGCCCTTCTTCAAGATGATGTTCCATACACGCATGCACAAAACCTTGAGTTGCTTTGTCATTCACATAACATGCTGTTTCCTCAATGCATAATACAGATTTCTCCTTTGGGCTAAGGTTGTTCTCCTTTACACGAACTCTAGCAGCCTCATCAACAGCTTCCAAAGTATAACAGCAAGGAATCCAGGTTAGTGCCAGAGGTAGGCTATGTGCATGACATACAGCACGTAGCACATCCATTATCTCTGCTAATGCAGATCTCTGGTTCTGCTTCAAGCACTGCAACAAATATTCCATCGATGTAACTAAAGCTGTAGAGATGTAGAATTAAAAATATATTTGAAAAGGAGATGGCTATTGGCAATTATTGTCATGTAACTTATCATAACTTGTCACTTTTTTCTTTTTACTTTTTTTTTCTTGTTTTTGTGACCACCAGAAATTTATCTCCTTGTTCCATCAATATGAAACCCTCCTCCACCTTCCTCATTTACTCTCTCTATCCCTCATCTATCATACTCTCTTGATCTCTCTCCCTCCACTTTTCTTCTCTCTCTCTCTCTCTCTCCCACTTCTCTCTCTTTTTTTTTTCTTTCTTTTTCTTCTCTCTGCATATTTTTTATACTCTCAACCTCTCTCAGATTTCTCAATCTCACGTGAGTTGAATTATTCGTAAAACCAGCATATGAGATCAATATGTCCCCATGTCTACCTAAGATAATAAGCGTGATTTTAGTACCTAACTCCTGTTGTATTTCCATTAACATATCTACATTTCTTTTACGGAAAGACTTCATCGAAATATGTTAATACACTGAGTATTGAAAGTAGAAGTTCAAAAGAACAAAAAAAATAAATAAATAGGAAAATGGCATAAACATTAAGAAGCAATCTTTATATTTAGTTAAATTAGGGAAATGCAGCCAACAATACCTGAGGATATAGCCGAGGAGGTGCAACAGTTCTCAAGCTGACAATCTGCAACAATCATGGTCCAAAGAAATATCAGCAACGTGATCAATTGATCCTTGCGATATAATTATTCATAAAACTCTGAAAAGTGAAGTGCGCAAAATATCACAGGACAACAGAAAATTCCATAGAAGATGAACTGTTCAAACTGAATGGATTGATTACTGCTTAGAATCATCTACAACGTTTTGAAAACTATTTCATGCGCTTATCAATGAGTTCTCATATACCCATCCGAACTGAAATACTTGTAAATATTGACATGATATGCACATTTAAGATACCAGACGGCACTTTGACCAGCGGTAGAAAATTGTCCGAAAAAGAAATAATAGTAGAAGAATAGAAAAGGAACCATGTGACAAAAACTTGAAACACACAACTACTTTAAAGTTTAGATGATATTTATTAATGAGATTTTATAAAATATTTTAATTTTAAAAAATTATAAATTTATTTTAAAGTGAAAATAAGAAATTCCAAAAAACAGTTCTTACAATTATGGTGGAGGAGGTCAAAACCCAAATTGAATAGAAACCAAAAAATCTGCCAATTCCATTCAATTTAACAGGAAGGATGGTGCATTGCACTTTATAGTCTCGACCCCAAGAAGGTGCCTTTTGTTCAAATAAGAATTGATCCCCAAGAAGTTTGCTTCAAATAATCATAAATGAGATTATTTGTAACAATTGTGTATCAGGAAATAACAGTATACGAGTGAATGTGGAGAACTAACCTCTAGTGCTCGGGAAACAATGTCAATCTCTGCATCAAAATCGGGCTTCTCCTTTGTAGTAACAACTTCAAGTACGGCACAGCATGACTTTTCAAGTTCATTATTGAATACTGGCAAGGCAATCGATCCATAAACCTCATGACCGATTGCATGTTCCATTCTCAGATACTCATTCTCACTGTAATATCTAACATTTGATGTCCATTCTGGAATTTTGGAGGTAAAAACACGACCAGGAAGTCCAAGGAGAGAACCCAGTTTTCCTTCTGCAGAGAAGGTAAACGACCTCGACACTTCGCGATACCCTGTGAGCATTTGATCTAGCAAATAAGGCTGATCGCTGGTGCTCAGGAAGAATTGGTTTCCATGCCTCACAGGCACCCAGACTTGAGCCAAAATGCCTCCGGGTGAAGACTCTTTAAACAAGGACAGTGCCCTCAGCATTCTCTCATCTAGTGACCAACTAAACGGCCTAGAAATCGAACAATTGTCTAGAAGGACATCATTTGATTTCGAACCTGCTTCATTTGCATTGTCCGAAACATCAGAAACCCCAAATTCAGTGTCTGGCTGCTGAAACATAACCTTGTCTCCACAACGGAAAGAATTTGCCACAGAAATGGAAGCTCCATCAAGCTCATTCAGAGGGAATACTTCATGACTCGCCCCTTCTGGGAAAGTCAAGCCCACCATTGAAGGGCAAGTACTCATTGGCGGAATTGACGAAAAGCCACAAGAAGAGAAAATCTGATCGATTGTTGCACAGTTGTTGCCCCATCCAGCATAAGAATCAAAACTCATCAGCTCTGAGAAACTATGAAGCACGTCTTCAGGACTCAAAATCCTCATTCCAACGTCAGTAGAAGTCAGAGTTTCAGCCTGAGTTCTCGAAGGCCCCCAAGAGCCCATCCCTTCCTCCTTGGATGTAAAGGGGTTTTCCATATTGAATAATCAAAATCAATTTCAGAAATCAAATGACACTTGATGCTAGAATTCCATCCAACGACAGCGGCCAAAACTAATCCTTCTAAGCTTACTATCTTTCTCCGCCATTACAAAGTTGAGAAAAACATCCATTATATACCCCCCACAAGTTCTAACACCCTAAATTAACCCCAGGCACACAATTACAAAACTACACTTTTGCAAAAGATTCCCCAAATACCAACAAAAGCAAAAAGAAATGCCATAAATCGGAGGACCAGAGTTCCACCGCACAACACCCTTAACTAAAATCAGCACAATTCCAGTAAAAGGGAAGTTAAGTACAACATCAGAGCACCCCAAAAGATGATGGATGCTACCGCAAATCACTGACGAAAGCAGCCAGAGGTGTGAGTTAAGAGCAATTAAAAGAAAACAGGAAAATGAGCAGAGTCGGTTACCGTCTAAGAAATTGCTGAACAACCCCCCGGCAATCTTAGCAGAAGCGCACAGAATTCCAAGAATTAGAGATAGAGATAGGGATTAAGAAGGTCAGTGACGGTGAGTGATGTGAGAGAGAGTGAATTCTCCTCCATAAAAGGGAAAAGGCCGAAAAAAGAAAATAAAAACCCTAAAGAAAGAGAGTGGGCAACATTGGCGGCGTGAAGTGTTTGTATCAGAGCGATTCAATTAGAATTGGGTAACCCAAAATGGAAAGATTTGTCGCCATTGAAGCTGCTTTTGGGCAAAGTTTATAGTTTTTCTTCATTCTGGTGGAAACAGTGAAGCGATTAAAAAGAACCTTTTTGAGGTACAGATGCAAAAGGATTTGCAGAGATTGAGAGAAATAGAGAGAAGAGGAGAAATTGGGAAAGTAATATTGGAAGCTTTTGCTTTCACCTTCCTTTTCATCCCCTTTCTCATCCATCGAAGTTGTGGAATGTCTGATGCACGATGAAATTACAACTATGCCCATACATTTTCTTTTTTCTTTTTTCTTTTTTTTTTTTTAAGTTATATAGTAAGTTTAACCAATCATTTTCAATTTCTTTTTTCATACCATTCTTTTTTGTTAGCCTCATTTGGTAACTTTAATAATAGTTCCATCACTTATTCACTAGTACATCTCTCAAATTGGAGGGTTGAGTTTGGATCTTAAACGTGCTTAATTGACAGCTTTAGGAAATTTGAGTTCAAAATTTTTAGGCTGAATTTTACCAAACTACCCCTAAATTTTATATTTTGTGTCAAAAATACTCTCAAACTTCTCAAATGAGTTTAAAAATACGGTTATTGTTAATTTGGGATGGAAACGGTTTTTTTTAAAAAAAAAAAAAATACCTTTGAACTTTTAAAGTTTTTAAAATACCCTTAAATTTAAAAAAAAAAAATAATATTTGTACTATTATATGAACAAAAATGGTTAATACGATCTTACTCCCTATTTTTTTTCTCTGTTTTCTCTCATTTCTTCTCCAATACCCTCTTGTTTCCCTTTTTTTTTTAAGTATTTGACATTTGTTTATCTAAAAAGACTAAATATAAATAAATATATATCCTTCATTTAAGGTATATGGACTATGTATATTAAGAAGAAGAAAAAATAATAGAAACAACGAGGGATTTTAAGACTTAAATCTTTTTAATAAAATTGTACAATAGTAGTTGAGTGTGTGTTAATAGTCAAATACTTTTTATTTTACTATTTATCGTTTTGATATGTTTTAATGGAAAATTTTTATTTTTATTTTTATTTTGGTTGATGAAAAAATTGGTGTTAAAAAAATAGGTGAAAAATAAGAGTATGTATATGATAAAAATGATAATATCTATATAATTTGTTTTAAAATTGGTTCTTTTCAAACTCAATAAAGTTTCAAACAAATTGGTCACCATACTAACAGTAGCAGTATTTTTAAACTTTTGTTTTTGTTTTTTTTTTTTAATTTTAGAGTTATTTTTGTAACGAGATATTGATAGTTTCTACTCATATATTAATGATTAGGGTATTTTCAACTTTTTTTTTTTTTAGCTTAAGGATATTTTTTAAACTTTTGAAAGTAAGGGATATTTTTTAAAGAAAACTTTAATGGTTTCCATAAAAAATTAACAGTAATGGTCTTTTTGAACTCTTTTTTTAAAGTTTAAGGCTATTTTTGAAACTTTAGAAAATTCATAAATATTTATACATTGTTACATCTAAAAAACTTTATCTTAAAATTTATGAATTTATTAAAAATATATATATATCAAGACTCGATAAACTTTTGCATAAAGATGGGTATTAAGTCTTATCACAAACACTCTCTATTGTTAGATATTTGAATTGTGTTATGAATGATTTTGGACAACATGTCAGTTAGCATAAAAATGAGAAAAAAATAACAAAATTCAGGTCAAAAGTAGCACCTTATGACCAAAATAGACCTAGGGAAAAGTTGGTTTGAGCCTTGGCCCAAGCCAATGTATTTGGCTTCACCATTGATTAAGGTCGAGCCTAACAAAATGTCTAATGGGACATGTGTGCGCATGCTTTGACCCAAAAATGTCATTTTAGGACTAAAATGGACCTCGGAGAAGGTGCTTAGCCAAGGTCGAGCCTAGCAAGATGGCTAATGGAGCATGCCCCAAGACAAGGAGATAAATGGTTAGCTCCGAAACTATGTGGAAGTTAACCCAGGTCTATTCCTTCCTATAACTATATCATTATAGCTCCAAAGAAAGGAAGTCAATTCTTCCTCACAAATCCTAAAGCTTCCACGCTCTCTGACTTTAAGTATTGGAGTGTAAGGCAACCACTATACTAGTGTGCAAGTTTTTTTTTTTGTTTTACATTATTCTCCTTTCTAAACAAATTTATTGTTGTTGTCACGTGAAAGTCATTCTCTTTTCCTTGTTTAGATTTTGACATCAACAAATATTTACTTTGATTGTATTTAACAAGTATATTAATGTTAAACAAGGACAATGCATCTTGGTCCCTAAGTTTGGAGTTTAGTTTTCATCTAGTTCATATGTTTCAAAATTTTACACTTTTAGTCCATAAAATTTGAGTTTGATTTTAATTTAGTCCATAAATTTCAAAATAGAAAATACATTTTTAGTTCTTATATTTTCAAGAATAAATTTAAAGATTCCACTACTAATAAAACCTTTAAATTTAATGTTAGAATCGTCTAAATGTTGATGCGATAAGAGGATTAAGAAAACAAATATATCTTTAGTTGTTTTTCCTCTTTTCTCTTATCCTCTCTCTTCTTTCCCTCCCCTCGTCTTCTCTCTATTCTCTCCTCCTTTTTGGTTCTCTCTCTTTCTGTCTCATTCTCCACTCAAAATGTTTCATTTTAAATGTTCAGACATTAATTTTGCTGCCATTTTTGCTTTAATTTCCTCTGTTTACGACCTCAACCATTCTTTCTTCATAAGACAATTTCGCAGCTACAAGCCTATTGCTTCATCTCTAAAACTCTCTCTGTAAATTAGAAGAAAAGAAAGATAAGTAATGCAATAAATTAGAAGGCAATTTTTAAAGGAGAGGAGGGAAAGAAGAAAAGAGGAGATAATAAAAATTATATTTCCTAATCGTCTCGTTAAATCAACTTTTAGTCAATTTTATGATTAAATTTAATGATTTTATTAGTAAAGTGGCTTTTTAAATTCATTCCTTCAAATACCAATTTGAAACAACTTTTTTAAACTTGGAGATAAAAATATTTTTTTTTTCTTTTCTAAATATTACAATTTTACTTTTAAGGTTTAAATTATGTTTAAGTTTAAATTTAAATCTTAAGGTTTTAAAATTTAAAAATGCTCACTTTTTTATTAATTAATTTAAAATTATATTAATTATTTAAATTTCACACCTTTTTTGAGCATTAGAAAATTAAATGTAAATTTTTACGTCGTGATATTAAAAGTGACGTGCTATCTACGAGAAATTTGTAATTGTCATTATGATTAGTAATTGAGGCCCATAAACACTTTCATTCCCTTTTCCTAAACAAAATTATATTTGGTATCTATTTCTTATTTGTTTTTTTTTTCTTCTAATTTTACTTTTTAAAAATACCTTTTTAGTTAGTTCATAACCTCATGTTTAAATTTGGTCTTTAGTTTTATTTATCTTTTTAATTTCTATTTTTTTATTAGATACTCACTTTTCGTCATTAATATTAATGTATTATAATTTATTTAAAATAATTATGAAATGAAGTTTTAATTTTAATTTTAATGATTATACAAAATAGTAAAATTTAGTTAAACAGTTCTTTTAATTCTTTTAAATCCATTTAATATTAGATATTAACACTGGAAACATAAAGGAATTGAATTATGAAACAAAACTACTTCTAGAAAAACAAGAAACCATAAGTAATATCAATGAGAAACATCAAGATAACATAAATGAGTGCTGGCTGCCACGGATTTGCTTCATTTTAACAATTTAATAGTCAATAGGATTTTAATTTTCCATTCTCCTTCTCTCGAAGTAAATGAGATTTGAGACTCGATTTAATTCTTAATGTCTTTAAGATAGGTTGGTGATTATTTAATTTTTAGTTGTTGAAATTAATGTCTCTCCAATTTCTAAATTTTTTAAATTTATTATATATTTTTTAATTAATGATTTTAAAAATTAAGTCAAAGTTTTAGTTTTTAAAATATTGTTCTTATTTTCGATACTTCATTAAGAATTTAACTAGTTTACTAAAAAAAGATGCTCACTACAATAAATTGAGAGAAAATAGGTTTAATTTAAAAAATAAGAAATAAAATAGTTATCAAATATAACCTTAGTTTATGTTTGTTTTCAAAATTGCCAAAAGTATTTCTAAAATTTGTATTAATTTTTTTAGTACGATACTTGCGGGGATGAGAGATTGACTAAAATGTCATATTAATTACCGTTGAGTTAAGTTTACAAATATTATATCTAAAAAACTATACAAAGTAGTTTTTCTTAACTTAGTTTCTATTTTCTTTTCTTATCTAGAATTCGTGTTCGGTTCGATATTAAGTAAAAAACTATATAGATTAGTTTTTCTTAATTCAGTTTCTATTTTCTTTTCTTTTTTTTATCTAGAAATTGTGTTTGGTTTGATATTAAGAAGTCGTTTGGTCTAGCTTAAGAGTTGGTGTAAACAACTCAACTTCAATGATAAGCACTATTGAAATTTGCATATTTATTAATAAAATGATAAATCTCACACGATGTTTACTCACACATTATGCAATGGATGGTGTAAATTGATACACCTACAAATGTCTGGAGTGTAAATTTACATAATTATTAGTTCAAAGTTTAAATTAATATAACTTCTAAAGTTTTGGGGTGTAAATTGACATTCACTAACAAAAACAAGTAATAAGAGCAATAAACAGTAAATTATAAACGAAAATAAGAATATTATCAATCGAGTCTATACTTTTTTATTATTAGTTTAAGGTTTATATTTATCCAACTGGGTAAAACAATAGTTACAAATCATAAATGAAAAGATACCATTCAAATATATATTATTTAGGAGTTGTTTTTATAGTAATTTTGAAATGGTTAAAATCACGTCTTTAATTAATCAAAATTAATTTAATATCATCAAATTTAATTTTAAAGAATTAAAAATTAAAAAAAATAATTTTGACCACTTTAGAATCACCCCAAACATAAAATTATTGATAAAGTTGCGTTGACCAGAAAAAGTAGAAGAGGTGGGGTAGGGGAGAAAAATAGGAGGGTAAAAGAGTCATTGAGTGAAGAGGTGAAAGGGAAGAGTAGTTAGGTGACACGTGGAAGGATGAGGTGGAAATGGATTTTGATAAGATTCAGTGAGAAAGGGTATCAGATTCCAATTCCCAAACGAGAAAGTAAAAGTTGGGTTTATTGGAATTCGAGGCCATACTCTGATTCCCATATCTTGCGTCATATAGAAACTCATTTTCTATTTATTTTTAAACTTCTTTTTTTCTTTTTAATTTTTAAATATATACTCCATATTAATACCATAGTATTAAATTTCCTTTTAACACATTGATGTTTCTATGTTTAGTAGATTTGATATGGATATAAAAGATGAATCGAAATTTTTATTAATTATTTCATAAAAAAGTCAATAAAACATAAAAAAGTTAAATAAAATATCACTGTTATAAATATAATATAAATAATAAATATATTAATTTGATTTAACAATTATAAAATGTTTATTTATTATTTTAAATTTATTTCTTTTTTTACTTTTTGTTTTCATAATTTTTTAAAAATATTAATCGAAATCGATATTATCGAAATTTCGTAAAATTAGAATTTCGATATATTCTTTGACATTGATATTTTAAACTTTGGTCTATATTCGTGTCCTTTCCTCTCCAACGTGAGTCCTCTAAGAATCAAGTCTCTTCCTTCTTTTTTCTTCATTTCTACTTCTCAATTTGAAATTGAAATGATTAAAAAATTTATTTAATTTACTCTCTAAATTTTTAATTTTAAAACTTTTGAGTATTGTTTGATAATTCATTTATATTTTATTTTTCATTTTGATAATGGAGTTTACTTTTAATTGCTATAATGTTAGGGACAATTTTAGACTAATACATAAACCTAAAAAATTAGAGAAAATGAAACTAGCTTAGGCCAAGGAAAGATAGTTGGGTATTCAGACCCACCTAACCTTGGTTGAGGATCTCAATTTGTACATAGGACGAGTCTAGCACATCTCGAATCAATAAGCTCGTAGAATATTTGATGAGGTGTTATTTGGTAATCAGATTTTTAAAGAAAAAGTGGAAGAAATTAAGGTCAAATCAAGCTATAAATGTATCCTTCTTTCACCCTCTAACTCAAGCAATGGAATGTGTGTGGCAAGCACCACACCGGTGTACAAATTAATTATCTATTTTGCAGGTCACGTTATTTCTCTCTTAAACTAAATTTGTCCCATGAAAGTCAAGTATGTTTTCCTAGTTAGGATTGTGGCATCAAAATCTCCTATTTTCTTTACCATAGTTTTCATTTTTGAGAATTATTTGAATTCTTAATTAAATTCCAAAAATAAGATTACTTATTTTTATTTTTAAAAACTTGTTTTTTATTTTAGATTTTGACTAAAAATTCAAATGGTTATTTAAAAATGTGAAAATCATGCCAAAGAAATATTTGAGTAAACCAGCATAAATTTTTTAAAATATAAAATAAAATAAAAAAGTTATTATGAAATGGGACCTTAATTTTAACTATTCTGTTTTTAAAAATTCTACTTTTCTTTTTTACTCACAATTTCTTTTTGGCAATCATAATTTTATGTAAGAATTTGAATTTTTAGGAAAATTATAAAAAGATGAACAAAATTTTAAAACCTCCTATAATTAGTTTTCAGATTTTGGTATGGTTAAAAAAAAAAAAGAAAAACATGTAGACAACAAAACACATATGATTAGGGTTCACAAGCTTAATTTGAAAAGAAAAAAAAAAAAAAAAAACTTCTCCAACAAAATCTCAAATTTTGTGCTTGTAACATTTTAAATATGTATTTTTTCCTATTATACATAAATATGTGTATTAATAAATGGATTAAAGATGGGATGTGGTCTATAAACTATAATAAATAAGTCAATATTTAATTTTGATATATTAAAAATTATTTTATTATACATTACAGAGAATTAAATTATTATATATTAAAGTGATAAAATATTAAGTTAAGACAGTAAAGTACTTTTTCTATCCCAATTTAATTTTACCCACACTTAAAATATTTTGGAGCCTAATCATGAATGTGTGCTAGAATCCAATAGAAATCTAAATACAGAGTCCTATGCGAGAAAGATAGTACCAACTCTTGTTCAAATCAGCTAATATAAGATAATATTTTTTAAGAGAATTAAAATCACAGTTTCATCTAACTTTTAACTTATATACTTTGGGTAGTCCTAACAATATTTAGGAACAAAAATTGGAAAATTTTACTCTCGCATCTGCTTTTAAAAAAAATTATGCTCATTTAATAAATTAAATATTTAACATACGTCTAGTCCAACAAAAAGATTGATCAAGTTTTTTAAAAAAGACACTAAAATTAGATTTTTGTTGAAATTTATAAAATTTTGTAACATTCTGTATAACCATCAAATCTTATAGCTTAATTTATGTCAAAATTATTTGGCATTCAAATTAGGGAGCTTTGAGAGAATTTTACTGTTGTTTTTATTAGAACTAGTTGGTGAATTAGCGAGAGTTTAATATATGGTAAAAAAATATTTTGAATAAGGGTAAAAAAGTAGTAATATAAATTGTCGAATTTGGAAGTAATTTTTTTTTAATAAAAAAAAAATAGTAATATAAAAGTTATCAATGAAGATCAAGTAACACATCTAGACGTTGTGAGTCATTTATAAAAAATTTAAATTTTAGTAATAAAATATAGGGGAAAAAACTGCAAGAGAACTATGTTAAGGTTTGGTGTGGGTGAAAGGGTAGATATTTATTTGGTTAAGTTTAGAGACTAATCTATAGGGTCAACCATCAAGCCATAAGTTTATTTGGCTAAGTATGGAGACCGACTAATAGTGGTTGATTGTAAAGCCATAAGTTTATTTGCCTAAGTATGGAAACCGACCCATAGGGTTGACTATGAAACTATAAGTTTATTCGGTTAAGTATAAAAGTTGTCCCTTAGAGTTGGCTGCAAAACCATAAGTTTATTTGGTTAAGTATGAAGACTAACCCATAGGGTCAGCCGTGAAGCCATAAGTTTATTTGTCTAAGTATGAAGAACGAGTTTATTTGGCTAAGTATGAAGACTGACCCTATAAGGTCGGCCATCAAGCAATAATTTTATTTGACCAAATATGAAAACCAACCCATAGGGTCGGGCATCAATCCATAAGTTTATTTGGCTAAATATAGCAACCAACTTAAAGGGTCAGTTGCAAAGTCATAATGCTTAAGTATGGAAGTCGATGATCCATGAAGACAACCATAGAGCTTGAGGTGGCAGACCCTGTGGAGGTAAAGATTGTGCCTAAGTGCTCTACTTTTGCACATGTTGTGGTTACTAGTGAATAATCCAACCATTCATAACGATTTAATTAACGATCCGATAATTAGTTAATTAGCAAATGATTGTTACAGAACCTATTCTATATAATTGAAAGAGCTTGCGACATTTGAGGTACGCTAAAATACATTCTGAACGTTTATACTCTCTAACTCCCTAAACGAATACCGATTTGATTGTCGAAGTGGTTGGTGCCCAAGCACTACACCAGTACCAGTTTCTCTTTTTTTTAAGGCATTTGTTTGATTCTCTCTCAAAAATTATAAATTTACTATTGATACCAAATTTCAATACAACAGAGTTAGGTCCCTTTATGAATTTAGCTTTAAGATAATTTCTTTTGATTTTTACTATCACTTCAAATTAATTTGGAATTTTTATTCTGTCTTTAAATTTCATTTTTGAACCTGAGTTTTTCTTATTTGAAGTTTTTACTACCTCGCGTTTTTTTACCACCAAATATTTTTCTTGGTAAAAAAAAAAATAGTCGTACTTCTTATAATCTGTGCGAGTTTATTATTTTTCATTTCAGTTCACTGAACTTCAAATTTCCAACAATGTGTAGCACTATATTTATAATTAATAGGTAAAAAAATATTTTTGGTTTACGAAGTTTGAGGAAAGTAATAATTTAATTCATAAACTATAATTGCTAACGATTTAGCCTCTTAACCTTTAAATTTGCAACAATTTAAACTTTAAACTTTAATAAGTAATAGTGTAATTCCCATATTTTGAATTTTGGAATGATTAAGTTCCTATCATTAAAAATTTCATCAAAATCAAGAATTAATTTTTATCACGCAATAACTTTTTATCGATAATTTCTTTAAAAAATTGATCTACATGTATAAAATTTTCTTGTTATCAAATCCTACAAATTTTTCACGACGGACTAAGTCGTTACAAATAATAGAGTAAATGGATTAAATTGTTACTTATTAAAGTTCAAAGATCAAATTGCTATAAATTTGAAAGTGCAATAACTAAACCATTACGAACTAAACTTCGAGGACTATATTGTTACTTTTATGAAAATTTTGCGACGAAAAATATTCTTTAAACTATGTTTTAAATAACAAAACTGCTATAAATATTTTCAAATATAGCAAAATATCATTATCAATGATAGAAACTAATAGACATCTATCAGTGTCTATCATTAATAGACTGATAGTAATCTATTAGTGTTTGTCACTGTATATTAGTACATTTTACTATATTTATAAGTTCATTTTGTTATATTTGAAAACAACCTTTTAATTATGACCAAAAATTTTATTTTGCTTAAAAATTGATATTTATTTTTGAATCTAATATATATATCAATTAACAAAATAATTACTAACCTAACCAGCCAATGATGAGAAGAAAAGTGTTAATTGACAATTGCTCAAATAAATATGATAATTATTATTCTATTGGAATCTGAATATATTTGAGATTCCTCACCCAAAATTAAGAGTGCAAAAGGGACAGTTTCCTGTGGTTGAAAAGCCACTGAAAACTACATTCAAAATTTTGACAATTTCTTTTCTGTAGCTTTTTGGTTTGGTCTTTGAATTTCATTTTCACCAACAGCCAAACTTTATGTATTATTGCTTTTTTTTTTTCTTCTTTTTTTTTTCCCTGTTGTCAATATTGTCGTAATTGCCGCAATATCAGATACTAAATACCCCACCACTACCACCAAACACACACAAAAGAAATTAAATGATCAAATTATCTTAGTTCAACAATAATTGACATACATTCCTCTTTGAAAATCACAAGTTTTATCTCTTTTATCAATAATAGTTGTATTAACAAAAATACAAAAATATGATTAAGTAATAATTTTTTTTATTATAGAAAAAAGATAATTTATATCATGCTTACACTTTTGGGATGTATCATTTAGAACTTCAAACTAATAAATGGATGATATTGTTGCATCATCTATCTTTAATACATTTATTGTGGCGTTCATTCATTTTCTTTGTTGTCGTAAAATTTTGGAAGGAAAAAAATTAACATTGGATTTTTGTATTGATTATTTTAAATGGACTCAAGTTAAAATAATCCTAATTAATAACAAAATTGCCTAATTTGATTCACTTTGAAGGGTTCAAATTTTAAATTCATCTAACTAATTAGCTTGGAGTTTGAAAATGATACGACATTGATCAAGTTCAAAGATATAAATAGATATTTTTCTTTTTTATTTTTCAAGTATGATTTGTGTAACGTCTCCCTCTCTTCATACATTATTTTTTCTATAGAATTATCTTACATATTAAACTTGTTTCCTATCCCTTATAACTAAACATATAACCAAGTCAAGTGATGAATGAGTTAAATTTTAAGCTACCTTTAACATTAACTCTTAGAAATGATCTTGACGTATTTTTTTTCTCTTAAAGAAGTAAACTTCAAACAACTAGGGAAGTTCGAATCTATAACCCATAAAACAGATTTTCAACATTTTTGCTAAAGCTACGGCCAAATTAACTAAAATGTTGGTACTTATCTAATCAATCTCCTAGTCAAGACATAATCAAGTTTTTATATCTAACCATTCATATTTAATTTAAATATTTACATATAGTTAGATCATATAACGTCAACCAAATTTAAACAAAAAATGTGCTACGTCTTTGTTCTATTGATTATTAGATAATAAAAAATATTAAAGTGGATTATAACGTCAAACTTAAATATTTATTTATTTATTTATTATCATTTTGTGAATAAACTAAAGTTTGGGAGTGGTATTATATTGGTATTATATATGTTAATTAATAGTAAAGCAATCATAATCAAGTGATTGTAATTCTTATGGATACGTAAACAAGTGGAAGTAGAAGTGCAACTTGCTTTCAAAGACAGCTTACCTTTTTTCTAAAACAAATATTCAACCACAAGTTGTATAGTTGAATGAGGACAAATTTGAAGTGACCAACCCAACCAGTAAATGGAATTTTTCTCCTCTATGTATAATTTGCCAACCCAAACCATGCCCACCTTGCAATATCAAACAGTAACTCCTTCTCAAATGGTTAAACTCTTTAAGGAAAAAGTTACCTTTTTTTTTTTCTTTAAAATCAAAATGCTTCTTTGATTTCAAAGTTTTGGGTTTAGTTTTCATTTGGACTCCCTATATTTCAAAATGTAACGCATTTAGTTTTTAAGTGTTGAGTTCGATTTCAGTTTAGTCCGTAATTTTACAAGTGTTACAATTTTACCCTTTTGTTTCAATTTGGTCTTTAGGTCTTAGGATCTACACACACGTAACTTCGATTTTTTTATTTAGATACTCTTTCTAATCATTCATTAACTTTATGTTTTATAATTATTAAATAAAATTTTAAATTTAATTTTAATAGTGATGAAAAATAGTGAAACTTAATTAAACGTAAGTGTTTGGAGGGTAATTGTTTTAAATAACAAAATTGCTAAAATTACTTTTAAATATTGTAAAATATCATTGTCTGTTAGTGATATATACCAATAGATATCTATCACTTTTTGGTTATAGATACTGATAGATGTCTATCACTATTTATCACTTATAGACAGTGATATTTTGCTATATTTGTAAATATTTTGGCTCATTATGCTATATTTGAAAACAACCATTCTTTCAATTCATTTAAATTAATTAATATACATTACCATTAAAGTAAAAAAGTGAATATTTAGTAAAAAAAATTAATGTTAAAAGTATAAATCCTTAAACTTAGAACGAAATCGAAACAAAACTCAAATCTCAACAGTAAAATTATAGCATTTTGAAAAGCCAAATAACTAAATTGAAACCAAACTCGAAACTTAAAAGCCTAAATGTGTAACATTTTGAAACCTAAAAACCATATGAAAACTAGATCCATAACCTAGGGACAAAAAACGTTTGTCTTGTTTTTTTGTTTCTTGTTTTTTGTTTAAATTAACATTGTTTTGAGTTAGCTAAGGTCTATTAATTTGAGTATAGTTCAACGGATCAGATAAGTTACCAATTACCATATAAAAAATTAATGGTTCGATCTTCCATCATTGTAATTATTATACTTAAACAAATAAATAATCCAGCATTTGCATGTCATTATGTTAATTTATTGTATAGACTAGTATAAAACTATAAATAGAGAGAGATACAAAACAAATTAAAATTTAGGATTTAAGTAGTCAGAGACAAGTAAGGCCTAATTTGTAATTTGCACCAAAAAGAAACGAAAAAGCTAACTTTTTTTTTTTTTTTTTTTTTTTAATTGTTAGTCTCACTTTAAATTTACTTATACCCTTAAAATAATTAGGAATCAACCAGGTGCTAATGCTCACATAGATTCATTTTAGAAGTTTAGAAAATATGTTATAAAGTCAAATCCAATATTTTATGACATTAAATGCAAAAGTTATTTTATATGAAAGATATTTTTAGATGGTCAAATACAACTGTGTTACTCAAATAACCAAAATTAAATTAATCATTCCAACTCAACTCGAAATTAGAGTATACAAATTGAATTAGGTGTGCATCAATTTTACATGTTGCAATCAAATAACTAAAAATAGTAAACAATGTAACTTGACTAAGAATATGATCTTGGTGCATAATTTAAATTGGTCAGAAAGTAAGGTAGTGGGGAAAGCTTGCAAAACCGTGTGGACTATGGAATCAAACTATATAATAAAAATAACAATAATAAAGATACCAATCTCGGGCTTTGTATTGTATATTTTCTTGAACATGGGCTTCATTACCAATTGAAGTGGATCTGGGACGATCACAGCCGTCCATCCTGATTCCTTTCTCAGATTTTGATTCCCATCAAGATTCTTTGGTTTGGTTTGAAAATATTCTCTCAATTGTTTATTGATTTTCATCTGTGGGAATTGGATTGCAAAGAATTTGAGCTTTGTCAGAGAAAATGGTATCATTTTTTCTAAATTTTAATTTTTAATAAAACTTTCTTTTAGATATAATATAAATTATTCTTTTCAAAATCATCACATTCGAAGGATAGTATCATCATGCAATTCACGTAAGGTTAATTGGTTCTAGGGAATTACGGGAATGCTAAGATCAACTTGTAAATATAAGGTTATGGTCCCAAAATACTATATTCCGGTCTGAGTTGCAAGTTGGAGAAGACTATAAACCATAGCTCCTTGCAAATTAAGATCTAGGCTCCACACTTTATTATCTTGGTTATTTTGTGTAGTTCTCCTAGGATAATTGTGAATTGAGTTTTATAAATTTATCCAGTAAACAATGGGCTAGATTAAAGTTAAACCGGAGACAATTTATAATTTTTATGTAAATTTTAGAGTCTAAAGTGTCTCTTTGAGAACTCTAGAGAAGAAACCGACATCAACTCCAAATATCGAGGACACTAAAATTGTATTTTGCTCGTGAAAATATTATTCATTAATATGTAATTTTAGACCATTTAGAATCCTTATGCAAACTTTAGGGACTAAAGTGTTGCTCTTTTACAACCCAAACCAAATATACATTAACTCTAAATTTTTGGAGACCTAAAATGCATTTTTCCTTGAAAATATTATTCATTAATACGTGATTTTGCAAACAAATACTAGTCTAGCAAATTTGAACATAGCTTAATCATTAAAAAGACACTAGAAATATATTTGGTCTCATTTGATAACTATTTAGTTTTTTAATTTTAACTTTTGAAAATCAAGCTTACAAGTTCTACCATTATACTTATTAAATTACTTGTTTTGTTATTTATTTTTAAAAACTTTTTTTTGAAACACCAAACCAAGTTTTATGAAAAAAAAATAATAATAAATAAATAATAGTTATTATTTTTAGAATTTAACTAAGAATTCACGTGTTTAGTTAGAAATGATGAAAATCGAAACAAAAGAAATTATTAAAAAAAACAAATACAAATTTCAAAGAAAAAATTTCACCAAAATTAGGGTTTTATGCAAAATGAACAACTGAGCGGGAGATATCTAACTCAAAATCTCATTTAATAAGTGGATTTGATCTATTCTTTCAAGAGCTAATATTTATTAACCAATCGAAACGAAGATACAATAAATGGAACGCCTGCTTACGATTATCTGAATTGCAAGAATAGTGATTGAAAGGTACCTCGCATTGATTGACTAAAACTAATCTAACGACCCTCTCCCTTGTGAGGTTGGAAAGTTTATTGGCAACTGGTCGGCACGAAGTGACTTATCATGCTCATAGATGAACCGATCATTCGTTAGAGATAATTTATAGATCATAAAATTACCGCAAATAGAATGAGAAGTGGATCCATGAAAATGATTGACGGTGTATTTCTCATCGCCATATCCAATCGAAGTCATTTGAAAAGATCATTCGCGGAACATAATTGCATGACTAATTGTCTAGAGGTAGTTTCTTCTCTTTTTTAACAACAATGGTTTTCTGGAATTTTCTAAATTGGCTATATGTCATTGATGTAAAAGGTGTCAAAATAACAACTTAAATAACTTAAATAGTTAAGACATATATTTAATCAAAGATGTTGTGAGGGTTGAATATTTTATCCATAATTTTTTTTG
Source organism: Citrullus colocynthis (assembly GCA_031780015.1). Lineage (NCBI taxonomy): Eukaryota > Viridiplantae > Streptophyta > Magnoliopsida > Cucurbitales > Cucurbitaceae > Citrullus > Citrullus colocynthis. Next base: position 804,465 of record QLSR01000379.1, read on the forward strand.
TTGGCGGAATCTCTCGTCCCAAGTTGGAAAAAAAAAAAAGAAGTGTCAAAGTGTGGCTCAAATGACAAATTATTCTCTTCTTTAATGATTTTATTTTCTTTTTTCGTTGTAAAAAATCCAAAAAAAAAAAAAAAAACAAATGAAATAATGCAGGTTGATTGTGTATTTTTTGTTCCTCTACTACCATACCACCAACTTCTTTTTTCTCTTTTTCTTTAAGATTTACATATTTGGTGAAAATTTTAACTTTTGACTCTTTAATTATTAAAGATATATTATGTAAGTTGGCACCAACTATTAATCGAAATATAAATAATTACGAACAAAATATATTATATATAAAAAGTTAATTCTTTTAAAGTAACAAAAATAAATTTGATACAAAGATCAAAATATCAACTTTGTTTTGGATTTTATACCTTATTATGAGTAAATTTAGCCTACTCAAGGGATGTATGAAGAGAAGTCCAAGAGTGAGCTTAAAAGAGCTTAGAATGAATTTAGTGGAGCCCATGGGGTGCTTGAGAGAGCTCAAAGTTGAGTCTAATAGAAGGCTAGAATAGCCTATAGTAGGTGGGCCTAAGAGAAAGCTAAGGGGAGCATAAAGAAGGCTCAAAGGAGCCTAAAGTGAGCTTGAGAGAGCTTAGAGGTGAGCCTAAGAGATAGTTGAGAGAAGCCTAGAGTGAGCCTAAGAGAGCTCAAAAGACTCATGAGATGAGCCTAGGAGAGCTCAGTGAAATCCATGAGGTAAGCCTAAGAGAGTTTAGAGAACCAATGAAGTGATCTTAGAAGAGCTTAGAGGACCTATGGGAGACCTCAGAGCGATTGAGGTTGAAGCTGTCTAAATTCATAATAGACAAGCCATAAAGGAGAGGTTGAGAATTTGGACGGACACTGCACTTAAGCATATGTTGCAGTAATAATGGTGTAACCGCCCATCAAATTAACTTAGTGGTTTCAAAAAATTATGAGGGGCAATTATGAGCACAAACGACCGTACGCTTTACTATTCTATAAAAGCGACCAAAGTCACTAGTCAAACACACGCCTAAATACCTTACTATTTTCTATTATCAAATAAACTTTTTAAAGTTTAAGTTTACACTTTTTAAATTTCATGGACCAAATAAATACAAGTTTGAAAATTTAAAAATAATTTTATAATTTAATCCTAAAATAATCTTTTATTGGATATATTTTAATTTATGTTAACATCATTATTTTTTAAAATAAAAAGGGGAAGGTTAATATATATATAATTTGAAACTAAAATTCATAAAAACCGAAAGAATAACCCAACAATCAATATCAATCCGTCTCGAGAATGAGGGATAATTCAGAGAAAGAAAATAATTGTCTCTAAAAAGAAGAAATCTTGGAAGAAGAAGTCAAAGTTGCACAATCAACATCAATCCCTCTCAAGAATGAAGGATAATTCAGAAAAAGAAAATAACTATCTCCAAAAAGAGAAAAATCCTAGAAGAAGTAGTAAAAGCTGCTAGATTATAGGTATCTTTGTTCTCATCTCTATGAATTTTACAAAAATTAAAAACATTTATAGAAGAACTAAAAAAGAGATTCTCTTAAAAAAAAAATAAACCTTCTTAGATAAGTCAGAAATCTCATGGTTCAAAAGCTCGTGACTTTAATTGAATCTGATTTCACTTCTACTAGCGGTTTTGCCCATTCCAAGAAACTAGGATATGTTTTAAACCATCTACAATGGGTTTAGCTTCCAAGACTTTGACCGACCAACTAGTAGAAATTTAGATGAACCCACCCCTAATAGGGCGTCCATTCCAATCATGAATAATCCAAATGATCCCATCGCTTTGAGTATTCTCCGACCAAGCGACATTGAAAATCATCTTCTAACAATCTTCTCTTGGCGGCTTCCAATGACTAATAGAGGGATTGATGCTCAAACTAATCCTAGGAAGGGCAACTTCCTTGTTAAAAGAAAGAATCTCTAAAGCTTTTTTCACAACAAGACCAATAGCTTGAGGATAAAAAAGGGGGTTTTAAAAGGATAACATTATAGTAGTTATAAATACCTCCCATTATCAACACAATTTTCCCTCACTCCTCTTTGTTGTTTGTTTTACGTAGACAATCTCAATACTCCATTGGCTTTCAACAACCTCTACCTAAAGAAAACACATCAACATTAGAGGGAAAGTAAAGCTTCCGTAAGTTCCCAATCATTTTGCATTCCCATATCAAAAGACTTGTGGTTTCCAAGTGAGTCTTCTAAAAAGAACAATCCAAATAGGCTATATTTAAAAAGGCATCTTAAAATTTTCATAGGCTAATATGATAAGCAACCATTAATAATCTATATTTGGTAATGCGAGTGGAAAAGAGAACTAAATGTGATAATTTTTTTTTTTTTTACTTTATTTATTTATGGTGGAATTTCTATTCACAATTATTTTTTGTGGAACGAGTTCATTGTGGACATTTTGGAAAAGATAGTGGGATTGTGGAGTGTGAGACACATAATGCAAGGAATCAATAAAAGCATAAAATTAATGTTTTTTAGTTGTAGGGCCTACAAAGTAGGCGTTGGGTCGTCAGGACCTAATTTCGGGAATGCAACACTAAGAGACGTTGTGTGTAGGCTCGTCCATATGTGGGGTCATTGTTTTTATCATGTGATGTTGCTTGAGACGTGACATAATGCAAAGGTGGAGTTGGTTGGGTGATGCAAGATCATGTGGGTGCACTCATTGTAATGGGTGGGAGGGTGGTGCAATGAGCTTTTGATGTATTATTTGCTAAGGTTAGTGCGATTCTTTTGGGTTGAAGGGCTATCTTATCAAATGTGAATATGCCTTTAGTGGTGGAGTCAGACAATCAGATAACGGTGCAATGATTGAACAGGGAGGAAGATGTGCAATGATTGTCGAGGAGGATGCATTCTATAATTCAATTTTGCCATAGTCAATGTTCTCGAGATTTGGTAGCATATGGGTTGAATTGCTGGGCAGCAGATGTGTAGCAATCTCATTATTGGTGGGAATCAGTTTCCTATTTGGCTTTGTCATTCAATTGAGGTGGATTTGACCTTTGTATATTGTTGTAATTGTTTGATAGATTGTGCTTCTAAGAAAATACTCTTGGTTCAAACAATCAACTTCACTCTTCCAATTGCTACTTGTTGGGTCAAACCCAAAGTGAATGAGAATGATGAATGATGAATGGTGGATTATTTATTTTTAGGTCAGTTACAAACATAGTAATCAAGTCCAAAATATTAGCAGATATGACACAATGCAAGAAAAAAAAAAAAAACAGACGTAACAAATTTTAGATTTAACTCTCGAAGTCTATTTAGTGATAGATTGTATCGCTGGTAGGAGTTTACCAGTGATAGAATCAATAAAGTATTGATAAAATTTATTATATTTGCGATTCTTTGAAAATGTTGCTATACACTTATTTATTAATTATAAAAATGCTACCCATTACAATTACCCATTGCAATTCTTTGAGCCTATTCTATACATCAGAATTTTCTAATTTTTTTTGAAATATTATTTATATTTTAAGAATAAAATAAGTCACTAATTTTCATAACTCTATTGTTCCCTATATTATATTTATAACATCGAACATGACATGGATGTTGTAGATAATGTTTGTAAACATAGGAAAACAATTTGAATAAGAAGTGCTCATAGTGCGCTCTACCTTTTTTTTATCTCCATATTTTTGTTATATTTTCCTCCCATTTTATAGCACTTTTTAATTTTTTGGGTTGTTTTTAAGTATAGAAAAATGAACAAAAATATCTATAAATATAGCAAAATTTTGTTGTCTATCTGCGACAGACCATAATAGACTACTATTTGTATCCATAGACCGCGATAGACTACTATATAGTAGTCTATCGCGGTCTGTCCATATAGACGGTGATATTTCACTATTATTTGTAAATATTTTCGGTAGTTTTGTCATTTAAAATAATTTCCCTAAATTATAAATAATGGAAAGATATATGGAACTAGTAATATTTCACAATTGTCTTAAAATATTTCATAACTAGATTTTAGCAACATTTTTATATAACTGGATTTTAATAATTTTTTTTATATATATATTTTTAACTTTTGATACATTCTCTCTCATCTTTTAATTTTGTAATATTAAAAAAAATATATATCATATCCAAAGTTACTATTATTTATATAAGAATTTTATTTTTATAAATATCATTAATTACTTTATCTGTTATCAATAAATTAAAATTTCAAAATATTTAATTTTTTCTTTATTAACATCATTTTTGAAATTTGACTTTTTTTTTTTTTGTTATTTATTAATTTCGTTTGATATTCATTTAATGTAGAATATTGCAAATTAATGCTAGTTTTATTTTAAGAGATTGCGTTTATTTTCTTCCTTATTCATAGTTGAAAATCAATCACCTCTTTATTGAAATCTCAATTATATGTCGAATATACTGGTAATATATTTGAAAACGTAAATTTAAATCACACATACCATGATTTATTTTTTGGTGTGTTTAAAAATATACTAGAATATGTAAATATACATCACATACATTGTTCGGTATATTAGACGATATATTGTATAGATTGTTTTGTTCATGCACTTATCAAATACACCTTGGTTTATTTCTAGAAAATTCATACATATATGCCATATATATCAAATATACCTTATTTCTCCGTCGAAGTTTCTTGCCAATTATTAGTTTCATTTAGGAGGGCAACAATTTTTGGATTTTCGGAGAAACTTTCCTCGCTTGTATAGATTTTGAAAAGAAAACAATTTTCGAAAGTTTATAAACTTCTATTCGACATATTTATTTATGGTAGATGCATATAAAGCCCTAAACAATATATAACTTTCACAATGAGATTGGGTTTTGGGCCTCAGAAGTAAATGGGCTTTTTCTTCTTTATCTTCTTATTCCTAGCGCTCATATAAGAATTTGGCCCATTTTGTAAATGGGCTTTTTCTTCTTTATCTTCTTATTCCTAGCGCTCATATAAGAATTTGGCCCATTTTGAGTTGTTAAAGCACACAGTTTTGTTTCTTAGTTTGAGTTGATGGCTAAATGTTAAATTACAAATATTTAGAGAAAAGTTAGAATTTCATTCTTAACAATTATTTATGAAATTTAGTAGTGATTTTGTTTTTAATTTTTGAAATTTATGTTGTTTATTTCTATTATTTTTTCACTATTTTCATCTTTCTTAAAAAAACACTTGGACTATTAATCCAGTTTTAAAAGACAAGTATTAAGATTGTTTTCAAATATAGAAAAATGAATCAACATATTTACTAATATAGTAAAATTTTAATATCTATTTGCGATAGACTACTATTTGTGTCATGATAGACACAAGTAGTAGTTTATTGCATATAAACTGTAATATTTTGCAAATAGGTTACTGCAAATATTAAGGCATTTTATAACTATTTTTTTTTTTAATTTTTGAAAACTATGATTATTTTTTTACCATAATTTTCATATTTCTTAACTAAAGACTTAATTTGTAGCCAAATTCAAAAAAGTAAAAACAAATTTTTATATTATATATATATTTTTTGTTAGCTTTCAAAACTTAATTTATTTTTGAAATGATTCTTACAAAATAGATAACCAAACATATAAATGAATAAAGGAAAAAGAGTGGTAATAAGCTTAATTTTTCAAATTATATAAATTAAAATTTAACTTTCTCTATCAAATTTGTAATTTAAATCCCGCTAGATTAATATGCCATCAATTTTGTCAGGGTAATATACATACACACATAAATTTATATATATTTTGTTTGAAACAATGCTGAGTTTTGTTGCTTTGATATTGCTTGTGTCTTTTGTTTGAAAAAAAAGAAAAAAAAAAAGGAAAAAAAAAAAAAAAAAAAAAAAAAGAAAAAAAAGAGACGAGTGAGAGAAATGAAAGGAAACGGTCTGTTGCGTAAATGGCGAGGGAGATTCTCTTCCTCAATCTCTACCCAAACCTAAGTTTAAACCTATTTGTGAATTTCAGAGATCTCTTCAGCTCTTCCTTATTCAATCGAAGCTTTCGACACAATTCCCCGCTCTCCCCATCATGTGATTCATTTTGCTGTTCTCTCAAGTCTCAATGATACCAATCATCCATTGATTGCTTATTCCTTCCCTCTTTTTTCCATGTTCTGCCGCATTTGTTTTCTTCATCTTTTATTGTACCCGCAAGTGTTTCTTCTACTTCTTTTTGCTTGCACGAGATTTCTTCAAGAAAAGGCTACAACCCAGGTTATCATTTTTGTCGTGATTATTGATTATCTGTTTTTGGAGTCGGTTATTTCTTTAATGTCTTCTGGGGCCATTAGACTACTGATTTGACTTGTTCATTGCTTCAGAATTGGCGTTTATTCATCTGATTTTTGCCGGGCAATGGTAGCAGAGGTTGTTGAATCAAGAAAGAAGGGTGGTTTTGGTTTTCTGGATTGTGATGTCTTGTGGTGGAGAAGCTGATAAGCAATGGACTTGTGCAAAAGCCGGCGCTGCTAGTTTGCAGAGAGTGGGTTTGATTGTGCGAGACATTGGCGAGCCATGCCTTTCACAATCGCCCATAAAGGTTGTTATAACTGTAAGACTCTTATCAACTATGCGTATGCATGTGACTGAACGCTTCTGAATTTTGTCCTGTTTCTTTCCTTATCTTTTGGGTTTATTTTCTGGGTTCTTTAATGGGAGGAATGACCGACTTCGTCCGCTTGAGCAATGCATACAGGATCAATGTTTGGTTTATGGATGGTTAGATGATGAACTATGCACGGTAGATTACCCATTCCGGGGAGAAACATGGAGAAAACAGACTTCTTTATGGATAATATTCCTAGCACAGTAGACCAGTTGGCAATATTATCGTTGTTTTCAAAATACAAGCATTAGGAAAACACAATAGAAGGACTACGTTCTAATATAACACTACTAGCCCAACAAATCATACTAACAAGCTTCCCACGTCCCACTAACGGGTTGTCTGGCCAATTCCCGTATTACTCCTTGACTAAGCATTCACTATTGGGGACCTAGCAACTTCATTGACAAAATTGAAGACACTCTGTTCTCAAGGCGGAACTTGGGGAAATTGCTTCTTCATTTTGTCAAAGGATTCCCATGCCACTTCAAACTTCAACTAGTTCTTCTAATGGATACAACCCTCCCAATTAGTTCAACCTTGTTCCATCAAGTTGCCAAAACATTCTTGGGGTTCAACAACCCATTCAAACTCATTAAGTTGTGGTAGAATGGTTTGCACGTATGTGTTTGCCTTTATGGCTGGTTTCAACTACAGAGACATGAAAAACAAGGTGTATCGATGTTTCTGAAGGCAATTCTAGGTGGCAATTTGGCCCATCTTTTCCAAGACCTTGTAAGGTCTAAAAAATTTAGGGAGAGTTTCTCACCGTGCTTGCTCACCCAAGAAAGTTGCCTATAAGGCTGCAATTTCTGATACACCAAATTTCCCACTTCAAAATTTACATCTTGCCTTTTCAAATGCAAAAACTTCTTCATACGGTTCTACGTTAATGTCCTCTGTTCTTACAAGGCCAAAATGGCTAAGTCATGATCCTTTAATGTTTCATTAGTAGTAGGAGTTTCCCCATAGGCCAATAGACGTTGTGAGACCCTCCATAGACCATCATGAACGAAGTCAAATCGATAATAGCATGGAAATTGGTGTTATACCAATATTCAGCCCACGACAATCAATTACTCCATGATTTCTTTTTTCACTACTAAAGCACCTTAGATAGGCTCCAAGAATTTATTAACCGCCTCTATTTGACCATCGGTATGTGGGTTAAATGCATTGCTCCTAGCTGAATATCTTGCAAGCGAAAAAATCAAAACAAAAAATGGCCAATGAAAACCTTATCGTTGTTTGACACAGTTTATGTGGGAAACCTTTGTAGCCCGACTTCTCCTCAAATAAACACATCGACAATAAACTTAGTAGAAAAGAGGATGAGAGAATAGTTCACTTGTGAGACGCTTATAGGTTTAACTTGAATGACACGATCACTAAGTCTTAGTATGTGTGGGTGTTCATTGGTGCGAGTGTCAAATCTATGGTAAGAACTATTTGCACCTTGTTGAACAACTTGCCTTGTCGTAACAAATATCTTAGAACACTGGCATCATCCTATCAGAGTTTTGCCACGATTTCTACTAATTTTAGGTCCTCACTCACTTTTTCACCGTCCTAACATCTATGATAGAAGGAATGGTTAAGCTAGTGAATTGTGCTACGGGAGGCATCCTTGACGAAGCATTATCTGCTCTGTTTTCCAGCCTAGGTATGTATTGCATATCAACATCATACCCCACTTATGATGCTCTAACTCCATTCCCTCTGTTACAAAAGATGGTTCAATGCTTTTTTATCAGTATACACGGTGAAATGATGTCTGAGCAAGTAATGGTACCACTTTTGTACTGCCAAGACGGTTGCCATCAACTCCCTTTCATAGACTACTAGTACGAGCCCTTTCCAATAGAATTTGGGTGAAATATGGGACAAGACACTGGTTCTACATCAACATAACTTTTTCCTTTGTTTTAGATGTATTTGTTTCAAGCACGAAGGGGATCTAAAAATTGGGCGAGGCTAACACAGGAAGTGTGACCATTGCCTTCTTTAATTACTTGAAAGCCTTAGAAGTTTCACCCTTCTAGATAAAAGAGTCATTATGGGTCAACACTATCAAAGGGGATGATATGGATCCAAAAATAGCCACAGACTGTGATAGTACCTTTTTAACCCTAGAATCCTCGCAGTTCTTTGATTGGAGTTGGGATTCGCCATTGGAACATCGCCAAAATTTTCTCCTCGTCCACTAACTCCCTAACTTCAAATCGTTTTTCCCATGGAATTCATCCAACAACTATTTAATCAAGGGAATCAAGAACTTGTCAGGCATGATGGCTTTGTTCAATGTTCGATAGTCTATGCAAAAACGCCAACTCTCAACTTTCTTTTAACCAAAATCATAGGGCTAGACTCTTAGAAAATGGGCTCACGCTTGGATGAATAATCCTTGCTGTTGACATTTTAACGATTGAACTTTTTATCTGTCTTCTTCACATGAGGTTAAAGACATCTTCATAGTCAATAACTAATTGGTCTAACTTGGGTATGCTCATACCTGTCACCATGGACTCGTCATCATTATGTATTCCCATTGCACTGAACTTGATGAAGAACTCTTGGTCTTTAGGTTGTTATGTTTTACTCAACATTTTAAAGGAAACTTCCATCTCGGCCAATGATCATCCCCTTTGAGGTAATACTCAATGTCCCCACAGCAAACATCATGCTCAAGTTTTTCCAATCCACTGCCATCTGCATTCCTGGAATCACATCTAGGTTTTCCAACTGAAGGGGAAGGAAATCCTGCACAATGGTCATCTCCTGCATGCTCACGACAATGGCTTTTCAAATCCTCTTTCCCTCCATTGCTTCTCACGCTCCCATCACAACACTGTAGTTTTCGTGTTAGGTTAAAGAAACTTAGGATTTTCTAATAACCTTTGTGAGATGAAATTGTGGGTGTGTTTTGCAGTTTATTGAAATAACCACATCTTGCTGTTTAATGAATCCTTTCAACTTCATGGTTTATGGCATGGATAACCCTACAATGGAGTTAAAAAATAGCTCAACAATCGGACTTACTTCCATCATCGGAGTGGTCATAGGCTCTTCTTCCCTAGCTTCTTCCATTTCTATTTCCTCCACCTTGTCCACTTTTATGTTAGTGTACCGAAAACATAGAAAATACAAGAAAAAACCAAGGATAATTATATCGTAATATCAAATGAAATTAAAATATCAATAGCCTTTTGAGAGGGTTATGTCTCTCCCATGATGAATCCATTGAAGACTGACTTACCAAAATATGACCCCTTCCTACAAACCCTAACTCCTAAAAATTTATAATCAAACTACCTCTAACTAATTACCATTATACACATACTCTGCCACTTTCTCCAAAATACCTCTATTAGTACTCTTCATGCTATGAGTAGAGTTCCTTGTTCTTACTATAATTCCCCACCATATATGTTTCTTCACAATGGGAAGCATAGACCTTTTTCTCGTCTTGCTTGAAACTTTACGTAGGCCAACTTCTTGTAGGGCTAATCCCTACGATGGATGGACATTTACTATGCCAGTGTGGTGGTATATGTAGAAAGGGCGTTAACCGATTTGACGTTGTTTTATGTGACATTTTGGGCTCCTTGGTAGCTTTTGGATCTTGAGCCAACTTCACCATCTTCATGCCATCCTCCACTAATTGGGTTGCTCTCATAGTGTCTTACAACCTACCAGGTCGAAAACAAAAAATCTTTGTTCAAGTGACTGGGTCTAGTTCATTAGTGAAGGTGTTCTCTAGCACGTCATGGTTAAATGTGGCAACGTAAAGAGAATTTTTTGAATATTTGGCGATGCTCTGCCACCTTGTCCTGTTGCTTGACTGCTAAGAAACACGCATATAGTGCCCTTTCTTGTGTAGGCTGAGACTGATAAAACATCCTTTTCTTAAGGTCCCCCAACACCTTAATCTTCCGCAATTCTTGGCCCATCTATACTAGTGAAGTGCACATCCTTCCAGCCATTATGAGCTCAACTCTAAATAACTATCCATCAAGATTTGTTCCATTAAAGACCAACATCTTTATTTTCTTGAACTTAATTCAATCATATCGTCCTTTTTCCTCTTTCTTATGGGACGACTCTTCCCCATCCATCTCATCGAGGGAGGTTCTAGGTTCTTCCTCTTCTTCCAGGCATTTTGTCTTTCTCAACAAGACTATCGTTTTTGCCGAAGTAACTTTGTATCTCGTTTGCCTTTTGACTAACTCATTAACCAACGCATTTAAAGCCGTTGAGTCTCTCATATCTCACAGGTTGTTTTCTCCATGATTCGCTCCAGGATGGATAATCTCTGTAAGTCTTTCCTTATTCCCCTAATCTCCGATTACGTCACCCCAACCTTTCCTCGATTTGTAATATTACTTCCTTACTAACGAAAATATTGCCAATCATCGATTACAATATGAAATGACATATAGTTCTCCAGCAATTTAATTTCCAGAGTTCTGGTAATACCCTAGAACAATTGTTTTATTCAAAATACAAGCATATGGAAAACCTTACTAACAAACTTCCCCGTGCCTCTACAGGGCTGTCTCCCCTGGCCAATTCCCTCATTACCCCTTCTACTCTTCTAGAATATGCATTCACTATTGGGGGCCTAACACTGTAGTCATACTTGTACTCTGCACAGTGATAATTTGGTCCTTGAACTAAAATACATAAGAATTTAAAATATTCCAAATATTATTTTTGTTTGAAATGGTTTCATTCTTTTGTTCGTTATTTGTAGCATATAGAAAACATGAATTTGTTTAGATTTTTAGTCACAACGACTATTTTTCCTGCTTGATTTTTGAATGCAGTTTGAATGACAATGACATTTTGTTTATTAGTGTTCATGCAAAATTTGGAGGGCTGTTCCCATGGTGCAGGTAAACAGAATGCTCAAGCCAGAGAAGTGGCTGGCAGCATTTGATAGTGATGGAAAGGCTCTTGGCTTTCAGAAGACACTCAAATCAATAGTTTTGGGGGTATGTTGTCTTACCATGAAAAGATGCCGAGATTCTATCTTAAAAAAGTTATTTCTTAGGTTTTCCCCCTTTTTCATACTCACATGAATGTAACTCAAATCTTTTAGAATTCTTGAATCAAAATCTTCGTTGTCTAATACTTCAATTACAACCTAGGGACCCCTAGTTAAAGGCTACAGACCAGCCATGGTGTCATTGGCAACAGTAACTAAGCCAATGACAGCAGTAAAACTGAAAGACTACAAATTACAGCATTGGTAAAAGAACAGTAACTAACTGATATCTTGGCCATTAGCAGCAGCAAAAGACTAACTTTAAAGCCAACAATGAAAGAAGACTAAAGCCACGGTTAAGCCCTCAGTAAATAGGTAACAACAAAGAGAGGTAGAGACAGTACACTACATCAACTCCCTCGTAAGGATTACTCATCCTTGAGTTAATTTGAAGACAATTGTGGCATGGTAAGCTGTGAGGTCCAAAACACAGGTAGGAGTGATTTTGAAGTGTGGGGGAAGACCAACGTTCAACAATAGGTAAAGGCTCAATTTTCTTTGGATGAAGCTTGCATGGACACTCGAAGGCAGCCTAGACTTCCTTTAAATGAACCATCACGAGATCCCCAACTTTAAAGGATTGAGGGCTGGTGCTTGTCAGCCTTGAAGCTCAGGAGGTGCTTATGGCCTCCAAATGGTCATGTACTTCCTTATGGAGCTTGGAGATACGGTATGTCATTTCCTCAGTCTACTAACGAACATCCGAAATAGAAGGTAATGTAGCAAGGTCCACAGTTAAGCCAGGAATCTTAGTATGAACTACTTTAGATGGTGACTTTATAAGCCTATTGCGCGTATGATTATAGGCAAACTCAGCTTGAGGTTGTGCAAGGTCCCATCGGCGAGTTTTGTCCTCACAAAGACATCGAACTAAATTACCAAGTGTTTATTTGGTCATTTGTGTTCGCCATCGGTTTGAGGATGCTCGACTTTCCTCCACTTTCCTCACCATACCTTCAGACTACAACTTCTGTAAGATAATATAAGGGCTGTAAATTTACCTTTTTCTTGATATCTTCTCTTACACCATTGACGAGAGGGGAGATTTGATGTTGCTCGAACGAGGCTAAATTGTTATGTGTACTTAGCCTATGTAATTTCTTGGAGTAATCAGCCATCGAACAAGTTCCTTGAGTTCAAAGTTGGCATTGATTATAGAGCAATTGCTCATTGTTCATAGGGGGAAACCCACTTTTCATTAGTTTCAACCTCTTTGGCAAAAAGAAACAAAAAATATTCATTGAAAAAATGAAAAAGACTAATGCTCCAAGGTATAAAATTTCACTAAATAATGATGGGTTCCTTTTCATACCCCCTTCTATTGATTTGCAATTGATCTCACCATGCGGAGGCTCTCCTTCCAGTAATTAACCAATTTCACCTTCTTATCTTTGGGTGTGGTGATGTAGTCAAAGAACGACTACTTCTTTTGGGCCAATGCAAGGTCACCACATCGAACTTGCCACTAAAAGTAGGGAGGTTCGCCTCCATTTTGTAGTCATTGTTTTGTCGGGTAAAATTTGGCATTTCCCTCCGTCTTTTCTCTTGATAGTTGAAGTTTCTTACCGTAAATGGTTCATCTTCATCACTTGAAATGTCAAACCCTAAGAATCTTGTATCTCTGAACCTTGGACACTTAGACACTTGTTAGGCATGTTTCAGACACTTGTTAGGGCAATAGATGTGTTAGACATGATTTGTATAAATTCAAAGTAGGTCCGATATTTGTTAGACATGCATTGAACCCCTTGTTAAGTATACTAAATAGACACATGCATGATAAAAGTAATAAATGTTGAGAGCAAAATATATCAAACCAATTTTTAAACATATAAATGCACAAACTCATTGACTTTGAATTTTCTTCTTGTGTATAAAAAATGATATATATATTAGTGAATGTGTCCTTGCTGTGGCCATATCCTAGATTTGAAAAAAAAAATGACGTGTCACTGTATTCATCTTGTGTGTTGCATCAATTGGTTGCTATCTTCCAGGCTGAAAAGGTTTTGTGGGGTTGTTACGTTGCTGTAAGTTGTAAATTGGCCGTATGGACATTGTATCCATCTTTTCGGGTAAAGCCCTCACCATTTGGTGAAGTTCTAATTAATTATTTCTCAATTCTTCCCTGCTAAGGAATTATTGATATACTGAACTTGGGATGAGACTTTCAACCCTTTTGCTAGTTTGAGCTGCGTGAATACTGGAGGTAGTGGGTCTTTTTCTCTAGCCATGAAAGTTCCCTTTGTCGAGAGCTCTGATAGCAAACTAATATAACTAAAATCTTGGAGAATTTTTTATTCATCTTTATTGAATAATATCTAAATTACAACCTAGGGACCCCTGATTTAAAGGCTACACACTAGCCTTGGTGTCATTGGCAATTAGTAACTAGGCCAATGACAATAGTGGAACTAAAAGACTAAAATATTACAACATTTGGAAGAGAACGAACAGTAACTACCAATAACTAGTTTTGCTATTTTCAGGCAGCATCGTCCTGTTTTTTCCTTTGATTTTGTGATTGACAATTTGGATTGCTTGTAAATGTTTAAATTTAATGAGAAGGAGAATAACAAATTGGCATTAATAACATATGATGTTGAAAAATAAACCAAGTGAAAAAATACAACAGGAGTTGACAATATGAGTCATGTTTCTTTCTCCCTTGGCTAGTTGTGTCCAAATTTCATTGACATGAAGTTAAAAGGATCACTAAAAGATTTACAAAATGACTATAAGTAGCGAGTATAAAAGTTAAAAGACGAATTGCAATGTAGATTTAATTTGTGGGAAGATTTTTGGTCTAATGCTAATTTTATGACCCCCTTTTGGATCTTAAGGTATTTAATGCATGCTTAATTTTCAAATAAGCTCTTGTGGATTTCACAAAGTATAGACTTCAATGCAAAACGCCTCCAAATACTAGGAGAAATTTGAGCACTCCCAGAAGTTCAAAAGCTGAGGCCTAAGGAACCTTGGAGGTTTTAATGAGCTTAAAGTTTAGTTATTAAGGAAACTCTGTATAACATACCCTGAAGTTTAGTTTTTGTTTGGTAGTTCTTGGGGTTATGGATCTAATTTGGAAGAACAGAGGGAGCTCTCTTCGTTCTATATTTGATGGTAGGAAGTGGAATCAACTTCCTACAAAATGCAATTAGATTTGTTTTTTTTTTGTTTTTATAAACAAATTTTAATTTTTACTATTTATTTTTTAGAAGTTTGAAGGAGAGGTTTGAGAAGTGTGAATAGGTGTCGTATTAGATCGATTCTTGAATATTTTTTTTTTCTTTGTATTTTGACTTGAGTATTAGCCTCTTTTCATTATATCAATGAAAAGTTTTGTTTCCTTAAAAAAAGGTGAATAGTTAATCATTTGTGGTGGTTTGTTTCAAGGGAATTTATAGATGCTCGACATTCAAATGTCAGTGAATCAGATGCTCGTTGACCTTGAATGATTGAGTTTGTTTGGAAATTTTTAAAGAGGATGTTTGAGAATATTTTAACAATTGTATTTGTTTTCCATTATTTGTTTATGAGAATGGATTATAATTATAACTATATGTGAATACACTAAATTTAATTAATTTTTATGATAAGTTAAATCATTAGTATTTATTATTAATTAGATATTTAATTGTATCAACTTTAGCCTAAAGCAAATAATATATATGTATAGTTTAAATTTAATTCATATATCAAGTTAACTTAACGCCATTACTTTTATTATTATTACTATTATCATCATCATCATCTTCTAAGTAAATTTATTTTTTTAGTATAATTTTACTTTAAAATTTGGGTTTTGTTTTGATCAATTTTTGTTATTACTTCAGCATTTTATTATAAAGATTTTCATTTAATTGACAACCACAATTTTATCGTTGATGGTTGAGCTTCTTCATAGTGAACTAATCAACACGATGGATCGACTTGCAAGATGCCTTCATTAGTTGGGTTGTTTTGTTGTATTCTCTGTGGGAAGGCGGAGGAAGACCTGGATCATTTTCTTTGAAGATGTGAGTTTACAAGATCTTTTTGGGACTACTTCTTTCGAAAATTTGGTTTTTTACTAGCTTGGCATAAGGATACCAACGGTATGATCAGAGACTTCCTTTGCCATCCACCCTCAGGGAGAAGGGTGGTTTTCTATGGCTTGTCGAGGTGTGCTCTAGTTTATGAAAACCTTTGGAGTGAGTGGAAGAATAGAGTTTTTGGAGTGTTGGAGGGGGATCCTAGTGATGTTTGGTCCCTTGTTAGATTTCATGTTTCTCCCTAGGCCTCGAGGACCTTTTGAAATTATTTTGGAGGCACTATCATGTATGGTTAGTGTTCCTTCATTTAGATGGCCTCCCTTCTTTTGTGGGCATGGTTGGTTTTTTTTTTTTTTTTTTTTTTTTTGGTAGTCCTTTCTCAAGAGGGATTTGGAATGATGTTTTCGATGCTTTTAGTTGGTCGGTTGTCCTCCCTTTTGATACACAGAGTTGGTTCAAATTGTTGACTTGTTACCACCCATTCAAAACTTCAAAAGGGCATATATGGTTAAGCATTATTAGTGCTGTCTTGTGGAAGATTTGGGATGAAAGAAATTCAAGTATCTTT
>QLSR01000379.1:820820-884391 GCA_031780015.1 Citrullus colocynthis
TTTTTTTTTTTTTTTTTTTTTTTTTTTTTTTGGTGTATGTCTTTGTACTCTCTCTCTCTCTTTATGAAAGTTGTTTACATCTAAAAAAAGCATATTGATGAAAGCGAAAAGAAGGTTTTGATGATTTTTTTGGAGTCCCTTTAGACAGCGTTGAAAGTTGTTCTTATAAAAAAAAAAGAAACTTTTTATGGTTTTATTAATTACTTGAATGTTGACAATGATCTGACAGTGCCAAAAAGTAAAACTATAGAGGAGTAGTTTGTTATTATTTAGTGAAGTAGGGTTTCAAGCCATTTCCCAGTGAAAGTGATTTCCTAGAGCATTAGAGGGCTTGGAGGAAGGGAGAAGCAGAGATTAGTCAAGGATATTCTTAATAAGGAAAACCCATATATTATAATTCCTGGTGGAAACTAAGTGGAATGGCTTTTGTCAGGAGTTGTTGACAATGATCTGACAGTGCCAAAAACCATAGAGGAGGATTTTTGTTATTATTTAGTGAAGCAGGGTTTCAAGCGGTTTCCCAACGAAAGTGATTTCCTGGAGCATTAGAAGGCTCGGAGGAAGGGAGAAGCGCAGGTTAGTCAAGGATGTTCTTAATTAGGAAATTCTATATATTATAATTCCTGGTGGGAACTAAGTGGAATGGCTTTCGTCGAGAGTTAGTGAAAATTCTTTAAGGTAGAAGGAAGATTGGGTGGGTATGTTGATTTTGATGAGAGCTAGTGGGGGCTTTTAAGGTATCCTAGTCTTTTGGGATGGGGATCTGTTTTGTTTCTCGGATGCTCTGAAGGGTGCCTTCTCTACTTTGCTTTTATTGGGGATGAAGCCAGCTGGATTTTCGATGTGCATGTCCTTCTAGATCTGTGTTGGTCATCTAGGATGAGTTGGGCAGGCTTTTTAGTGGTTGTGGTCTGCATTGGTGCTTGGGTTGTGGATTTCATTGTGGTTAGGAGTCCCCGGAGAAGGCTTCAGTGGAAGGAAGACTTGGAAGGAAGACTAGATCTATGAGATAGTTTAATTGGTTCATTGAGGATTGTGAGGTCTTTGATCAGCACTCAATAAACGGAAACTTACCTGAATCTAATTGTAGAGCCCAAAGTAAGATAGACAGGTCCTTGCTGCCAGAGTGGTTGGATTTTTACCTCAATGTGGATCCATCTCTAGGTCATAGAGTTCTGTGATGTTTGATCATTGGCCTTTATTTCTGGATTATGGTTCTCCTTGCTGGGTTCTGTCCTTTTAGGTTTTAAAATATGTGGTTGGGTCATCCTTCATTTATATCCTCTCCCCATTTTTGGTGGCAGGTAGGGTGCCTATAGATGTGAATGGTATTACTTCATGGGAAAGTTTATGAGGGCTCTTCAAGAAGCTTATTGTATCTCCCCTCGATATGGAAAAATTATAAACAGCCTTGGCTATGCCTCTTTAGAGTTTAGCAGTTTCTTCTGGATAAGTCTCTTCCTTAGATTGCTCGCTTTGTTTCAGCTTGGGTTCAAGCCTAGTGAGATTTGATCTTGATTGATTTTATTTCCCTTTCTTAGTTCTTTTCTTTTCTTTGTATTCATTTTGGTATTTTAGTTTAGTTTCCTTGTATTTTGAGCATTGATCTCTTTACATTAATATGAAAAACTTCACTTCCTTGAAAAAAAAAAAACAGCCTTGGATATGCCACACAACATGGACACTTGAGAGCCACTACTCCTTCCATAAAACAGTTTTATCACCCTTACTGACATTCCGTCTTGTACCATCTTCAGCCAGAAGGCCTTTTGAAATGAAGCTACCCTTTAGGGAAGGGGAGCCATTTGGGTTTTTACCGCCCAATTATCCTTCCCCATAGTGGTCCTTTCCATTCAAGAAGCGCCAATCCCAGTTAGCAAGGAAGGCCATGTCTAACTCTGGTTTCCAGCTCCTACGCCCATTTGGTAATGGGTAGGGAGGAAATTTCCCAATTCACCAAAATTAGTCTTACCTTCATTTCTAGTGTTTCTGTAGGAGAAAAAATACATCTAATAAGCATCTCTAACTTCTTCTCTACTTCCGTGTACATTTGAAAGCAGATAATAGCCATCTCAATATGATTGATTTTTTTCAGTGCCAATATGATTGATTTTCTTCAGTGCAATCCTCCACACGTGTCTTATGCTGTGGAGTCTAGAGATAATGGAAGTAAAGACCATATCCTGTTCCATTGCCCGTATGCATTGGTGTGTTGGGTTTCTTTGTTTCACGTTTTCAATCTCCATCGAGTTTTGTTAAAGGATTTGAGGAGCAACTTACCTATCATCTCAAGCTCCTCTCTTGGGAGTTGATGCCTTCCAAACTTCTTTAATTGAATCCTTGTCAAGAATAGGATTGGAGGCCAATGGACTCATTAAAACGTCCACAAGCCTCCAAAAGGGAATGACTACCCATTGTCACCTGACACCTAATAGCTTTTACACAAGCACGTGTTTGGTTGTTTCCTTAACTAGTTACTTGCTCTTTGTATATATTTTGATATTGATAAAAGGCGAATTTCATTAAGACAAAAAATGTACAAATAACAAGTTACAAAAATGAATAAATGGTCTCCAGCTAGTAAGCTAGTCAACAAAGTGCCAGAGAATAATTACAAAAAATAGAACTTTAATTTTAAATACAGAAGACAAAAAAGACAATAAATAACTTTTGCTTTGTATTTGATCACAAAAACAGGTAGTTTTATCGATGCTTCATTGTCTTACCGTGTATAAAACAGTGAAGTTTAATTGTGGTTTGGCAGGGTGTGGATCCGTCTATTAGGGCAGAAGTATGGGAATTTTTGCTTGGTTGTTATGCTGTAGGTAGCACTGCTGAGCACCGAGGCCAACTAAGAACTGCCAGAAGGTTTTTTTACCTCCCCTGAAAAAAGTTCTCCTCTGTCACGTCAGATTATTTGTTTTTATTTTTCTTGTTTTTAGACGTAGTCATGCTTGCATTTTACCTTTGCGCCCTATATATATATCCTTGTAGATATATATATCTATATATCAAGAAGGAAAAAACTCTCTACTCATTTCAACCTCTTTTATTATTATTATTATAATTGTTTTCTTAAACTTTCCATTCCCAGTTTAGATTTTTTTCTCCCTTTGTTTTTATATTTTAAATTAAATAAAGGTTAAGTTGTATATTTATTACCTAAAATTCAGACTTTATTCTGATGCGAAGTCATGTGTTGATGAAGTTATGGCTTAATTCCTAGCAGAAAAACTTGATTGCTATTTGTCCTTCCAAATTGTGTCATATCATATATGGTTGTTGGAGCTCTTTAGTGGCTGCAAGTAAGATCCTTGTATAACGATCTCACTAAGAAATTTGAAGGATCACCTAGCCATACCCATTAATCTTCCGCGGAGAATGGGGTGGTCAACGAGGGAGAACCATCCACTTTGTCAGGTCTGTGAAAATAGTAATCCCATTAGTTTGTCATTGTGGACCAAGAGACTAGGAAATTCAGCAGCCAAAGTAAGTTTTACCTATCATGCCAGAAGCTGATATTGTATGTTCCACAATTTTACAGATGCTACCTCCTCAATGGGAGAGATCAAATGGATTTATTTATTTTTAGTTTTATAATTATTATTCATTATTATTTAAAAAAAAAAAATTCTTAGTGAGAATCAAATTTGATTAATAAATGAATTGAAAGTAAACTCAACTCCAGAAGAGCTTCTAGCTTTGCTGCTCTAGTTGAAGTTTATATAGGAGGGGTTTTCTCTTTTATATCATTTGTCTTCCATGAAAATCGTTTCGTGACTGATTTCTTGGGTCTTTTGTGGAGCTCTCCTCTTTGTCGCTCTTTATTTGATAGGGAAATGGAAGATGTCACAGCCCTTTTATATTAGATTTGAGGGGTTTAACTTTAGGTCTGGGGTAGAGGGGATATTCACATTTGGAGTCCTTGACCCCCCTAGGCATTTATAGCAAGAGGGGAATAATAGAATTCTTAGAGAGGTTTAGAGATTAGGTGAGGATGTTCTGGGAGGTGGCTAGATATAGCGCCACTTTACGGGCATTGGTTACTTAACCTTTTGGATGTTTCATCCCTTGTTAAGCTCTATGTTTCTTTCTGGGCGTCGGTGACAAAATGTTTTTTGTAATTAAATGGTAGATCTCGGTCTTGTTCTTTTTGATTGGGGTCAGTTACTATATTTAGTGTCCGAATCTCTCTTTTTGGTTGAGTTTGATTTTTTGTATGGCCTTGTATATTCTTTTATTTGTCTCAATAACAGCATAGTTTCTTACCCAAAAGTTGATGAGAATAATTATATCAATGAAATCATTTCTTTATTTAATACAATGAGTCATAGCTAAGAAAGATTTAGATAGAGTGCACCAAGAGGAACTAAGAAAATGAATGAGGTTCTAAACAGCTCCACCTCCTAAACAGAGTTCTAACTTGAAAAGATGACCCACACAATAAGTTCTTACCAGAGGATCCTTCTTTTTCTCTTTTGTTCTTCCTCTCTCTTGTTATCTTCTTGTTTCTTGTTTGCCAGCGGCTGGATACCTTTCTTATTTCTGAACAGAATATTATCCCTTTTTTGTTTGAATTTTCTTCATAGTACTTGAAGATGTGGAATTGTACTGGTTCATGGTTCACTATCAAATGAAATGACTATGTGAATTTTTTTTTTGCAGGGAACGTTACAAGGACCTGATAGAGGAGTGTCGGATGATACATTCTAGCATAGGAACTGGTTCCCTTGCCTACCCCGTGGGTTCTAAAGTTATGGATATGAGGACGTCATCTAAAGATGGACCGAGGGAAGCTGAGAGTGAAAGTAGAGAAGTTTCCGTTCATAATACGAATACAGTAGAAGATTCTTTTTGTAGGAATAATAATTGTATAGATAAATCATACACATGCCAAAGGGAAAGCTCGAGTGATTCAGCAGAACTTGTGAGTGTTAGGGAAAGTACAGATAGTGCGGCAGGTGGGTCTGCCTGTTGTGTCCCCATTTCTGATCCTTGTAATTGTTATTCCCTAAAACCTGGGAGTGAAGCAGATGGATCAGCAATTGTTACAGAAAATGATTATGATTTTCCTCCTCTACCTGTCATTGACTTGTTTGACAAGGACAACAAAGATAAGAACAAATATTTCCTGCATAATGCCAAACTTTCAACTCAACGTGAACTAAGATTTGAAGATGGCAGCATGCACAGTTTTCAGATAAATAACAACGAAGATTTAGTTATTGAATCAACTGCCTCATCCTCTAACAATGTTTCTCATCCCATTAGCTCTGAAATTGAAATGATACATCTTGATTCAAGTGACCCAGAATTTCAGCACAATAGGTCGTGCAATAACACGAATCCAAATGTACCAGAAACGGAATACTTAAATGCAACAATCTACCGTAATAGTGCTGTCAGTGAAGATAGAGTATCTGAATGGCTTTGGACCCTGCACCGAATAGGTAAATTTCAGGAAGGAGCAGATTTGTGTCTATGTTTGATGTACAGTTCTAATTTTTCTTGATAGTCTTGACTTCTTGGACTTGTATTTTTTATCCAGTGGTAGATGTGGTTCGAACAGATAGTCATCTTGAGTTCTATGAGGATACGAGAAACTTAGCTAGGATGTCAGACATCCTTGCAGTTTATGCATGGGTTGATCCTGCGACTGGTTATTGTCAAGGTTGTGAACTTTTTTTCATTTTGTATCAGTTTCCCCATCTGTGTTTTCTACTAATATAATTTGCTGCAATTTATGGTATCATCAATTATGATTTCAGGAATGAGTGACTTGCTGTCTCCTTTTGTTGTTCTATTTGAGGATAATGCTGATGCATTTTGGTGCTTCGAAATGCTCTTAAGGAGAATGGTACTTGAGTAATGTTGGAAAATATCTTGGGCTGGATTTTCTTGTTACCTTTCCCTCTGACATGCTGTTGCAATCTTCCAGCGTGAGAATTTTCAAATGGAAGGCCCAACTCGGGTGATGAAACAGTTGGAGGCATTGTGGAAAATTTTGGAACTTACTGACAAGGAAATCTTCACTCACCTGTCACATGTAGGTGCTGAGAGCCTACATTTTGCATTTCCGATGCTCTTGGTACTTTTTCGTCGGGAGTTATCATTTAATGAGGCACTTTGTATGTGGGAGGTTAGTGTCCTTTTGACTCCGTGCTCAGCAAATTAGGATCCATTATTTTGCCTTGTAGCATATGGGCAGCTTATGGAGGGATATGTTCTGATTGAAAGATTATAGCATAAATTATAAACTCTGCTAGTCTATATTTTCCTTGTTGTGTAATGAACTAATAACCTTTGCGTGCGGTTTGCTTACCTCTGCTTTACTTTCTGATTATACAAGCTGCATTTGTAGTACAGATATATTTGGGAGACTATTTGCTAGACTGCTATACCAAGTACTTGTACTAATAATTAATTACGTTAGACAAACTCATCTATATCTTCTCACGACCATGCAGCTTCTCGTCCAAAACATATTGGAAAATTTATCTTTGTTATCTCTAGCCTTTCTTTTGTTTAGGTGCATGATATGTGATATAACAAGTTAGTGGTTATGATCATTTGCGCCCCATTTGTTTTATGACCCAAAACAAGGAAAATAGGAGAACATGGGTTATTTTTCTTGACTTCATTGTGATCTTTGCTCCAACTTGAATTTTGTGGAAATGAAATTATTTTATTTCTTCAATATTTTGAATCAAATACAAGGTATTCTTGCATTCAAGGAAGACCATCTACCAGTAAGGGAAAAAATATCTGTCAATAAGGCTAAAATATCTACTAGGAAAATATTACAAATAATACACAACTAATATTAGAAAGATATAAAGAAAATCCAACAATTCAGAATCGTCATTATTTTGACCATTAGACCAGCCCATCGGGTTATTTTGGATATGGTTATTGGTTACTGATGTTATAAAAATCATTTAGGAGGTGTTTGGGGCAAAGAGTGGAATAGTGAACTCCAATGAGTTATGAAGTCTAGGGAGTTGTGAAATTTTGAGGCTCACAATGTAAGGAGTTGATAAGTTATAAAATTGATGTTTTTAAGTAGTGGGACCCAACCATCATAGATTGGCCTAGTGGTAAAAAAAGAGATAAAGTTTCAATAAATGGCTAAGAGGTCATGGGTTCAATCCATGGTAGCCACCTACCTAGGAATTAATATCCTACGAGTTTTCTTGACACCTAAATGTTTTAGGGTCAGGTGGGTTGTCTCTTAAAAAGAAAAGTAATGGGACCCACTAACTCCTTGGGCCAAACACACCCTTGAGGCACAAGCCTTAGGCGAGGCGACTCTAAGGTGCCTTTGCTTACACCTGTGACACAAGGAGTTTGTGGGTCCCACTACTAAAAAATAGTAATTTTATACTTTATAACTCTTTGCATTGCAAGAGTTCACAACTCCCTAGACTTTATAACTTCTTGGGCCAAACACACCCTTAAGGCGTAAGCCTTGAGGCGAGGCAACTCGAAGGTGCCTTGTAAGCAACTGTGACACATTAAAAGAGGCTTATGTGGCATAAGACTCTGAAGACGCCTATCTACTTATGCTTTGAGCCTTGAAAAACACAAGCCTCAAGCTTCATTTCCCTGCAAATTCCAACTGGTGGCTTTTGGCAGTGGTAATGGGAAATTCAATGAGTCCGGCCTTCTTTTCCTTTGTTTATTATTTACTCTCTATTTGGTGTAGGAATTAATGCTAACACCCTTTTTACAGAGTGTTCGTACTTCCTAAAATATATGTATACATGAATATTTAGTGAATGATGCGCAATAGAACATTGACTTTCTTTGGACTTCTAGATTTTCCTCAATGGTTAAAATATTGATATAGATATCAGTGGATATATCGACATATGATGGATATTTCAATCCTTGCTTAGGGATAACAACTCCTCTTTTTACATTTGGTGAATGATATTGATACGTAATACATTCTCCCAAACTCTCACTTTAAGTTAAATTTCACCACAATGATTAAATTTGGTTCTTTTTTGTACATCTAAAATTAATGTTACATTGGTCAATTGCTTTTTCTTCATGGCTGACCTGAAATGAAAATATAATACCGTTTCAATCCTAACAGCCTATTGTCATTCATTTAGATGATGTGGGCTGCTGATTTTGACGAATCAAGAGCTTACAGTTTAGAGGGTAGTTGTCTGGAAGCATTGACATTACAACTTCCAAGAGGCTCAGAAGTGGAAATAAGTGAAGGAGACATGGAGAATACCAACGTGAAAGACACCTTACAATCAAATAATGGAAATTTGGAACGTTCTTCATGTGACAATGCTGGAATGAAGTCAACATCTACCCATGCTTTTTGTGGTTTGACAAGGAATCTTTGTTCAAGGAATGATCCTACGAAGAAGTGCACTGTAATATCATCAACTAAGCAAGGTGATGATGAGCTTCCTGTTTATTGTGTTGCCGCAATCCTTATAATGAATCGCCAAAAGATAATTAGAGAAACGCGTTCTATTGATGATCTGATAAAGGTATGTGCTTTTGAATATATTTATGCTAATTGATTCTGGTAAACATTACCCATTCTTTCTTCCATATCATCCATGAAATATCAGTTTAAGCTCTATTCCCTAGTACAGTTGTATCGGACATTGTTTAGTACATATAGGACACTTTTCTGTTTTGGCTCTCGACTGTTTTCTGTTGTCTGCATTTCTTTTTCTTTAATTAGATGTTGGATGTGCTTAATATGCGTGTAGGTGGGCATGCACCCATGCATCCGTTGGGGAGCATGCGTCCACATGCAGGCAGCAGCATGTATGGAACAGACGTATGTGGGCTGGTAGTGTGTGGGATGTGCGTAGAAAGGGCACACATTCTTCCTCCGTGGCATTTTCATGCTGTAATGTGGATAGGGGGTTGCGCAAGACTCCAAAGAACACACTTATGAAGAGAAAAGAAGGGACCTGCTCCACAAGCCACTCCCCTTTGAAGTGAGGACATGTATTTGTTAACTGAGGTCAAAATTGGTTAGTCAACTCCTACAAGTTAGGTAAAAACGTGGACCTAAATTTGTGAAAGTAAGAATAGGAACATGTGGTCTTCCTTGGTCGTAAAGACTAGGAAGGTGGGTGAGTATACTATTTTTAGGCAGTAGCTTCCCAGATATCTAATCTCTCAACCTAAGAGTGGGGGATGGTTTTTAGTCTTGTACACTATAAAAAGGGATAGTTATCAAAGTGTGTAAGCCATCTCACTCACTGATAGTCTCTTTTGTGAAGTGATTGAAGTGAGAGGTAAAAATTTAGGATTCATCCCCTTGACCATTTGTGTTGCTAAGTGTTTTGTTCTACCTAATCTTGTCCTTGTATTATGGGAGTGGTAAAGGCTGACTAAGAGGAGCACTCTTAGTGATGCACTGAGCGAAACATTCATTTGTAGATTTTGGCCTTGTGACTAGTGGAATTGGAAAATGATTTTCATGTCGGGAATCTGTTACCTTGAGCCTTACCCTCCCTACGCCATTAGATCAGTCCCCTTTTGTAGGGAACATCCTTTTTTTTTTTTTTTTTTTTTTTTTAGATGGGGGTTTTTTTTTTTTTTTCTTTTTTTTTTTTTTTAAAGGGAGGGTTTTTTTTTTTTTTTTTTTTTTTTAGATGGGGGTTTTTTTTTTTTTTTCTTTTTTTTTTTTTTTAAAGGGAGGGTTTTTTTTTTTTTTTTTTTTTTTTAGATGGGGGTTTTTTTTTTTTTTTCTTTTTTTTTTTTTTTAAAGGGAGGGTTTTTTTTTTTTTTTTTTTTTTTTAGATGGGGGTTTTTTTTTTTTTTTCTTTTTTTTTTTTTTTAAAGGGAGGGTTTTTTTTTTTTTTTTTTTTTTTTAGATGGGGGTTTTTTTTTTTTTTTCTTTTTTTTTTTTTTTAAAGGGAGGGTTTTTTTTTTTTTTTTTTTTTTTTATTTTTAGAGATGGAGGTTCACTAGAAGCTGAAATATCAAGGTTGGAGAAAGTAATGTAGCTACCTGAAGGAGGTGTAATGAACATGCAAATGCTACTAGGCAATAGTGTTGTGTTAGGACAACGATCATTAGCAAACCATAATGAGATGGGAAAGTGAATGGAAAGACTATGGATGAATGTTGGAGAACTTTTGTTCCGGTCAAAGCTTCAACACAAAGAGGAGCTAACCTTGAGATCAAAATCATTGAGATTAGTGACTCTAAGGATGAGTAAGTCGACAAGGAACCAAAAGAAAGGCAAGGGTCATGCCCAACCACAATGTTGGATGTTGTGCAATGGTTTCTCACAGTAGAGAAATGCTCATGGAGGACATTAGTGGCTAAAAGGGACAAAGGAAATCTATTATATTCCTTGGACAAATAAGCCTCAAATGGGGAGAGCAGAGCATGTGATCAAGAGTATGACCACATGGACGGGAGTTTCTTAGATAATATGTTGGGGAAGAAGGGGTTTGGTTTTAAATGGACAATAATAGAAGATTGTGACCTGATCTTCGGATGATAAGCCACTCTTTTTCTCGCCTCAATGAAGATATTGTCGTGGAATACCAAAGGTTTGGGGGATAAAACCAAAAGAATGGCAGTAAAGCGAATTCTAAAGAGATTAAATCCAAACTTAGTCTTATTACAAGAAACGAAAAAGGACGGTATTGATTCGGCCCTTGTAAAAGAAATTTGGAGTTCTAAAGATATTGGTTGGACTTTTGTTGAAGCCTTTGGTCGATCCGGCGGAATTTTAACATTATGGGATGAAAGCAAGATCTCGATCACTAAAGTTTTAAAGGGTGGTTACTCTCTATTGGTCAAATGCTTGACGATCAATAAAAAGAGTGGCTGGGTAACAAATGTTTATGGGCCTAATGATTATAGAGAAGGGAAACATCTTTGGGCAGAATTGCAATCTTTGGCGGCCTATTGTATTGAAGCTTGGTGCATTGGAGGAGATTTCAATGTTAAAAGGAGGATTCAAGAAAGATTCCCTCAAGGAAGAGTCACAAGGGGTATGAGAAAGTTCAACAATTTTATAACTTTAGCACAACTAATGGAAATCCCACTTAGCAATGGTAAACTCACTTGGGCTCGAGAAGGCAATGTCATTTCAAGATCCCTCCTAGATAGATTTCTAATCTCAAGCAGTTGGAATGAACTCTTTGCTAACACAAGAGTCACAAGGCATATATATGCGCATCCTCTCAGATCATTTCCCCATTTTGTTAGAAGCCGGATCTTTTGAATGGGGTCCCCCTTTGTTCAGATTCTGCAACAGCCGGCTGGACATTAAGGATTGCTGTCAAGTCATTGAGAATGCACTGGAACTGGATAATCACCATGGCTGAGCAGGCTTTGTTTTGTCTACTAAGCTCAGAAAGGTTAAATCAGCAATAAAGGTATGAAACTTGATCTTTGAAAAGGAAAGAAAGAAAACTGAGGAGGCCTTGATAAAAGAAATTGAAAATAGAGATTTGTTAATAGAAAATTCGGAGGAAGAAGGAGGAGGTAGAGATATTTGCTTATCACTAAAGGCTGATCTTTTGTCACTATACTACATTGAGGAAAAATGCAGAAAAGTAAATTGAATTGGCTAAGCCTGGGAGATGAAAACTCAAAATTCTTCCACCGCTTCTTATCAGCTAAAAGGAGAAGAAATATGATTTCAAAGCTAGAAAATGATCAAGGGGTAGTTACCACCTCTTACAAGGATGTTGAAGAGTTAATCTTGAGATTTTATAGCTCCCTATACACGAAAGTTCAAGGAGAAAGAGCTTTCACTTTCAATTTCCAATGGCTGGCCATTAACGATACTCAAAATAGGATGCTGGTTGCTTGTTTCACAATGGAGGAAGTGAGAAATGCGCTGAATTTGTTGGGTAAAAATAAAGCTCCGGGACTGGATGGCTTCACTGTAGAATTTTTCTTGAAATTTTGGGAGAAGTTGAAGGATAATATCATGAAATTATTCGAGGAATTCTATGAAAATGGAAAATTAAATTTCTGTATAAAGGAGAACTTCATATGCTTGATCAAGAAAAAGGAGGACGCTGTTTTAGTGAAAGATTTTAGACCAATCAGCCTAACAATGATGCTGTATAAGCTGGTAGCTAAGGTGCTAGCATAAAGATTAAGAAAGGTCATGCCAAATATAATTGCTCCTACTCAATGTGCTTTCATTGGGGAACGTGAAATCCTCGACCCCATTCTTATTGCTAATGAAGTGGTTGAAGATTACAAATCCAAAAAGAAAAAAGGATGGCTGTTGAAACTTGATCTAGAAAAAGTCTTTGATCGGGTAGATTGGACATTCCTTGAGAAAGTCCTAATCGGGAAGAAGTTTGATACTAAATGGATATTGTGGATTATGGGTTGTGTTTCCGACCCAAAGTTCTCAATCTTTATCAATGGAGGACCAAGGGGAAGAATTCAAGCTTCTGGAGGAATTAGGCAAGGTGACCCTCTCTCCATTCCTCTTTCTACTAATTAGTGAAGTGCTTAATGGCTTATGAAAAAGGAAAATTTGAAGGTTTTGTGGTAGGAAAAGATGCTGTCCATGTATCATTACTCCAATTCGCGAATGATACACTAATATTTTGTAAGTACGATGATGACATGCTAGAAAATTTGAAGAAAACGATTGAAATCTTTGAGTAGTGCTCGGGACAAAAAATCAATTGGGAAAAATCTGCACTTTGCGGAATCAACATTGATGATAATAAGCTGATTCCAACGGCAACCAACCTTAATTGCAAGGTAGAATCTCCCCATTTCTTATCTCGGATTACCTCTGGGAGGATATCCCAAAAAAGAAGTTTTTTGGCAGTCGGTAATTGGGAAAATAAAAGACAAATTGGAGAAATGGAAGAGATTCAACTTGTCATGAGGAGGGCGGGTAACACTTTGCAAATCAGTCCTCTCTCATCTACCTACGTACTACATGTCTTTATTCTTAATGCCGGAAAAGTTGATTTCAAGTATAGAGAGAGTGATGAGGAACTTCTTTTGGGAAGGCCACAGGTGGAAAGATAAACTACTTAGTCAAATGGGATTTGACTTTTAGAAGCCAAGCAGATGGGGCTCTTGGCATTGGGGGTTTACGCTGGAAGAACAATGCAGTTTTAGCTAAGTGGGGCTGGCGCTTCATGAAGGAAGAGAACTCCCTTTGGAGACAAGTGGTCTGTAGCATCCATGGTAATAATTTGTTCGGATGGCATGCTAGTGGATCAGTCGATTGTAGCCTTCGTAGCCTGTGGATTAACATATCAAGAAGCTGGCAAAAAGTTGAAGATTTGGCTTGTTACAAGGTGGGTGATGGAAGGAAAGTGGCATTTTGACTTGACCCTTGGGTGGGCAACTCTTCACTTAGTGTCTCATTTCCAAGACTTTACAAAATTTCCTTGAGACTTTACAGAATTTCCTTAAATTCAAAGGGTGCAATAGCAGATTTTTGAGATTCCCTACACTCCTCCTGGTCCATCAACTTCAGACGGGCTCTTAAAGAAGAGGAGATAGCCGACTTTCAACCCTTCCTTGGGTTGATTTCAGAAATGTCCATCACCACAAACAAAGATAAACGGTATTGGAAGTTAGAAGGTAATGGTAACTTTTCGGTAAAATCTCTTGTTAAGCATCTATCCAAAACCCGCCCAATTGGAAAACTATTGGAGGACTCTCTTTGGAAATCCAAATGCCCCAGGAGGGTCAATATCATTATTTGGATAATGCTTGAAAGACTTTTGAATTGTGCCTCAGTGTTACAATTAAAGCTCCCTTCTCATTATCTCTCCCCACATGTGTGCCCCCTCTGTTTGGCGGATTTTGAAGATTTACAGCATCTATTCTTCAACTGTAATTATGCAAAAAGCTGCCGGTTTAGCTTGTTTGATTGCTTCAATTAAGTTGGGCCTTCGATAAGGTGTTTAAAGAAAATGTGCTACAAGCGCTGATTGGTCTTAAGTTGAAATCTAGACCAAATCTGATTTGGTCCAATGTGGTTAAGGCTATACTTTCTGAAATTTTGTTTGAAAGAAATCAAAGGGTGTTCCATGACAAAGCTTCCCCTTGGTTGGTGAGATTTGAGACAGCTTGGTTAAATGCCTCATCATGGTGCTCTCTATCCAAGAAATTTGAAGATTTCTCCATTCAAGATATTAGCATCAATTGGAAGGCTTTTATTCTCCCCCATGAGTAGAGTCTTGTATTTAGGAGCAAATTGTATTTTGTTAGTATTATTGGACTCAATTGCTCTTGTACTAGTTTTTGCTATTCACTTGTTTAGGAAATGATGAGAGTGCTAAGGGGGTGTCAACCTAGTTGAGATGTCCGGGAGCACTCGTTGATCATTTGGCCTCTGTTTTTGTTTCTATTATCACATTGTACGTCTCAATTTATAATCTTAATGAAGAGGCTTGTTTCTTTTTTAAAAAAATGGAGATCTTATATTTGGGATTGTACTAGGACGATTAGTTTCTTAATCCTTATTAATTGTGGACGCCATGAGGTGATCTTTGCTTCAAGGGTTCTTTCTTCCTTCCTTTTCATCCTAGTGGTGGACATTCTGAGTAGGATGGTATCACTTGGAGTTGGGAAGGGAGTGGTTGAATGTTTCAAGGTGGGGAGGGAGTATGTCAGCTTGCCTCATCTTCAGTTTGTTGATGATACCTTTTTTTGGGGGTAGGAAATTTCCTTTCTAAATCTCGACAGTTTTTTCTTAGATCTTTTTTTAAAGCGATTTCTGGTCTTAAGATTAACAATAGGAAGGGGGTGTTCTATTCTTGTTCTTAACCGCTATCCTACTAAGTTGAGTCCATGGGCCCCTTTGGTTGCTCGTGACGTGGGTAAATTCCCCTCCTTGTATCTTGGGCTCCTTCAAGGAGGCAACTTGAGGAGCCAAAGTGTTTTGGATAAGATTAAAAACATTTGGCTACTTGGAAAAAATGCTTTCTCTAAATGGGGAAGGTTCACCAATATTCAATTGGTCTTGAGTGGGATTTCTAGTTATTTGTTATTCTTTTTTAGAGTTTCGGTCACCATGAGCAAGAGTATTGAGAGAATGATGAGGAATTTCTTGCCGAGGGGGGGGAGGGTCCCATCTGGTTAAATGACAGCTGGTGGTTAAGCTTGTGGAGTTGATTGGCCTTGGGATCGGGAGTTTGGATTATTCAATAAGGCTCTGATAGGGAAATTGTTGCGGTATAAAGTTATTATGAGCTTGTATGGCCCATACCCTTTCGGGTGGGTTGCAAATGGTGGAGCCAATAGGCCTAATAATAGAAATCTTTGGAAAGTGATTGCATTCGGCTTTCCCTCTTTTTCTTCAATTTTTTTTGAAACAGAAACAAGACTTTTCATTGATGAATGAAAAGAGGCTAATGCTCGAAATACAATGAGACATAAAAGTAAGAAAATAAAGTAATTACAACCAAATAAAGCCCATTGATGGGTGAGATATAAGCCTTGATGTTTATTTCTAGGAAGATTGGTGGGTGAGTGATAGTCTTTAACGTAGTCTAAGTAGCCTCAAGGAGTAATTCTCCAAGAACCAAGTTCGTGAATCTTTTATTAAGATGATAATGTGAGTGGGGAAAGCTCCTATTTATAGAGTTTATTACAATGGAGGTAAAAGGGAATTAACCTAGAGTATTACCCAATTATAACCCCTTTCTTCCTACATCAAGCCTCTTCGTGAGATGTTCTTTCACTGCATCCAATATTGATATTAACATTGCAAAACTTACTGTTTACTCTGAGACTTGTAAACCAAAGTTAGGCACCTATGGTATGGATGAATGTTTTTTTTCCTCCTTACAGTAATCATGATGTAGTAGGATTAAGGATAAATGGGGTTAATTTCATATTAATCTTGGTTATCCTTTGTTAAAATGAATTATCCCAATTTACCTCTAATTGGGAATCTTATAGATTCTTATTTCTTGTGTGTATTTGTGTTTGTTTATGTGTTCGACCGTAAAAGAATTTACTCGTCAGTTTCTTCTAATTATTTTAAGTTGTTAATTGTTACACTACTTTTGTCAAATTTTGTTCTATCTTCCTTTCTCACCCTTTCTTGGGGTGGGTTGGGCTGTGAAAGAGCACAATAAACGTGTGTGCTATGTTATGTCTACAATAGCCATTGACAATTATCATTTGGCAGATTTTTAATGATAAGATGCTGAAGATTAGTGTCAAAAGATGCATACGTACAGCCATCAAATTGCGGAAGAAATATTTTTCCAAGGTGAGATGCAGATTTATTTTTTTAAAAAATTATTATTATTATTATTATTTTTAATCTTGCCATATTGAGTTTTTTAATGCACCAATTGCTATCAACCCTTTTTATCTTGAAGGGCAAAATGATATTTCTCCACTCATAAACTGAATCAATTATCTTGATTGGTTGCTATATATATATTTTCTTATATTAAATATAGATCCAACATGATACATGACTGTCCATTGACCCGATCATCATTTATTACAGTGATAAAGTCCAGAGAATTTTTATTACGGAAAAGTTTGCACAACAATCATGCTCTTTTTTATTAATTTAAAAAGAATACAATATTTCTGAATGTTATAATATTCTTTTCTTTTTTTTTTTCTCATTGTCAGTTGGAGATTTATTTGGTGATCAGTGATCACAGTGAATTGAACGACTAGGAGGATATTTTATATTGCTCGTGTGGGGGCATTACTGTTCACGTTTATGTTATTATGATATGATTCTTTTCCAAAAAGTTTCTATTGAAGTACTTTGAAACTTGCCCTTTTTTGTATCAGGTAATCAAGAAAAGGAGCCTCCGATCTCATTATGAGGACTAGAGCTGCACCATTTATACGAAGCAACAAAAGTGCAATAATAGCTGTTATGAAACAGTTGATGAAAAATGCATCGGCAGTTCAAAAATTCAAATTGAGGTTTATGCAGACTGCCTCTGCTTCAGATTCTTTATCGGTAACTTTACAATTGACTCTTAATGTCTGCATTTATAACGCTCTTTATGGACAATAAAATTCAGATAGCATGTTAATTCTTATATTTATAATTTATGGACAATATTATTACAGAACATGATGTAATCAAATAAAAGTTCTAATTATTCATTTTCTCTTTCATATATGTTTGAGAGGGTGGAAAATAGAAAGCCAGAGTTCAATCTACTCAAATCATTTACCTCTTTAAAGAGGACTTGTCGGGCTTCTATACAATGTACTTCAGTACTTGTTCTTTGTTTTGCTTCCCTACCTCTGTTTGTACTTTCAATGATGAACAAGGGTCGTTTGCCCTTATTTTGGGTTGGGTGGTGTGGTTTTGGGTTTTTGAAAACCATGTTTAGCCAATGTAATCAATATCTTGCAAACACAACCCCATGGGCAGTTGCTTGCCGCTCACCACCTACCACACTTGCTTCCGACCACCCCCGTGGTTGCAATTTTCTTCTTCTGTTTTGTTTTGTTCTCTCTACTGTTCAAACTTCAGTTTCTTTTATTTCATCTTTTTTACCTAGGTAAAGGAATTAGTTGCTGATTAGATTGGCTATTGTTTAGTTAAGAAACAAACGCGGACTTAGATGATGTAGTAGGGTTAGGATAAATTAGGGTATTATGGTTAAATCCGTAATCGATTAGGATTAGGATTAGTTTTCATGCTTGATTAGGATTAGGATTAGTTTCCATGCTTGATTAGGATTAGGATTAGGATTAGTTTCCCTAGTTTATTAGGATTAGTTTTTTTTTATTAACTAGGATTAGGATTCATTTCTTTGATTAATTAGGATTTGGATTAGTTAATTTCCAATTCTCTATAAGTAGAGAAATTGTCTTTTTGTGTTGGTAACTTTTAATTGATAATAAAGACTTTGATTTAATTCTTAGAGAGTGTTCTCCTTTTATCTTTTGGGGTACACCAATTTGGTATTAGAGCAACCGTCTGGGCCAACATTGACTACCGTCGGTGGAAGATTGAGAAACTCTTGGCAATGCCGATTGCAAGAAGGATTTGTGAGCGATGCTCGTTGACAAACAACACATATCTAATTAGGGAGAACCGTTTAAATTCTAGCAAAGAAAGAGGAATTGGTGAATTTTTTTTAAGATTTTGCAAAAATGAACTAATTACAATCAAGGAAGATGCCTAGGAAAAGTTGCAGCAGTGGTGAGGCAAGAAAGTCAAATTTACTCCCAAAAACAATGTTGGAATTTTTATTCAAGTGATTCGGAAGAGGAACATCACGTCACTCATGCTCGATTTTATCAAAGAACATGTCAAGATCCACAATGGAATTTTGATTATAGTGATTCAAGCAATGTCAATGAAGATTTTGAAATATGAAAACGAATTGTCATTTACAAGAAGAAATTTAAAGATCTAATTAGATCAATTTTTCTAGAAATCGACGTTAGAATTTAGACTTAGATGATTCAGAAAGTGATTCAAAGTGTGGAAATTATTATGGCAACATCAGAAGGTACCCATAAATCATTACTACAACGATTATAAGGCTGAAACTTATTCAAGAATACCCAATTTGTACATTAGCCCTGAAGTATCGAAGAAAATGAATAAGGGAGTAACAGAGATCCAACATTTTGTGGGCTAAGCTGACTCAAAACATGGATCAACTTTCATAACCATGGCAAGAGTTCAAAAAACAAATAATTCAAGAAAATCAAAGCCAAGAGCTTGTTGCATTAAATAAAGATCAAGAATTCAACCAAGATTGTGGAATCTTGTAAGAAACACATAAGACAAAAAACCCAAAAGAAATCTGGAACCCACACATGGACCAACTGAGCAAAGAAGAAAAAATGAGTGAAGAAAAATCTGAAGTTGAAGCTAAGGAAGTCGTGTTCAAGAAAGAAGATGTAACAATAGACGGTGACAATTCTGGAAAAGAAGACGATAACCATGTTTAACCAGATTTGAAGAAGTTTGAATCTCTGGTTGTAGTCGATTGCTTGGAAGACAGTGAGGAAGAGTACGTGGAAACGCATGATCCATTTGAATTGACCCCCGAGATCCGACCTAACATGTGTGCTCAATTCCTAGCATGTGTTTAATGCAATCCAACCCGGGGTTCGATCCTCCATAGTTTTGATTTGCTGCCTCCATTTTCATGAGTTTATTTCAATCTATTTCTTCACAAATTCTTGGTTATGTAATAACAAATTTTCAAATGGATTTATGGGTTGCTTTGATACTCCAACTTTGACTAAAATGGTTGAGCAAAATCTTGGTGGTAGGCGTATATACAGTTCTCAGCAACCAAATAAAATTTTTGATGAGGGTCATGCTCTACAGTTTTCAAATTATTTGTGGGCTCCTTCAATCTTTGTAGTTGCAGTTGTAGTACAAGATTTCTACAAGCCAATGATTTTATTTAGAATTTTTACAAATCATCCAGGGACTTTGTATTTTTCATTTTCCTTTTGAAACTCGAGGATGAGTTTTTGGGAGGGATAGAATGATGTAGTAGGGTTAGGATAAATTAGAGTCTAAGAAGCACGGATACGAATACGAGACACAGATAGGACACGGACATGGCGACATGCCATATTTTAAATATCTAGGACACAACACGACAAGAACACGTTTATTAAAATATACATTTTTAAAAATATATATCATGTTCATACCAAAATAAAATTCAAGGTAAATGAGTTGATGCATTTATATTTTTAAAAGACTTAACTTGATGTATTTCACACTCAAAAGTTATTATTATTATTATCATATGTGTATTTTTAGTCTACTCAATAAGTGTCTGATACGTGTCCAACAAGTGTTGAAGTGTTCAAATGTATGACACGTGTTAGACACAAACATGCTAGCCAAACTAAAGTGTCCATGCTTCTTAGATTATGGTATTATGGCCAAATCCATAATTGATTAGGAGATTAGAATTAGTTTCCATATTGATTAGGATTTCTTGGACAAAGTTCTCCTTTTATCTTTTAGGCTACATCAATAGGGGTCCCCAGAGGTTGTAAGAGGTATTACTTTCATATCAATACAAGATTGTCTCAAGAAAATTAGTTTACACTACAAAATTGTCGGTTGCTTAGAAAAGATTACGACTTCGTTTGGGATGGAGGTACCTACAAACTGATCACTGGACAGTTGCTCTTCAATAAATTTCACAATCAACTTGTAGTTAACTCACATTTCATAAGGTGGATGATAAGTTCATGCCCAATCTGAAAATCTTCCATGGTCGTCAATCCTTGCAATTCCAAGATTGCTCCCTTATACCACCAATTCCTTTAAGGTGGCTCTGACACATCATCATCACTTCGTTGTCCATATGCAGATGCACAGCTTTGCCACCATCCCAACAAAGTTGAAATTGCACACCCGGCAATCATCGAAATGGCCATTCCCTCCATCTTAAATCGATACCACATTCGAATTATGGGATCTCTGCCACTTTCCCTTCATTTGCTTCTTAAGATCCTTCCCCAATTTCATCTCCTTCAGTAATTAGCTCATCTTCATAATCAGACCTGCAATTCCTTGTGCTTAGATTATATGCCACGAATTATTTTCCTTCACTGCAGAAACTAGGCCCTCTGTTATGCCTTCTGGGTTCTCCGACTCCAAAATATAATGGGAGACCCTCTCCTTGATCGCTGCCTCCTTTCAACTCTAGATTCATGTTCGGGTGGAGGTCATTATACTCGGCCTTGATTCCACCCCTCGGCTAGCTGCTATTAACTACATTTCTACCAAGTTAATCTAGGAATCTAGTTGTCTGTCTAGCCTATAGGCATCTCAGATTTATGCATAACAAACAAGTCTTAAAAGCTTTCCATATTTGCTTTAGTGTATCATTGTTGTGCTAACATATAATGAAAGAATTATATTAATGTGAATATCCCTGTGTTAACTATTTTGCTTGTACGCCCAAACACATTTCTGGCAAAACATGCTTCTTTCACAGTGATTCATTAGTTTTGCCTCAATTACTCTCTTTAGATTCTAATTTCTAATAGACTCATTCTCTTTTTTTTTTACCTCATTTTCGTGAGATCAGTGCAGAGATTATGAGATGGGAAGAAATATCTTTGCTATTGTCGTCAACAACGGGCAATTGGAATTCATTATACAGGCTTAAAGTTATTGATTTCGTTTTCGAATTATTTTTCCTTCAATTATGGTACTGCTGAGGGCATCTTAGAAACTTTCTTATACATCCCGAGGGGAAGAAGTTAGTGTATTTGATTTTTGATAGCTTTTGTTAGAAAATCGAAATAGGTGAAATTCCATGGCATGGTCGATGTGAAGTTCTTGTGCACCAAAAACAACCTTCAACTGTGAGTAGAAAAGTAGATTTCATCCTATAGAGGAATTTGTATTTCCAATTCTTTCTTTGCCATTGAGCGCAACATTTCATCACTATATATGGAGGTCTTAACCTCTACTTTCATATTTTCTTGATACAAAGTAGTCTTAATTTTGTATTGAACAATTTGCCTATATTATATTCTGGTAGATAATGAAGAGTTCATGGTTGCTCTACCATCAAATATAGAGTTTGGAAGTATAGAAATTACATTATGTCATTTTGTTGATCCCTCACAACACAACTTGAAGAGACAGATTTGCCAACATTCAAGTGTTTAGTGGAATCTTAATTATAGAGCATAGTTCTCTCTTTTTAGGGTGATTTTATTGTTAATATTTGTGGGGAAATTTACATGGGATCCAAAATGGAGTTGTGTGTTTGGTGTGATTTGAAATGGTTAAGATTACTTTTATCATATTCAGAATCATTCTAAAACATACTTTATCATTCAAGATCGATTTTGAATGTACAGAAATAGCATATAAAAGTGTAAAATTAAATATTCATTTGATTAGACATGTCCATGAGTAATTTTGAATATGATAAAAGTGATTTCAACAATTTTAAAACTACTTCTAAACATAATCTTAGGATGTGATTTGTTAGGTGAGTTATATTGTTAGCATTTTATTTCTAGATGGAAATAGATGCTTACATGCAAGTTTTCAATTTTGGTCTTATTATGCTTATCCGGTTTGATTTCCATTTTGATATTTTTGTGTATGGTTTCCTTTTTTCTTTCCTATTTTAATAAATAGGTCTTTGAAATCAAAAGGCATATGTGTTTTATAATTGTTTCTGGTTTCCTATAATTTAAAAGGCTAGGTGGTATTACAGAGAAGAATATGCAGAGGCATAGTAATAAAATTTAGGGAGAATTATTTTAGAGAAAACTTTAGGGGTAAATAAATTTGGAGTGAGAATTTAGAGAGAGAAATCATAAAGCATGGGAAATGTTGTGGAAAGAATATTGGTAAGAGAAGCACAATGATTTTTTTTTTTTTTCTTTTTTGGTATGGTTTGAGTGGGTCGTAAAAAGATTGATATAGCTATTAAATAGTTAATATTGGTTTAAAATTATTTAATTAATCTTAAAAATAAAATTGCTTTTTAAATTTAAAAAATTAATAGAACAATAATTAAAAATTTTAAATGAATTATTGGTTTAAATTATTTTATCTATCTTTTGCTTTTATTTATTTTGGTCTTATAACAATTTAGTTTATGAACTTTAGTTGGTAACCAATTAGTTCTTATATTTGTGAATTTGATACAATTTAGTTCTTAAATTTATAAAATAAGGATTAAACCTTCCTACTTTACAATGTGTAACAATTTGGTCCCTATTGTAAAAAAAATATTATAAGATTTATTGAAGTTTCTTACCGACTCAACTTATTATAAATTATAAATACTAAATTGTTATGTAATAAAAATTTACTCTTAATTTCAATGAGCTTTTTATACTAAATTATTACAGCTTTTGACATATAGGGACGAAATTATTTTCTATTCTAGTTTCATGGATTAAATACTTATAAATTTGAAACTTCGTGGAATAAATTTTCTTCATGTGTGAAATAGGTATCGAAAGTGTTTTTTTAAACTTAATTTTAAGTTCTGTTTTGTTTGGGTCCATGCAATTTAAAATATATATTTTATCTTTACTGTCAAAAAATGGAACTGCTTTGCTACTTGTAAAATTTGAATGCAAGCTTTATATATAACATTAACAAACAAATATATCTTTTTAAACATAATTTTGCATTTTAAAATGTAAAATTTCAAATCTATATATAAAAAAAAAATTTAATATAAAAAAATAAACTAAAATATTTAGTAATGAAACAAAATTTTATCGTCTATTTGCAATAAACTAGTATAGATTTTGTTGTGGTATAAAAATAGAATATGATATTTTGCTTTTATTTGTAAATATTTTTAACAGTTTTATCATTTAAGATAATTTTTTAATATTAAAAACATAAATGGTTAATTTTGCAAATTTTGCCCGGTTTGGATGACATATCTAAAAACGGCTTTAGGAAAGAAAATATAAAATTGCTAGATTCAATAGAACTCAAAACATAAATCAAACATATTTTAGAAACAAAATCCAAATCGCTCAAACTCATATTTGGTGAACTCCGAATCCAAAAACGATAGCATAAAACAACATTCGGGTTGCTGGTCCTAAAAGATCCGATTTGGCTTGAGAAGCCACCGATTAAGCTTCACTAGACTCCATTAGCTCCGGCAACAAGTTGACGGTAAAAGCCCTAATTTCACCCCCAAAACACACAATCCATAAATCTTGCAGAATCCATTCGAATCGAAACATACAGCCAGTCGGCCCTTCTTCAAACATAAACAGTCTCTTAAGTCTGAACTCACCTTCATTTGATTCAGGCTCCGGCAATCGCTTATTTTATGGAGAAAAGCTCCGTCGGCGGCTCGAGGAAAAGAGCAGCCTCAAAAGGGCGGCTTTTTTTTTTTTTTTTCTTTTGTTTGTTTGTTAAATTAATTAATTACATAACATTCTTTTGCTATATTTAATGCCAGCAAATTCATGAATTAAATGCCAGCAATTTCATGAATTAAATATTATTATTTCATATTTCTATAATAATTATTTTCATCGGGTCAAGTA
This sequence comes from Citrullus colocynthis, assembly GCA_031780015.1. NCBI lineage: Eukaryota > Viridiplantae > Streptophyta > Magnoliopsida > Cucurbitales > Cucurbitaceae > Citrullus > Citrullus colocynthis. Next base: position 844,806 of record QLSR01000379.1, read on the forward strand.
TTTACTATCAAGTTTGATGTTAGAAGTTTGGCAAGTTGTAGTCTCAATTTTAGTGGTTAGAGGTTCAATTTTCTACATCCTATGTCAATAAAATAAGATAATATAGTTTTAAAATTATATATATATATATATATATATATATATATATATATATATATATATATATATTTATCATTAGATTAAAATATCATTATAGTCTCTGTAATTTAAAGTTTGTTCACTTATTCCCCAAACTTTCAATAAATCTTAAATCTAGTCTCTCAAAGTCAAGTTTTACCACTATTAGCTACACAATAATAATAGGGTAATTGTGTTTCATAGCACTTTTAGGAATAATAATTAAGGGTATAGCAACATTTTAAAAAAATTGCAAATATAGCAAAATATATCATTGGTAGATTAGCGATATGTCTATCACTGATAGACTTCAAAAGTAGAATCTAAATTTTGCTATATTTGTAAATATTTTAGACTTGATTGCTACATTTGCAACCATCGTTGTTAATAATTTTCATACAATGAATTATAATATGTGAATATGATTTTAATATTTGTAGTGAAAATACTAATGGATAACAAAAACGTTTTTGAAAAACTTAACAATAAATCAGAACTAAAATTGTACTAAAATTAGAAAAAAAAATATCAATATATAAAAATTAAAATGATATTTTAACCTTATAATTATTATATGTACTAAAAAATATTTGTAATGTATATATATAAAAATACAAGTGCGAAACTCTTTTTCTACCCATGCATGCATTGTACTTCAATAATTGATAAGCCCTTTATCTATATATATATATACATACATACATATTTTGAAAAAAAACTATCATAAAATGTAAATTTTCCACTAAAGATAGAATCTTCATTGTTCCATCCACATACTCAACTTAAAAATTTAAAAACAAAACTTTTAGAAAGCAACTTCTGAAAATTACTTTTAAGAAAAAAGTAAAAATTAATAAAAGAGGGTTAAGTCTAATTTTTTTTAGTCTTATGTATCTACTAAACACTAACGACAACCCCTTTAAAACAAAAAGGAAAAAAAAGGGAAAAGATAATTATTAATAATTATTTTAAATGACAAAACTGTTAAAATTATTTATAAATAATAGTAAAATATCACCGTCTATCTCTATATGCAATACACTGTAATAGACAATCAAATTTTGCTATATTTTTAAATATTATGATTCATTTTTCTCTGCTTTAAAAAAATGGTGATAAATCTAAATTAAATTAGAAGTTTTTTTTTTCATAGAAATTAAATTAGACTTTAAAATTTACGTTGATTTGATGATCGAGCTTTAAAAAAATACCTAATAAAAATTTGAACTTTTAATTTTGTGTTCAATATATCTCATAAAAAGTCAAAATAAACAATTGATGTATTGGATATTACTCTAAATTTGAATTTTGTGTCTAATATCACTCTAAATTTTCAATTTTGTGTTTTGTAAATAAAACAATCCTTACAAAATATCAAAATTTAAAGATTAAATTTGTAACTTAAAAAGTCTATAGATCAAATCGACACAAATTTAAAGTTGAAGCATGAACTTTGTAATTTAATCATAAATTACCCTTAAAAAGTATTAAGACAAAAGTTTTGGAAATAAATAAATGCACGAGAAAAAGAAAAAAAGAGTCAAAATTAGGTACCAAATGGGGGCAGAACAGACATTTCACAAGGGGGAGGGAATCCTTTTCCGTCGAAGACAGAGTTCCATACTTTGCAAAAATTGTAAATATCTCTCACAACTATTAAAAGAGCATAAAATGACAAATAATAAAAGAGAAAAAAAGGGGATTTCTTCTTTTAAAATTTTAAAAAGATTGTTGTTGTTTGATTTTGGTTAAATACAATTTTGGCCACTGTACTAAATTCTAACTCATATTCTTTCAAATGTCTAATTTAGAGGTTTATTTGGATGAACTATTTAAACTCTTTTGATAAAACTGTTTAAAAATACACTGGTAAATTTTTTTTTAAGTGGTTACTAAACATTTCAATTTTTTTGTTTCTTCTAAAATGACTTATTTTTAAAATTAAACATTAAACCAAACACACCATTAATTTATGTATTTTCAGTATATCTCTACAAGCTTATTGTTGATTTTTGGGATGTTTTTAAAAAATAGAAAAACTGCAAACTTTTACTTTCTATTTGTAATAAATCGTGATAGACCCAGATAGACATTTATTTGTATCTATCTGATAAAGTGATAGATGTTTATTTAGGTCTATCGCGGTCTATCATAGATAGAAAATAAAATTTTACTATATTTATAAATAGTTTGATATTTCTTCTATGTATAATAAATTTCCTTGATTTTTCTCAAGAAGCGTTTATTATATATCAATATGTTTACTATAAATTTTGTAGATATGATCTATTTTATTGTAAAAGTTATTGATATTGTTTAACCAATTAAAAAAATTGAATTTGAGAAATTAAATTCAAACATATGGGCTACAATTAAACTTAGACGGCATAGAGACCAAAATGAGTAATACTTGAGGTAGGTTGCACCTACCACTTCAATGATAAAAAGAAAAAATAAGAAAAAATTGCTATGTGACAACTTGTGGTTAAACACTCAAAGGTGAGTGTAGTCATAATTTTTAGACTAAAATTGAATAAATCAAAAGTATATAGATCAAAATAATATTTTAATATTGAATTATTTTTAACATAAAAAAATAATATTTTGATATATTTAAAAATATTTTAGTAGTTTTATCATTTAAAATAATTATTTTTTAATATTTTATTTTTTAAAAGAAGGAATTTAAAAGAAAGTAAAAGAAAAAGAAAAAAAAAAAAGGAAAAAGGAGAAGGAAAAAGACAGAGAAAAAGAAAGAAAGAAGGAAGAAAAAGGAAGTTAAAAGAAAAAAAAAAATGTCATGTTGCTTACGAATATGTTGACACTTTCCGACGTCAAACCTCCAAGCCCTCTCTCTCTAATCGCTGTATACAGAGACATCGGTCTCGTTTCTCTCTCTTTTCTGCAACTTTCTTTAGTTTATTTTGTTTACCCGAGCTCCCTTCAGTCTTAACCCGTACAAATCTTTGACATCTATTTTCCCTCCTTTTTTTTCTGTTTGGTTTCTTCATTGATTGACCATTTCTACCTTCAATTTTGATTTTGAGGGTTGTTGCTTGGTTTGTTTGTATGTTTGTTTTTTTGGTTCTCTTTCTTCTGGGTTCATTGATTTTGGTTGAAGGAATCTGAATTGGCGGGAGCCAACCGTCAATTATGTGGTTTTAGGAGGTGGGTTTTGATTGGATTTGGATTTGGGATTGGAAAACGTTTGAATTGTTGGGAGTTTTGATGGCTAACCCATCTGGGAACCATCAAGAAGCTGGCCAACCATCGTCTTCCTTCGATGGAGGGAACCCCAGCAACGGTAATTCGACCCCTGTGCCTGCAGCGGATAATTCGAGCTCGGCTCTTGCTATGAAGCACAACCCGGGTATCTCAACGGATTGGACATCTGATGAGCAGGTCACACTGGAAGAAGGGCTTAAAAAGTGAGTTTTTTTTATTCCCCTTCTTGTTTTGAATATATGGTTTTGGGCTACTTGCGTTTATGGAAGTTGCATAGGATCCCGGAAGCTGCTTGAACTAAGCGATTTGGTTCATATAAATTTTTTTTTTTTTCCAGGAAGGAAATTAATTTTTTTTTCTTTTAAGTTCAAGCTCTTTTACCTTATTTTTCCAGCATTTTTCATATTTAAATGGTTAGATTACGAGATTAGTCCCTCGGAGTTGTTTTTAATACGGCCCTGAATGTGTCTAGTAAGTCCCTGGGGTTCGTACTTGAGGAACAATTTATACTCATTTTTTCAGTCTCTTAAATTTCCTCTTTTGAACGTTCCCTTAGCATACCAGCTACATCTACGGAACGAACTGATATTTATTCAGTTGTGAAAATATATGAGGGTATTGGTAGTTAACGATGTATTTATGTATGTGGAATTTGCTCCTTTAAAGTCTGAACTCTGAACTAATAGCATCTTGCTGTTCTTTCCCAATATTTGCTTGTTATCTGAATCTCACCACGTGGTATCTGATAATATTCCTGTCTGTTGCTTTCTATCAATGTTTTCTTAGTTGATTTAATTTCTTTAATTTCTCTTGGCTCAGTTTTCAACTGGAGGAATGACCTTAATTCCTAATGTGAGGGCCAAAGTGGTAGGATTTAGAACTTAAAGTTTTACATTACTAGAAGGTAAGAAATCCATATATGTAGGAAAAACCTTGGATGCTATCATTAAGAGTTCTATTTGACTCATGACTCATGATTGTAAAGTGGGTTCAGCCTTATGGGGACATATAAGGGTGTTTTTGAAAGTTAAAGGTGCAACCGCGAAGGTTAGATGTGTGCAGAAACAATACCTTTTACTGTTTTTTCTTAGACAAGTCACAATGTGATTGGTTTGGAAGTTAAAAAATATCCATGTCAACATTTCAAAGACTTTACTAATTCTCTCATCCAAAAAGAAACAGACCTTACTCATTCACCCTCAATTGCAAAAGCATATGGATGACGCCTATGCAATCATTATTACAAAAGGAAGCAAGGTAAAATTTTGGGAAGATCTGTGGGTGCTAAACACTCCGTTTTTGTGTCCTTTACCCAAGTGTTTATGCAGTAGATTGCTCAGAGGAAAGATCGATATAGAATCCTAGCTGTTAGATCCGAAACTTGAGAAGAAACTTAAAGGATAGGAAATTTGAAGAATGGCTGCTTTTCAGTGAAATATTGGTATAAGTCTCCTAGTCCTCTTGAATATAGGTTAATTTGGAACTTGGAAAAAAAAAGATATCCCTAGTTAAAGTTGCAAGTTGGCTACCCTTTTATCATAAACAATAGTGGAAGGTTGGAGAAGGAGCTAGCGAATTAGATTTGGAAAAATTTATAAACATACAAGACAAGATACAAGGAAGAAATCCCCATGTTTCTCCTCTCCTGCAAGTGTGTATGAACTGCTTGAATAAGGAATTTACCTAAGCCTCTTGCTGGAGGTGACTTCCCGCGTTCGAACATTGTCTATATCTAGAGCTAGGGTTGACAAGGAAATGATGGGTAAACTAAGTGGGGAATAAGTTTGGTCAATTATTCTTGCACTGGTAACCACCATGGGTAGACCTAGTGGTCAATTTTGTAACTATTTTATCGACCTTATTTTACATAGTTGAAGTCCTCTTTTTGTAGAGGGAGGTCTCCTTTTGTGGGCTTATTTTTTTGTATGTCCTTGTATCCTTTCATTTTTCTGTTGATTCCATTGCAAAAACAAGGGTTGTGAATATAATAAAGGGGTTAAATGGAATGAGTTCAAGCCATGATGACTACCTCGTAGGATTTAATATTCGACAATTATCTCGTGACAATAGGTGTGGTGTGTGCAAGCTGACCCAGATTCACACAAATATTAAAAAAAAAAAAACTTTTGCCTTATATAGACAAAGTTTGGGCAAAACAAGCACAAGAAGATTCTAACTTCAACGGTCTACCAGTTAATTGGTAGAATGAGTTTAGTGCCCGTATACAAAATCTTACTTCTAAGGTTCTAAATTTTTTGTGTTTTTTTGGCTCTTGGAATTATGAGGCCATGCTTCCTGTGATCCTCGTATGACTTTGAGGACCCCCAAGACGTTGTTTTTCAATTGTTGAAAGCCCTTCTTAAAGCTATTGTTTAGAAGGATTCGGTTGATCTGTGTCTAGAGAATGTGTTTTGAAGATAAGTTCACCCCGTTTGTTGACTTTTTTAACCTTGTACAAATTACCGCTTTGATCAAATCCTCCACAATTGGGAGACCTTGATGCCTTAGTTCTTTAGGGGAGGGGTATCCTGCCTCTCTAGGCTGTTCTTTTTTGTGATTAATATTTATTCCTGTTTCTTATTAGGAAAAAGAGGAAAGAAAAAAAAAAAAAGAAGAATAGTTAGACTTTCTAATAATTTAATTAACTTCTAATTGTTAGGAAAATGTTTTAGACACCAAACTTTGAAGATGAGCTGCCTCTTGGCTAAAACTCTATCTTGGAGGCTTCTTTTCTTTCATTTTTCCATCTTCCTTATTTCCTTTTCTATTGTTTCTTTAAGGGGACATAAGGTCATACCTGAACTGCTGACTGCTGTGCATAGTTTTATTATCATAATTTTCCTATTCCTCCTTCACCTAACTAACCTTCCTCTCGTATTTTTGGCTGCCCAATTTGATGTTGGTTTGGTTTATATGACACAGATATGCCGCAGAGTCTAGTGTTATTCGGTATGCAAAGATTGCAATGCAGCTACCAAATAAGACTGTACGAGATGTTGCTTTACGCTGCAGATGGATGAATGTGAGTTATTTTCCTCTGTTCTTGCTTTTATCAGCATAATTTTTTGATAAGATTTCTGCTACTTGACTTGCAATTATGCATACCATTAGCATGGTAATTGGACGGAAATACTATTAGCAAAGAAATGTCCAAATCAGAGTGGCACAATTTTGTGCTTGATGCTCCATGAAGTTCTTGTTTTCAGTTAGGTTCTGTTAAACAAAGTAGGTTTGAACACACACACACACACACACTCTAATTGCATGCCTTTAAATGGTCTGAATGTTAATGCATCCACAAGATTATCCCTCTTCTTAAAATTATGGAAGAAAAAGGCTATAACGATTTTATAATCATGTTTCTCCTGTTTGTATAACTCAAAGGACAAGAATAGTTTTCTTCCTGATATTTGCAAGTGTTTACCCATTAAAACTAGTTTTTTTTTTTGAAGTTAACTTTATTTATGTGGTGAATGGTGTGTCTATTTGGATATGGCATAAGGCACTCTATCATCATCTATGGACATTTTTATACTTCTATATCATCACTTTCAGGTTTCACTTTAATTTATGCTCTTACTGTTTCTCTTTGGTTCACTTTTCATGGGTCAGAAAAAGGAAAATAGCAAGAGAAGGAAGGAAGAACACAATTTAACAAGAAAGAATAAAGATAAAAAGGTATTGTGTTAATTATTGGTGCATTTTTTATGCTCTCTCTGTTTCTCTTTGGTTCACTTCTTAGTTTTCTTTTTATTGGTTAATTGTTTGTTTGTTACTTGCGGCATATGCACAAGTTAAACTTGTTAAGCACTTGATAAGTGGTGCCAATTTGAGCATAGGTTGGTAGATGAGGCACCGATTATCATTCCAAAAATCGATGGTTTAATCTTCACCCCTACAATTGTTTAACTGAGAAGAAAACTTGTTAAGTAACTGATAAATAGTTGCTTTTTTTAATTTTATTCGGGGATTAAATCTGCTGCCAACTTAGGCATGCAGTATTTTAAGTACGCTGCTTGTGATTTTTTTGGGTCGTCTGGGTGCCGTTCTTTTGCTCTTTTTCTGTTTTTCTTTTTGGTTAGCTCATGGATGTTCTTTGGTTTGCTTTTGGATTCTTTCTTTTGGGGGCTGCTGTTTTAACCCTTTTTATTTGGTTGGTTTTTAGACTTCTTTGGGATTTCTTAAGCGAATCGTGGATGTCTAGGTGCGTGTGTAGACTTCTTACATAGGACTGGACTTATAATTTTTTCAATTAAATCTTTAACTTTCAAAAGCGAATCAATTTGGATTCTCATTTAGGATTTCTTTTAGAAAATCGTCCATGCATCAATTTTAAACATCCATTTGTTAATTTGACATTTGAAGAAGTCTACACATGTGTAAGGATTGATGAAATGACGATTTTCAAAGGAAATATTAATAAAGGGTTGGGATTGATTCACTTATGACAATTTAGGAGTATAATTGAAATTATTTTAAGTCTCATTCTATATTTTTCAAACTAAATTTGAATGAGAGTGTAGATTGATATAATTATTAGTTTAAGGTTCCAGTTGATACAACCCCCAATGTTTAAGGATATAAATTGATACCCCCTCTTTTCCATATTCCATTCTCAACTATGTATTTATATAAATTGCTTTATGTATTTATATATATATATATTGTATGTCTGAAAATAAAAGCCAGCACTTGAGCTCTAGAAGGCTGTGCACCTTGAACTATAAAAAACACCAAGGAGTATAGTAGCTCTTCATTGACCAATTGAAATTGCTCCAACCAACATAATTCTAGATTCATCGTTGTAGATAACATTCTATTGGAAGTTCTTTACGTAACTGCTTAAATTTTTCTCTCCATTTTCATTCCTTTGCAGACCAACAAACACTGTATCATTGTATCATAAGCCCCTTGTACACTTTTGTCTTTTCTCAGCGGAAGTTGATCTTGCGTTAGAAAAGAAAACAGTGTCATAAGAAAGATGTAATTGTGTTCTCTGCTTCTTGTGAATGCTTTATGTCTTCTTTTTGTTCAAATTTTGTTTTAAATGCTAATATCAAGGATAAAACCAATTACTCAATTAGAATGTGGCAAGTCATTTTATTGGATGTTCTTTATGTCTTCTTTCAGTTGTGTTATAAGTTGTATTTTCGTTCAAATTGTAAGTGCTGTATGTCTTGTGAGATTTTTGTGTCAGTTTCTCCTCGGGACGCTTTGTTCTTCATTGCTCTATTTCCTTTCTTGTACTTTTGGGAATCTCTGTCCTTTTGGTTTGGTTGCTTTTTTCGTTTTTTTCACTCCTGAGTTTGTTTCCTTGACTTTTTCTTTCTTTTCTTGTATCATTGAAAGTTTGTTTCTGGTTAAAATGAAAAAAAAAGGATGCACACACATAACATCTTATATTTCAATCTAAGCATTCTTGCTGTGCTTCTGTTTCATACTTTCAGTTCTGGGTTTTTAGTGAATGACAACATTGTTATATCTGTGCCTCGAAGGGCCAGGATACCTATTTTTAAAGTGATATAATATTAACACCCACCCGAACTAGTAAAATTGATTATAAAATGCAAATGAATATATAAGTTGGCCATTTCTTCCATGGAAAGTCTGAACTTAATTATTGGCATGCTCATAGGATGGGGAATGATATTTTTCTTTGTTTCAGGAAAGAGTATCTGACCCTTCAATGAAGTCAGCACAGGTTGCAGCAAGGCCTAATGTTCCTCCTTATGGAATGCCTATGATTCCCATGGACAATGATGATGGTGTCTCATATAAAGGTTTTGTTTCTACATTCTTCCTTCACACGTCTAGGGGTTTTAGGCTGTTGCAGCTCTCACTCTTCATGCTCTTAACGTGAATAATGGGGGACGAAATTTCATGATTTGTTATTAATATACATTATGTGATGTTATTAAAAGAAAATAATAGACATTTAGGCAATAAATCGTAGAGTAGTTATCCAACTGCCATGCTTGTTCTCCAGTTTAACATAACCATCTGCGAGATGCTTCTTTTTCTCTAAAATTTTTACCCATGTCAATGTCTTATTTGAAGATATAAATGCTATCATTATGTGTGATTGTCTTTTGATAGGCCCTTTATCATAATTAGTTTGGTATGAAACCCTTGGCAAATTAAACAAGAAAAAAAATCTTAGGATTAGAACCTTGGCTTACACCCCAAAAAGAGAAAAAAAAAAAAAAAAAAAAAAAAAAAAAAAAAAAAAAAAAAAANAGTTATCCAACTGCCATGCTTGTTCTCCAGTTTAACATAACCATCTGCGAGATGCTTCTTTTTCTCTAAAATTTTTACCCATGTCAATGTCTTATTTGAAGATATAAATGCTATCATTATGTGTGATTGTCTTTTGATAGGCCCTTTATCATAATTAGTTTGGTATGAAACCCTTGGCAAATTAAACAAGAAAAAAAATCTTAGGATTAGAACCTTGGCTTACACCCCAAAAAGAGAAAAAAAAAAAAAAAAAAAAAAAGAAAAAAAAGAAAGAAAGAAAGAAAGAAGAAGAATAATTTTTTTTTTTTTAAAGTTAGCACAACCCCAAAGGAAGAGTTATCAAAGACCACGAGTTGCCAAAGGGCCTGATGGACAGGGGTGGCGGGGAAAAAGAGGTCGAGGAAGATATTGAGTTGAAGAAAAAGTTGGAAAGGGTGAGGACATGGTTTTCGATTGGGATTCTGGGTTTGCTTTTGATTGTGAAGCCATGACTATAGTGGAAGAACTGAGGAGTGGGTTGAATTGGGATTTCTTTATGAATTTGATAGAAAAGAAAGTCAATTTTCACTTTGTTTTTAGGCCTTTTTATGTGAACCTTACAGTGTGCATTTGTGGAAGTATGGCTGAACTGCAGGAGCTTATAAGTAGAGGTTCAGAGCTTGAGCAAGAAGATTATCAAGTGTAACCTTGGAATTTCCCGTTTGTGGGTAGAACTAGAAGGAAGAAGGATAGAGTTCACAGGGGGCTGGGTTACGGTTTCAGATGTGCCTCCCTTTCTTAGATTAAGTGAGTTTTTATCCTCGTTAGCAGATTGGTGTGGAGGGCTGGAGGATGGTGAAAAGCTAGGAGGGGAAGAGTTATGGTTGGACAAGGTTTGCTATAGGGCTTGGGGAAACTCTGATGGCTTTGTTTCAATGGTCTGATTTGTTGGATGATTAAGATTCCAAGGAAAATGAAGTTCTTTGCGTAACAAGTTCTACACGGAAGAGCTAACGCTATCGATTGACTTGCAAGGAAAATGCCCTCATTAGTTGGCCCATTTTATTGTATTCTCTGTTTGAAAGCATAGGAAGACTTGATCACGGTCTTGGAGATGCAAGTCTTCGACATCCTTGGGAAACCATTTCTTTCAGGCTTGCTTGCTTGACAAAGGACGGTAGTGATATGATTGGAGAGTTCCTCCTCTATCGGCTCTTTCACGAAAAGGGTCTGGTTTTTATGGCTTTCTAGGGCGTGTGCTTTATGTGGATCTTTGGGATGAGTGGAACAAACAAGTGTTTAGAGGGTTGGAGAGAGATCCTAATAATTTTTGGTCTCCCGTTTAATTTTATGTTTCTTTATCGCTTCAATTTGGAAGATCTTTTGCAATTATTCTATAGGTACCATTTTGTAAGCTAGAGCCTCTTTTTTTAGTTGGGGCTGCCTTTTTTGGGCTTGGTTTTTCGTGCATTCTTGCACTCTTTCATTTTTCTTAATGAAAGTTGTTATGGGCTATTATTTCAAAGATTTTTTGCAATTATTTTACAGGCATCATTTCATGTTTCTTTAGGGCTTCCATTTCGGAAGATCTTTTGCAATATTCTATCGACACCATTTTGTTTAGCTAGAGCCCCTTTCTTCTAGTTGGGGTTGCGTATATTGTGGGCGTATGCCCTTGTATTCTTTCATTTTTTCCTTCCTCAATGAAAGTTGTCGTATATATATACATATTTTCTTTTAAAAAAATTCCGTCTATTGTGCATAACATTTGCATTTGGTCTTTGTGATGCTTTCAGCTATTGGTGGTACGACTGGAGAACTTCTTGAACAGAATGCGCATGCAATGAATCAAATTTCTTCTAATCTTGCATCTTTTCAGGTGAAGTACTTGGTTGTCTGAATGTTGTTTTAGCATTTTTAAGTTTAAGCAAAAATCTAGTCCCACTATACCTCAGGTAGTGTTAATTGTAAATTTTATAACCATTTCTAGATGATCCTGAGTAATTCTTCTTTCAGCCATCTCTGATAATGATATATTAACTTCTGTATTGGACAGCAAGATTTGCGCTCTCTGTTGGTTATGAATCACTCTGGAGACTCCTTTTTCACTTTGGTCCCATCATATAATTGCTGTGAATGATTTTTTCCTTCATATTATTGTGATACCCCTTTTTCACAGTTGATTTTAAGAGCAAGTACATGTTTTTCCTTTTCTTTCCTTTTTTCTTCTTAGATAGTAATTTCTTTGACTAAAGCCTTTGTAGTTATAATTTTACTTTTCCAATGATTTTCCCGTTGGGTATCCATTTATATAAAATCTCTTTGGTTTTGGGTGATTTATCATCCCTCTCTTTTCTATTTCTCAACCCCCTTGAAACTTCATAACTTTCAAGTTGTGCTTAGGGTTGAAACTCTTGCAAGTCCCTTTGATTTATTGGGAGACTCCTCGTCTCCCGTGTCCCCCTTGGCTCCAGTAAAAAAAGTGTTATTTTCTATCCAAAAAATGCCCTAGGGTGAAATTTGGTGGCCTGTGGATATTTGTTATAATCTGTAAGCAGTGAGCACTGTATTTTTTTTTTTTTCTTGGTACTCGCCTTTTGTTTTCTTCGTATTTAATCACTTAATTGCATTTACCAAGCCTTTTCTTTTCTTTCATGTGTGTGTTTCTATGTACTTATATGTAATATGATATATAACTGCCCATTCAAACATATTACTTCTAAAACTAAAACATGGCATGTAGCTATAGCGGGAATTATTTGATCATATGATAATGGGAATTTAGGTGCACTGGTTTTTTATGATTTTTTGCCAGACAACCTAATGTTTTTTTATAGGAGTAGACAACATAATGTTTGAACTGATAACCTTTTGTTTTATGTAGATACAAGATAATATCAGTCTCTTCTGCCAAACGAGGGATAACATCCTCAAAATAATGAACGAGTAAGTAACTTTAGCTCAGATTGCTTTTGTCCTCACTTTGCCCCTTATCTGTAAAAGTTACACTCCCCTTAGTTTTCTCAAACATTCTTACCTTTTTTTTTTCTTTTTGAAAAAGGAAACAATACTTTTCATTGATGAAATGAAAATATTCTTACCTCGTTAACGTACATTTACAAGGAAAGTCCATTTACAATGTATAATGTTTGTTTGAGTGTATCATCATGGGTCGGCGGGTGGAAATCATTATAGAAGATCATTTAAGGAGCCGCTTATCATAAATTAAGGACCAAATAGGTTATTTGGAGATGTGGATTAGGAACCAAGGTAGTATGGGCTACCTTTGCCCCACATTGGTTAGAATGGGATGACCAATGTGGTACTTAAGTGGCTTGGCTCTCCCACTTCAATAGCTAGCTTTTGGGGTGTGGTTCTTCAAGGTGCTTAAATACCTAACAATGGTATCAGAGTCGGTTGCTGACGTTCCGGAGTGGAACTGGTGGAGGGTTCTGACTGGGTGAGGCCGAGTGAAGTACCGTCAGAGTAGCCACGGGGGCATTGGCTTTCCGGGGATGGGGTATTGTTAGGAACCAAGGTAGAACCAAGATAGTATGGGCTTCCTTTGTCGCACATTGGTTAGAATGGGATGACCATATGGTACTTAATTGGCTTGGCTCTCACACTTCCATACCTAGCTTTGGGGTGTGGTTCTTCAAGGAGCTTAAGTACCTAACAAGGTGTTCTTCTTTCTAAAGAAGGTAGGGTATCTGTTGCCCAATCCGTCCTTAGCAGTTTACTGCAGATCCCTTTGGATGTAAAAGTTGCCTAAAAGATGCAAGGTTTCTGTAAGGACTACTTACTATTTTTACCGATATATTTCAACAGAAAGTACAGAGGATACAAACTTCCCGAGCATTGGTAGAGTGCTCAAGCATAGGTTTTTCCCTTTAGTAAGATCAAATGTTAGAAGGTTTTGTGGCAAAATTTCTTCCTGAAACCTCAGTCTAAACTTATGGAGTAGGAGTATACGTTCAATCTGGAAAGATTCTACTGCATTTTCTGAATCAAAGGAGGTTCCACATGTCCTGCATTCTGGATTTCGTACGTGGTTGGTGGTTTGGTAGCAAAGAAAGAAAATTTTTACCGATTTCATTAGTAATGGAATTAGTTAGTCACGACATTATTGTATTATTTTCTGCCTTCCAGATTTTGTATTTGGGATTGATGTATACTGATTGAGTCACAGGACCTGTGCTGTCATTAAATTTGCCTTTACCGTGAATGAACGTTATCACAAACTGAGGTCACCATAGATAATTTGTTCAATTTACTCGATAGGACATTCACTCCTGAGATGGGTTTGAGTGAGCAGAGTAACTTGGATGGATCTTGATGGGAGAGTGATCTCTTCCAATCCTACGTCTGGGTTATATGAGATGCCATGAAGTTTGGATATTACAAATGACCAACAATTACTGCAGCCATTGATCCTCGAACAAAACAGACGAAAGAAATACTGCCACTTACAAAGAAGGGAAGTCCCAAGAAATTCCAATGACGCAAATTGTGACACTGGAAGAAATTTCAACTAAGCACCCATTGTTTACACCCATCACCAGAGAATTTCAATTAGATCTAATTGATGTATCACAGACCGCCAGTCAATGAAGAAATTCCCATGAAGCAACGTAGAAATCTAGTAATCAAACCCATTATGATCAAATATCAAGCAATTGTGATGTCTAGAAGTGCGTCAGATCCGGCTGACCTGGGTTATTATCAATTCTTGATGAAGATTCAATTGGATAATGACGGAAAACACTGGCAATATGAGACTTCAACAAAGGTGATATTCAACTGTTGAGGGACAGTTTCAAACTTCAAGGTTGTTGAATTTCAACTGTTGTGGGGCGGTTTCAAACTTCAAGGGAAGGAAGACCGGATGAAGAAAACAGAAAAAGATATCAGCTAAGAGACTTCAGCCATGCTCTGATACTATGTTGCATTCCACATCATAAGAGAGACAATTTACGTTATTATCTTGTATAGCATGGTTACAGCCAGTAATTCAAAGAATAGAGGACAAATTCAATAAAGCTTTGTGTACCACTAAGAGATCTTATGAGAGCAACCACCCCAAAAGAGCACATCCCTTCAGATAGCTTGGGTAAAAGGGCAATCGAGCGAGATTCACCCCCATGGGGCAAAGTAGCACTATGAACACGAAGGTTATGCTCCAACCAAAGACGATAGTGAACAACACAACAGGTCACTCTCCAAACTTTTTGCCATTGGCGATTTCTTGCACTAAAATGACAAATTCAATCAAGCTTCGTTCAGCACCAAGAGATCTTATGAGAACAACCACCCCAGAAGAACACATCCCCCAGATAGTTGGGCCAAAGGGGGCAGTCAAAAAATAAATGGTCTCAATATTCAACCCCATCTTTACAATGAACACAATCACTAAGGACATTAGAAAACCATTGATGAATGGAATCATACTTATGCAGCCTATCCTGCACAACAAGTCAGGCTATGCAGGAGTTATTTGAGAATATTACCTGGAGACCAATTCAAGGTACCAAAGGATGCCTAGGACGCAAGGATGATCGAAAAGATCTAGAACAACAAGTCAAGTCACTCAATCCACCCTTTCAACCTCTGCCACCACAAAATGTTCCTGGCCTGAGAGTTTAACTGTCTAAAGCTAGGAGGCCAGTACCAACTTTGTTAAGAGTAAATAAAAAGGAAAGGGTAAGAGAGATAACATTTGCTCTGCACATCGATAAACGGTAAAATTTAAAAAGAACGCTGGCAAGAAACCCAAGATGGGCTTCAGCTTGGGCTAGAAAAATAATTCCTTTGGACAAAAATGGAGTCTTTTGGAAATTCGTGAAGATTTAACTTTAGAGGGTAAGATTTAGAAGTCTATACAATACTTGGAGTTTGACCTGCAAAGTTCTCTGATTCAGTTAAGCTTGAGGGCTCAAGGTGAGTGTGAGAAATGAATTAGAGACTTTTTATTATTTTATTTTATTTTATATATATTGGTTAAAATACTATCTTGGTTCCAGTACTTTGAAATTTGTTTAATTTTAGTCCTGTAATTTCAATGAATCTTAAATTTAATCCCTCTAAGGTGAAAGTATTGGGACTAAAATTGAACAAACTCCAAAGCATATGATATTTTAACCTTATATTATATATATATATTCGTTTGTCTGATAAGGGTACAAGGTTAGTAGCTAGAATCAACTAATTGTTCTTTCTCAACTTCTGATTTTGAAACCAGGAGTGAAATTATGAGTTTCTCCTAAAATCTTTTAGGAGTTAATAGTTTGTTCTTGATTTCATAAACTAGTATCTAGGTGTAGGTTGCTCGAATAGACAAGTTACTAATTCTGCTAACTCTTGGTAAAATCGACCTAGTTATGGGAATTCTTGCTACTAGTAGCCGTTGGGATATTTAGAATTAAAAGATGAAAAATTTTCATTTAATCTGAGTGTTATTTGGTCTAATGGTAGAACATCCCCCGCTAATTTCTGTGATTTATCCATCTGGTGAATTGATGAGAGTTCTTCACTGAAGCAGAATTTTCCAGATAAAATTGCTCTAACTTATCTTCAATTTTCTTGCTTGTAGCTTAAATGAAATGCCGGAAGTAATGAAGCAGATGCCGCCTCTTCCAGTGAAGGTGAACGAAGAGTTAGCAAACACGATCCTTCCACCGACTGCTCATTCCTTGCAATCATGAAAAGCCTTCAACAAAAACTGGTTCAGCAAACAACAGATTCTCCCTTTCAAATCAGTTCCACAAACATGGAATGGAGAGTAGATTTTCTCAATTGAACCTTACCTTCCCAATTCAGAGTTTTCTGCATATCATCAAATTGTTTAGTCTTTCGGTCCACAAGTTGTTCCCTTTAATTATTATTATTATTTTTTGTTTCTTTAGGATATATGGATTCATACTACATTAGCTTCAAGAGGTAGATTGTAACTTAGATGCTGTGTAATAATTAGGAATGGTTTTCTTTCTAATGGTCTGGGAAATGAAAAGTAATAAACAATGGTTGATTATTTGTATTCCATGTTTCCTTCCCTTCGTCGTTCGTCTTCGCATTGAAGTTTCTTCATACATGATCCCAACATGAAGGCGTTGTGATTTTCCTCGCAGCTATTTGACCTTTCTACATACCTCACCACCATAACATTGTTGATGGTGTGGTCACCAATGATTTACATTTTTTCTGTACTTGATTGATCATCAAATTGTTTAATCTTAGGACCAGCTCGCGCACAATTCAATTATACTAGCAAGATAATCGCTTGAAAGGAAACTCATATATATTATCCATTGCTTGTATAATTAAAATCGTTCTGATCTCTTTCGTTTTTATGTTACTAAACGTACACAATGTAAGTTCAGGTGAGATGGAAGAACCCTTTTTGTTTCCAATACAACAAATTGTTCAATCAACACTGAAACGTGGGTCTCGACTCTCCCACACTAATCTGTCATTATAATTCCAGGTAAAAGTTTATGATTAATATAAAATATTTAGTTGGTTAAATTTAAAATAAATAAGAGTAAAACACTTGTCGTCTAGATTTAAAGTTGATGTCTTTTAGTTATCGAAGTTTTTAAACAAACACTTTTGTCTTTAAGTTTGAGAAACAGTTCTAAATGGTTGCGGCTCTTTTGATCATTGGTTCAATAAAATGATGTGACGGTTAAATTGATGAACTAGTGTTAATTTGTCACCACCCTGCACAATCAAGGGAAGGGAATAACAAAGGAGTCTAAAATGAAGGAAGAGCGGCTCATTCGTTCTTTACTTGGCAGTGTCCGTCACAACAAAAAAGGTGGTAGCGATGACAGAAGGTTTGTCGGAGGAAAGTCAAGGTTGAAGGAGAAAATATGAAAGGGAGAAGAAAACCACATCATTAAAAGAAGATTAACTTAACATAACTTTTCAAATTAACTAACTAATTCATCAATTTAACAGTCATATCATTTTACTATTAGTTAATTAACAGTCAAAAAAGTCTATTTCGTGGATCATTTTAAACCGTTTCTCAAACTTATGGGATTAAAGTATTCATTTTGAAACTTCAACTTCGAGTCTCTAAGACCAAAAGTGCATTTTGTCCAAGAAATAAATAACTTTATGACAAGTCAATATGAGCATAGCTCAACTCCTAAGGTACATATCATTTATTAAAAGGTCAACAATTTGAATTCCCCCACCTCACACATGAAACTCTACAAGAAAATGTGACTTGTATATATTATTCCAACCTTTGAATATGTAAACTTAACATAAAAAAGTGTTTTCCAAACCACCAAATTTAATTTTCTAGAATTTTTTTATTCATTTCTTTGTGATACATAAAAAAGGGTGCAACACAAACACTTCCCGAGTGGTCACCCGACCTTCTTTTACTATTTTCAACATTATATTTTCTCATGCTACTACGTTAATTTCTTGACCATTATTCTCATGGTCAAGGAACATGTATTGATGTACCAGATCTGCTAATGCTCCCAGGTATATCTATCTTTGCCACCCTGTTCTCGCAGATATTTCGATTCTAGCGAATGATGATGTTATAGCTTCAATCCGGTTAATTCTTAATAAATTAGTATTTGCAAGTGTCATTCTAGCTCTATACAAAATTCTTGATTATTGCTCATTCCCATTTTGGGCGGGGCAACATTCATAGTGAGGCTTTTTTTCCTATGAAAAAAGTTTGTGATTTTGTATTTTTAGACTTTAAGTTTTTTTTCTTTTCTCGATAGCTTATTTTAGTAAAATTTTGTATTATGATACAAGAGTACTTTGAAAAAGGAAGATAGAATTAGATCTTGAACAAATGAAAACGATCCATTTGTAGATCTTGAACAAATGAAAACGATCCGTTTGAGTTTTTTTCTTTCCCATTTAGCACAATAAGAAAAGAGTATTTTGAATGTTTGATTTTGATGTACAAAAGAGAGATTGCAAGTGAAATTTTCAAGAGTCCTGTGGAGTGGTTAATTATAGTCTCCCAAACCACTATACAATTTCAACATTTCTTTAAATTGTATTGTGTTAGTTTTGCCTTGGAATATTTAAAGTTCCTTTGTATTCGTATATTTTGGTCTCGTGATAAAATATAGGTTAAAATATCATTTATGTTTCGTTTTTTTAGAACTTGTTCAATTTTAATCTCTATTTCTATTTCGTTTTTTTGGGACTTGTTCAATTTTAATCTCTTTTCTTTTAAATGTCAAATTTTAGTTTTTTTTTATTTTTAATAATTCTTAAATAGTTTAAATAAAATAGTTCCTTTGTATTCGTATATTTTGGTCTCGTGATAAAATATAGGTTAAAATATCATTTCTGTTTCGTTTTTTTAGAACTTGTTCAATTTTAATCTCTATTTCTATTTCGTTTTTTTGGGACTTGTTCAATTTTAATCTCTTTTCCTTTAAATGTCAAATTTTAGTTTTTTTTATTTTTAATAATTCTTAAATAGTTTAAATAAAATAGTTTTATGTGGGAAAAATGTGAATATATTTCTAATATTTATAGCTGTAGGATTCGAAGATAATTTTAAAAAAAAAAGTTTAAAAATCAATAATAAATTAATAGCAGAAACAGAATCTAAGATTTATAAAAAATATATGAACAAAAATTAGATATTTAAAAAAAATATATGAATTAGAATTCACCAAATCAGTTAAATGCGTAGGAAATATTTAGTCAAACCCTCTGACTTCATCCTTTGATTTGGCTGACAATTCCATAACTTTAACATATTATATAAATAAATAAAATATAAAAAGCCACCAAATTCGCAAAATTATTATTATTTTTTTTAAAACGACAAATCATGCCCAAACAGTTTATTTAGCAAACTTAATCACTCTCAACTTTTGACCCAATTAAATAATATTTCGAAAATTTCGTAATATTTTCGAAATACTAAATTAATTTTATAAAACCAAATAAAAATTAAGACTCTCTTAAAACAAAAGTACGTATTCGACTCTATTATATCTAATACTAATAGTTATTGAAAAAAAGCATTAAATTATGAATATAAGAAATGAAATTCAATTATAGTGGCCACTTAAATTATGTTTAAAATGGGTTTAATATTATTGGTTTTAAGTAAGTTAATTTAAGAATATTTAATTAACTTAATATAGACATGGACAATTATAAAATTAAAGTATGCGGCAAATTATGTTTAAGTTTATACATTTTGAAACAAAGTCTACGTTCAAAGTGTGCAACCGGTTAATTTTCCACTTTTAGACTTTGTGAAACGATCGCATTAAGTACGTAGTGCTATTTCTTTTGACTTTGACTTTTTCAAATTCATCTTAATTTTTGTTTTTAGATTTACTAAATCCAAAAAATACACATTTGGTAAGTAATCCGAATTTTGTTTTTTCGAATTTTTTTTCAACATTTTGTGATTCAAAAAGCAAATTTTGGAAATAACTTTTTTTTTTTTTTTAGTATGTTCAAATTTTGAATTCAAAAATGTAAAATATATAATTATATAGAAAAGATAAAAACATTAATAAATATAGTATAATGTTATAAATTTAATTAATTTCTTTAAATTTAAAATTATATATATTATATAATGTATTATAAATTATATATGATTTTTTACAAAATAATAATTATAAAGAGTTTTTAACTTCATAACTTAATTAATAATAGTTTATATTCAACCTAATATTTAGTTATCAACTATAATTAGTTTTACGAGTTATAATTATATTAGAAAAATACATTTTGAACAATTGTTTAAATTGGAGTTAAATTTCTACATCTGCTGTCAAACACACATCTTGAAACATAAAATGCAACTTTATTTTCATTGAATCCATTGTTTTCAAATTTTTATTTTCAGATTGCCTACTAAATGTGCTCTTATTAATTGGTTCAATTATTATCGAGTGGGTCGATAATTCGACCTCACACTTAGATTATTTGTTTCCAAAGAAAATTTAGTTAAATTATCAATTTTGTATGTAATTTGTAACAATGTTATTTAATTTGGGTATTATTTCTAAAGTGTATAAAAGAAACGGTCTAAATTGGTTACGGAAGGAAGAGATTTATGGTATATAAACTATATGATATTTTTTTAATTATGTTCAAAGTGAACCATATTATATTATCGAAGAGGTATATGGATAGTTTGTGCTCTTATCCTACCATTTTAAAAGTTTTATTTTTTATATATAAAAAATTGAAAATATTGTACTTGGTCAATTGCTATTTTATATATATATATATATATATATATATATATATATATATATATATATATTTTTAAAAACTAGTTTATATAGATAGACAAATATTAAAGCCATGTGTTTTCTAGGTATTATAATTTTATGAATGTGAAGTGCTATAAAAGTATGATTATATGTCAAAATGATCGTATTTCAATTGAGATAGTGCTTTATCAATCTCAATGTCAGAGGTTCGATTATCTCACCCTACATACATATTGTTAAAAAAAAAAAAAGGAAGTATGACTACCTTATTGGTTACAAATTCATGTTTTTCTTCTTTCTTTCTTCCTCTTCAATTTTCCACTTTTTTTTTTTTTCTCCCATCTCTCTTTATGACATTATTAAGCAACCTAAACCCTAAAATATTTCAAGCTTTTCACACACATGATGAATCTTGAAGGAAACCCATATTCCCACTCCACTACCTACAAAAGGGATCTTCATAATCATAATTACTACATTGTTTTTACTTCTTTACATGAAAATTGTATATTCCCCCCGTAAATGAGATGGCTTTTAAAATTTATCACTGTTTTTTTATTGTCTTATATTATTTATTATTTGATCCCAAATGTATGAAAACAAAGGTTAGTCCTAATTTAGGTTAAAAAAATAATTTTAGTTCTAAGTTTTTGTAAAAGTAACAATTTAGTTCATTAATAATTTTATTTTATAAGGATTTTTAGTCTTTTTTTTTTTTTTTTTTTTTTTTTTTGAATTTGTAACAATTAAGTGTTATATGAATAATATCAACAAAAGTATAGAAAATACATAACTTTGTATATATTGAGAAATTTGAGCCCAACGACTTCACGTTGTCTCCTTAAGACAATTTGTGCGCGAGTTTCGTGAATAGTTGTTTTCCAAAATAGAATAAATTGTCTTTCTTATGGAAGTAACATCTCGTCTACAAGATCTAACGGACCATACTTTGTGAAAATATGCCGAACTTGAATGAATTTTACAAAAGGGAGAAAATATTTTATGGGAGGAAAGTGCTTGCTAAAAATTCTAAAATGCAATTTGAGAATAAGAGCCATTCGAATAGTCATGTCTCTTCTTTAAGTTGTTTAGTTACAAAAATATGTATTCGTTCATGAAACAAAGCACTCTACACGAATGATAATATACAATTTATTCCAATATTAAGGTCATATTATGAAAACCATTGTGAAGATTTAAAGATATTTCTTACGTATGGCAGATCAATAGTGCACCAAAAAAAGAGGGGGGGGGGGTGAGGGATTGAGGACTAAATATGTTTATATATGAAGCAACAATTTGATGAGATTATTCATGGTAGAGATTAAATTGTTATAAATTTTAAAGTATAGAGGTTAAATTGTTATAAACTAAAATACGAGGTCTAAATTATTACAAACTTGAAAATACATGGACTAAATGGTTACAAGTTAAAGTTCAAGAACTACATGGATTAATTCCATGAAAGCTTAAGATTAAAAGTGACTTTTGGCCTATAGTTTAAAATAATAATTAAAAATCCAAGTTTCATTTCATCATCATTTAGTTTTGAAATTAAACTTATTATAAAATTATAAATACTTCTTTCACCTATGAGTTTTTTTTTTGTTTTGTTGTGTTCTCTATTTTTTTAAAAAAAAATATTTTTACAAAGTTATTTTTGTTTTTAAAATTTGACTAAAAATTTCAAATAATTTTATAGGTGAAAATTATAGAAAAAAAAAAGAAGAAGAAAAGAAACCTGCGAAAAAAAGCATATTTTTTAAAAAACAGATAAAAAAAATGGGAAATTGATATTTCTAACCTAAAAAGTTTTTTATGGTTAGAAAGTAACCTTTTCTCTCACAATTCTTTTTCTAACTTCTTTTTTACCTTTTCATGTTAAGTGGAGGACCCTATATGGTGAAAATACTATTTTGTCCCTCATTTAAATGCCTTCAATTTTTGTTTTAGTTTTAAACATGTTGTCACTCATTTGAGGGGTCAAGCTTCACTTAAAAATTAATAATAAAATAAAAACGATGTGTTTTTTTTTTTTTTAACAAATATAAAAGTTGTGCTCAATTTTTTTTTTTAATTTACCCATTCTTATTTGAAAAAAAAATCTAAATGAAAATTAATGATCAAGTCCTGTAAATTTCAAATTTATGTCATAGTTATGAATAAATTGGATAATTATTAGTAAAAATGGTGCGAATCACAAAACGAAAACATTTATTATTAGGTGAAACTCAAGCCAAATATATTAAATAAAATTGAATGTGGATATAATGATAGAATTTACAAAAGTTTCTATGATGGTGGATATTTGTAAAGAAAAAAATGGAATTGATTAAAAAAAGAAAAATCTAGAGAATATGAGAATTTTCCAATAATTTTTTTTAAAAAATTATAGTTTTAGTTAAAAAAGAAAACCTTATAGAAAATTTTGTAAGAGTTACTTACGAAAATTCTCTTTGTTTTTTTTTTCAAAAAAAAAAAAAAGNCTTGAAAGGAAACTCATATATATTATCCATTGCTTGTATAATTAAAATCGTTCTGATCTCTTTCGTTTTTATGTTACTAAACGTACACAATGTAAGTTCAGGTGAGATGGAAGAACCCTTTTTGTTTCCAATACAACAAATTGTTCAATCAACACTGAAACGTGGGTCTCGACTC
Organism: Citrullus colocynthis; assembly: GCA_031780015.1. Taxonomy (NCBI): domain Eukaryota; kingdom Viridiplantae; phylum Streptophyta; class Magnoliopsida; order Cucurbitales; family Cucurbitaceae; genus Citrullus; species Citrullus colocynthis. The sequence continues at coordinate 868,262 of QLSR01000379.1, forward strand.
TCCCACACTAATCTGTCATTATAATTCCAGGTAAAAGTTTATGATTAATATAAAATATTTAGTTGGTTAAATTTAAAATAAATAAGAGTAAAACACTTGTCGTCTAGATTTAAAGTTGATGTCTTTTAGTTATCGAAGTTTTTAAACAAACACTTTTGTCTTTAAGTTTGAGAAACAGTTCTAAATGGTTGCGGCTCTTTTGATCATTGGTTCAATAAAATGATGTGACGGTTAAATTGATGAACTAGTGTTAATTTGTCACCACCCTGCACAATCAAGGGAAGGGAATAACAAAGGAGTCTAAAATGAAGGAAGAGCGGCTCATTCGTTCTTTACTTGGCAGTGTCCGTCACAACAAAAAAGGTGGTAGCGATGACAGAAGGTTTGTCGGAGGAAAGTCAAGGTTGAAGGAGAAAATATGAAAGGGAGAAGAAAACCACATCATTAAAAGAAGATTAACTTAACATAACTTTTCAAATTAACTAACTAATTCATCAATTTAACAGTCATATCATTTTACTATTAGTTAATTAACAGTCAAAAAAGTCTATTTCGTGGATCATTTTAAACCGTTTCTCAAACTTATGGGATTAAAGTATTCATTTTGAAACTTCAACTTCGAGTCTCTAAGACCAAAAGTGCATTTTGTCCAAGAAATAAATAACTTTATGACAAGTCAATATGAGCATAGCTCAACTCCTAAGGTACATATCATTTATTAAAAGGTCAACAATTTGAATTCCCCCACCTCACACATGAAACTCTACAAGAAAATGTGACTTGTATATATTATTCCAACCTTTGAATATGTAAACTTAACATAAAAAAGTGTTTTCCAAACCACCAAATTTAATTTTCTAGAATTTTTTTATTCATTTCTTTGTGATACATAAAAAAGGGTGCAACACAAACACTTCCCGAGTGGTCACCCGACCTTCTTTTACTATTTTCAACATTATATTTTCTCATGCTACTACGTTAATTTCTTGACCATTATTCTCATGGTCAAGGAACATGTATTGATGTACCAGATCTGCTAATGCTCCCAGGTATATCTATCTTTGCCACCCTGTTCTCGCAGATATTTCGATTCTAGCGAATGATGATGTTATAGCTTCAATCCGGTTAATTCTTAATAAATTAGTATTTGCAAGTGTCATTCTAGCTCTATACAAAATTCTTGATTATTGCTCATTCCCATTTTGGGCGGGGCAACATTCATAGTGAGGCTTTTTTTCCTATGAAAAAAGTTTGTGATTTTGTATTTTTAGACTTTAAGTTTTTTTTCTTTTCTCGATAGCTTATTTTAGTAAAATTTTGTATTATGATACAAGAGTACTTTGAAAAAGGAAGATAGAATTAGATCTTGAACAAATGAAAACGATCCATTTGTAGATCTTGAACAAATGAAAACGATCCGTTTGAGTTTTTTTCTTTCCCATTTAGCACAATAAGAAAAGAGTATTTTGAATGTTTGATTTTGATGTACAAAAGAGAGATTGCAAGTGAAATTTTCAAGAGTCCTGTGGAGTGGTTAATTATAGTCTCCCAAACCACTATACAATTTCAACATTTCTTTAAATTGTATTGTGTTAGTTTTGCCTTGGAATATTTAAAGTTCCTTTGTATTCGTATATTTTGGTCTCGTGATAAAATATAGGTTAAAATATCATTTATGTTTCGTTTTTTTAGAACTTGTTCAATTTTAATCTCTATTTCTATTTCGTTTTTTTGGGACTTGTTCAATTTTAATCTCTTTTCTTTTAAATGTCAAATTTTAGTTTTTTTTTATTTTTAATAATTCTTAAATAGTTTAAATAAAATAGTTCCTTTGTATTCGTATATTTTGGTCTCGTGATAAAATATAGGTTAAAATATCATTTCTGTTTCGTTTTTTTAGAACTTGTTCAATTTTAATCTCTATTTCTATTTCGTTTTTTTGGGACTTGTTCAATTTTAATCTCTTTTCCTTTAAATGTCAAATTTTAGTTTTTTTTATTTTTAATAATTCTTAAATAGTTTAAATAAAATAGTTTTATGTGGGAAAAATGTGAATATATTTCTAATATTTATAGCTGTAGGATTCGAAGATAATTTTAAAAAAAAAAGTTTAAAAATCAATAATAAATTAATAGCAGAAACAGAATCTAAGATTTATAAAAAATATATGAACAAAAATTAGATATTTAAAAAAAATATATGAATTAGAATTCACCAAATCAGTTAAATGCGTAGGAAATATTTAGTCAAACCCTCTGACTTCATCCTTTGATTTGGCTGACAATTCCATAACTTTAACATATTATATAAATAAATAAAATATAAAAAGCCACCAAATTCGCAAAATTATTATTATTTTTTTTAAAACGACAAATCATGCCCAAACAGTTTATTTAGCAAACTTAATCACTCTCAACTTTTGACCCAATTAAATAATATTTCGAAAATTTCGTAATATTTTCGAAATACTAAATTAATTTTATAAAACCAAATAAAAATTAAGACTCTCTTAAAACAAAAGTACGTATTCGACTCTATTATATCTAATACTAATAGTTATTGAAAAAAAGCATTAAATTATGAATATAAGAAATGAAATTCAATTATAGTGGCCACTTAAATTATGTTTAAAATGGGTTTAATATTATTGGTTTTAAGTAAGTTAATTTAAGAATATTTAATTAACTTAATATAGACATGGACAATTATAAAATTAAAGTATGCGGCAAATTATGTTTAAGTTTATACATTTTGAAACAAAGTCTACGTTCAAAGTGTGCAACCGGTTAATTTTCCACTTTTAGACTTTGTGAAACGATCGCATTAAGTACGTAGTGCTATTTCTTTTGACTTTGACTTTTTCAAATTCATCTTAATTTTTGTTTTTAGATTTACTAAATCCAAAAAATACACATTTGGTAAGTAATCCGAATTTTGTTTTTTCGAATTTTTTTTCAACATTTTGTGATTCAAAAAGCAAATTTTGGAAATAACTTTTTTTTTTTTTTTAGTATGTTCAAATTTTGAATTCAAAAATGTAAAATATATAATTATATAGAAAAGATAAAAACATTAATAAATATAGTATAATGTTATAAATTTAATTAATTTCTTTAAATTTAAAATTATATATATTATATAATGTATTATAAATTATATATGATTTTTTACAAAATAATAATTATAAAGAGTTTTTAACTTCATAACTTAATTAATAATAGTTTATATTCAACCTAATATTTAGTTATCAACTATAATTAGTTTTACGAGTTATAATTATATTAGAAAAATACATTTTGAACAATTGTTTAAATTGGAGTTAAATTTCTACATCTGCTGTCAAACACACATCTTGAAACATAAAATGCAACTTTATTTTCATTGAATCCATTGTTTTCAAATTTTTATTTTCAGATTGCCTACTAAATGTGCTCTTATTAATTGGTTCAATTATTATCGAGTGGGTCGATAATTCGACCTCACACTTAGATTATTTGTTTCCAAAGAAAATTTAGTTAAATTATCAATTTTGTATGTAATTTGTAACAATGTTATTTAATTTGGGTATTATTTCTAAAGTGTATAAAAGAAACGGTCTAAATTGGTTACGGAAGGAAGAGATTTATGGTATATAAACTATATGATATTTTTTTAATTATGTTCAAAGTGAACCATATTATATTATCGAAGAGGTATATGGATAGTTTGTGCTCTTATCCTACCATTTTAAAAGTTTTATTTTTTATATATAAAAAATTGAAAATATTGTACTTGGTCAATTGCTATTTTATATATATATATATATATATATATATATATATATATATATATATATATTTTTAAAAACTATTTTATATAGATAGACAAATATTAAAGCCATGTGTTTTCTAGGTATTATAATTTTATGAATGTGAAGTGCTATAAAAGTATGATTATATGTCAAAATGATCGTATTTCAATTGAGATAGTGCTTTATCAATCTCAATGTCAGAGGTTCGATTATCTCACCCTACATACATATTGTTAAAAAAAAAAAAAGGAAGTATGACTACCTTATTGGTTACAAATTCATGTTTTTCTTCTTTCTTTCTTCCTCTTCAATTTTCCACTTTTTTTTTTTTTCTCCCATCTCTCTTTATGACATTATTAAGCAACCTAAACCCTAAAATATTTCAAGCTTTTCACACACATGATGAATCTTGAAGGAAACCCATATTCCCACTCCACTACCTACAAAAGGGATCTTCATAATCATAATTACTACATTGTTTTTACTTCTTTACATGAAAATTGTATATTCCCCCCGTAAATGAGATGGCTTTTAAAATTTATCACTGTTTTTTTATTGTCTTATATTATTTATTATTTGATCCCAAATGTATGAAAACAAAGGTTAGTCCTAATTTAGGTTAAAAAAATAATTTTAGTTCTAAGTTTTTGTAAAAGTAACAATTTAGTTCATTAATAATTTTATTTTATAAGGATTTTTAGTCTTTTTTTTTTTTTTTTTTTTTTTTTTTGAATTTGTAACAATTAAGTGTTATATGAATAATATCAACAAAAGTATAGAAAATACATAACTTTGTATATATTGAGAAATTTGAGCCCAACGACTTCACGTTGTCTCCTTAAGACAATTTGTGCGCGAGTTTCGTGAATAGTTGTTTTCCAAAATAGAATAAATTGTCTTTCTTATGGAAGTAACATCTCGTCTACAAGATCTAACGGACCATACTTTGTGAAAATATGCCGAACTTGAATGAATTTTACAAAAGGGAGAAAATATTTTATGGGAGGAAAGTGCTTGCTAAAAATTCTAAAATGCAATTTGAGAATAAGAGCCATTCGAATAGTCATGTCTCTTCTTTAAGTTGTTTAGTTACAAAAATATGTATTCGTTCATGAAACAAAGCACTCTACACGAATGATAATATACAATTTATTCCAATATTAAGGTCATATTATGAAAACCATTGTGAAGATTTAAAGATATTTCTTACGTATGGCAGATCAATAGTGCACCAAAAAAAGAGGGGGGGGGGGTGAGGGATTGAGGACTAAATATGTTTATATATGAAGCAACAATTTGATGAGATTATTCATGGTAGAGATTAAATTGTTATAAATTTTAAAGTATAGAGGTTAAATTGTTATAAACTAAAATACGAGGTCTAAATTATTACAAACTTGAAAATACATGGACTAAATGGTTACAAGTTAAAGTTCAAGAACTACATGGATTAATTCCATGAAAGCTTAAGATTAAAAGTGACTTTTGGCCTATAGTTTAAAATAATAATTAAAAATCCAAGTTTCATTTCATCATCATTTAGTTTTGAAATTAAACTTATTATAAAATTATAAATACTTCTTTCACCTATGAGTTTTTTTTTTGTTTTGTTGTGTTCTCTATTTTTTTAAAAAAAAATATTTTTACAAAGTTATTTTTGTTTTTAAAATTTGACTAAAAATTTCAAATAATTTTATAGGTGAAAATTATAGAAAAAAAAAAGAAGAAGAAAAGAAACCTGCGAAAAAAAGCATATTTTTTAAAAAACAGATAAAAAAAATGGGAAATTGATATTTCTAACCTAAAAAGTTTTTTATGGTTAGAAAGTAACCTTTTCTCTCACAATTCTTTTTCTAACTTCTTTTTTACCTTTTCATGTTAAGTGGAGGACCCTATATGGTGAAAATACTATTTTGTCCCTCATTTAAATGCCTTCAATTTTTGTTTTAGTTTTAAACATGTTGTCACTCATTTGAGGGGTCAAGCTTCACTTAAAAATTAATAATAAAATAAAAACGATGTGTTTTTTTTTTTTTTAACAAATATAAAAGTTGTGCTCAATTTTTTTTTTTAATTTACCCATTCTTATTTGAAAAAAAAATCTAAATGAAAATTAATGATCAAGTCCTGTAAATTTCAAATTTATGTCATAGTTATGAATAAATTGGATAATTATTAGTAAAAATGGTGCGAATCACAAAACGAAAACATTTATTATTAGGTGAAACTCAAGCCAAATATATTAAATAAAATTGAATGTGGATATAATGATAGAATTTACAAAAGTTTCTATGATGGTGGATATTTGTAAAGAAAAAAATGGAATTGATTAAAAAAAGAAAAATCTAGAGAATATGAGAATTTTCCAATAATTTTTTTTAAAAAATTATAGTTTTAGTTAAAAAAGAAAACCTTATAGAAAATTTTGTAAGAGTTACTTACGAAAATTCTCTTTGTTTTTTTTTTCAAAAAAAAAAAAAAGGAATTTTCTTAAGAATCTTTAGGATAGTAGAGAGGTAGAAAAAAAAAAAACAATAATAATAAAAGCTTACGCGAAATTCCGTCAGAATCTTTACTGAAACTTAGGGGATTTCCCAAAGAATCCTTAAGATGGGAAAGAGGTATTAAAAAAAAAAAAAACTTATGGAAACTTACGGGAAATTTCAAGTTTCTGTAAGTTATTTTTATTTTTTTAATTATATTTCTACTATCTTAACCACTGTTGAATCATATTTCTATATATTTAAAAGAAAAAAATATTAAATATAATTTTTATATTTGTTTAAAAAACACAATTGAGAACTTAGATCTAAATTAGTTTAATTTTTTTTAGCCAATTTCATTTTTTTTAACTTAAACCAATTCTAATTTTTTAAACTTAAATTTAAGTTAATTAGTTTAAGTTAACCAATTTCAGTTTATAAACTATAGTTTAGTTTTTTTAAAACATACATAAATTTTCCTATTTTCCAATTCTTACGAAAAATTCTATGTAGAAAACATAAAAGTTTTCAATTAAGGAAACTTTCAATGAAACTTTCTTCCTAATTTTTTTTTTAAACAAATAAATTAGAATATTGAAGTTTAAATTTTAAAACTAAAGTTGATTATGAAAAGTTGTGTTTTTGGTGAAGGTGAAATTAGAGACATTTGATTGAGGAACAAAATAATATTTTCATTAGAGAGGGGCCTACATTTAAAACAAAGAGGTTAGAAAAAGAAATTTTTGAAGAAGAGGTTAGTTTTGTCCGTCAAAACATTTTTAAGTTAGAAATAATCATTTCTAAAAAAACATCGAATCATAATCAAATTAGTTAGAATTGTTTTGATAATGGACGACAAAGGTTTTTAAATTGACATAAAACAACCAACTTGATTAAGGTTTGATACCTTTATATTTTTCCAAAAAAATGAAATTATTAACAAAATTGTTATCAAGTTTAAGAACATATATGTTTATTTCTTTCTTCATCAAATTGTTTTTTTATATTAAAAAATATTAACTAAACAAACAAAGTCCTTATGAAACGTTTTGTTAAAGTATATATATTTGACTAAAAAAGTTTCAAAATCGAATGTTGAATTAAAAAGAACAAAAGTGGACTATGAAAAGGGGAGACAATAATTCACTTTATAAAAGTAAAATATAATATTAACAAAAAAAGGTAGCCGCAGTGAGCAGAAAAATCCAACTTTGAAAATATAAAAATAAATAAACGAAGAACAACTTGAATACGCATGATCATAAAATTTTGAATACAATACCATCAATTTTTAAAAATTGTTTTAAATTTATGTAACTTTTTTTTATTATAAAAATAAATAGTTATTAATAGATATTAAGATTGTTTTTAAATATAGAAAAATAAACTAAAATATTTACAAATATGATAAAATTGTACTATCTACATGCAATAGATTATTATGTCTATCTACTGTCAATATGCGATAGACTATTATTTATGTCATGATAGCATTTAAAATAATTTTACTAGATATTATTTTTTTATACTTTTTGTCTTGTGCAAATATAATTTGTCTATGTTTATAAATTTATTAGTGAACTACTAGTAATTGACAACATTCTTTTCCCTTCTTCTTTGATTTCATGTGATATTTATAATACAAATCGAGGAATAATCTCGAAATTCATCAAATACCAATTAATTTACTTATTGACTAATAATTACAATTTCCTGTCATACATTTGTTAAACAATGAAATAATAAGAGGAAGATGAATAAGATTTTTTTTTTTCTTTTTTTTAGTACAACAATGGCAACAACAGGAAATCAAATTTTCAAAGCATAAAAATATCAAATGTGTTGACAAAAGATTGGCCAACAAACTTCTATCCACGCTTTTTGTCTACACATAAAAACGTTGGCTTTGCTGATGTGTTTCTTTAAGACCTATCAATGCTTTTTTGTGTTAGCATAGACATAAAAATTTGTAGTGATCCTTTAGAAAAATAGCACATGTCAGTTATTGTTGAGCTAAACTCACTTTAGTATGATCAGTTTGGAGACTAAATGCTAAACATTTTAAAAATACATAAATCAAAATGGTAAAAAGCCTAAAGAATTCATTCTAGCAAAATAATCTTTAAACTTATTTACAATTATCTTTTTTACTCACTGTTTTTTAATGTTGGAAAAAATATAAATCTATGAGCTACTAGGAAAAGCAATGAGCAGCTCTATGTATGTATGTATAAACTAGTATAGAAGTGAACAAACCCTAATTTTGAAAAATTATATTTTTACTTCAACAATATGCAGGATGAATGATTCAAATTTTTAATCTCTTGATTAATAGTATCTATTTTACGTTATTTAAGCTATACTCATGTCGATGACCTGAAGTTGATTTGTGAGAGTAGTAATCAAATATATATAATAAATAAGAGTAAATGATATCTAAGTAGACTATAATGTTAATGATTACTATTAATAAAATTGAAAGTACAATTTAACTTAATATGAAAAGGCAATTATTTTTGTTGCCATCTTTTGAAGACTAGAAAGAGAAGAGACGTCTAGGAATTGGAAGGTCTCTCTCTTTACGAGCTCTTTTCTCCACATCTACCATTTCTTCAATTTCCTTAGCTTCAACCAAAAAAATAAAAATAAAAAAATAAAATTTAGGTTAAAATGTTATTTTGATTCTTTTTTTTGCGTCGTTCAATTTAAGTTGTTGCACTTTAAAAAATTAAATTTAATATTTATATTTTAGAAAAATAATTAATTTGGTTTCACTACTACTTATTATCAATTTTTTCAAAATTTTTTATTATTTATTAAATTTAAGTAAATTATTTTAAATGACAAATCTGTTAAAAATATTTATAATTATAGTAAAATATCATAGCCTATCTACGATAGACTACTATATCTATTATGAAACAAATAGACACAGATAATAGTCTATCGTGGTCTATCGTAGATAAACAATGAAATTTTAGTTCATTTTCCTATATTTGATAACAACTCTTAAAATTTTAACAAATTGCGATAAATAATAATTTTGAAAGGTTAAATTTAGATTTATTGAAAATATATGGACTAAGATTAAACAGATCCTAAACTACAAGGACCAAAATCAAATTCTAACCTTTATTGTAAATATCATTTTAGTCCCTTTATGTTAAGATTTGTTTTACTTTAGCTCGTTGTATTTTCATATGTCTAAATTTAGTTTTAATAAATGTTAAAAGTAGTATTCACTATCATTTGCCTGATAATTTTCTAAGTGAAAAAAATAACTTCTATATATTACCCTACAAATTTTAAAAACATGTTTGCTGGTGTCATTTCTTATATGAAAATTATTATTATTATTTAATACAAAATTATGCTAAATTATAGGTTTAATGCATAAAACTTCAATTTAGTGTAAAATAGATAATTTAATATTAAAAAGAGGTCCTTGAACTTTCAAATTTGTGTCCAATAAGTACTTAGTAAGCACATTCAATATTTTTTTTAAACAAACAGAATTTATTAGACATAAAATTAGATTTATATACTTATCAATTTTTTTTTTTATATATCTAATAACACATTAAACTTTCAATTTTATGTCCAATAGACTTGTTATTTTTTAAGAATGTTAAATAGATCATAGACTTATTAGATACAAAATCAAAAGTTTAAGGACTCATTAGATACTTTTTAGATTTCATAAACCTAATTATTAGATACAAAATCGAAAGTTAGGGACCTATTAAAACCTTTTAAAATTAAAAGACCTACTCGACACAAATCAAAAAATTCAAAGACTAAAACTTGTAAGTTAACTTAAAATTTATTCAAAATACTAGGACTAAAATAGAATGTGACTCAAAGTATAAGAACCAAAATGATATTTTAATGAATCAAAAAAAAAAAAAAAAAACTAAGAATTTCCCCAATTCAAAAGATACAACCAAGAAACTTCATCACCAACCCCTTCATTTACTTTAGTGGAAGAATGACTTCTTTGACTTCAACTTGTAGAGAGGGAGATATTTAATTAATAATTTTGGTAAGCTATTCTTCAAATTTGAAAAGAGCACAGAACTTATTATATTTATACATAAACACACAAAAGTGTTGGATTAAGTTGAAATTAAAATGAAGACCAACTTTCTGTATCTAGAATCATCTCATCATCATCAACAATATATGGTTTTGTTGGCTTTGGACTTTAATGGAGTTGATGTGAAAATTATTTTATTGTCTTTATATAAATTTCTCTTAATTAATGTTTCATTCACCCTTCCTCAGACCAATTTTCCATTTTCCAACCTTGTTCTGTTTTTTTTTTTTCCCCTAAAAAGTTGGATATGTTCAGATTAATTCCTTTAGCTGTTTCAACAATTTGTAGAGTTTTTCTCTCTCATCTTTGGTATTCTCTCTATCTTTCTAAGATTTCATGAAGAAATTCTTGAAAAAGTTTGTTTAGTAAACTATTGAGTTTGGGATATATATATATTTTTTTTTATATATTATATTATTCAGATTCCAAGATCATTATATATAGTTTTTGTTCCTTTCTTGTAAATTTGGACATTCTGTTTTTTAAAACCCCAACTTCTTCAAGCAAAACCTTTTTCACTAAATCAGCCCCTCACTTTCTCATCTTCCAAAAAATTTCATTTACTAACAGGTTGGCTTTTATTTATAAATTTATTTAATTGATTCAGTAATATTTTTAATGATGTTTTTAATATCTTTTTTATTTTTCAGATAATGGGGTCAAGAAATGGAGTAAAAGTGATGATAATTCCTCTGATTTTCTTGTTGGTGACTTCAGGCTGGATTTTCTCAGAAACTGTTGGACAGAAAATTTCATCCTCAAATTCTCTACTACAAGATGGTAATTTTTCATTTTTTTTATTTAAATTCTAGCAGAGACTTGAAAATACTTAATTATCAAATAAAAAAAAAAAAGAAAAAAAAGTTGGGGTGAAATGATTTTAGAATAATTTTGGAGAGGAGATTTTTGTAGGGAGAGATTTGGTGCAGAGAAATGATGGGTTGGAAGCAATCAAAGAAGAAGATGATACAGTTAGAGTTGATCCTTTGAATCATTTCAACAAGTACAGAGGTGGATATAACATCACCAACAAACACTATTGGAGTGTAAGTTTTTATTTTTTTTTTTAATTTTTTTTTAATTTTTTTTATCTCTTGAAATCTCAAAAGGATGAAATAGTGCATATACTACCTTCACGGGTTGAGTTAAATTGAGTCGACGAAATTTTCGTCGACCAAACTTAATCGTTCGAATTGTAAATTTGTAAAGCTCTACTTCGAGTAAAACTTAGTTAACCAAAATATTAGATGTTTTGGTTGAGTTAATATGTGTGGGTTTAGTGTGGTTAAAAATAAAATATTGAAAGCTGGGTATTTGAGGATTTATTTAGTTATTTTTAAAAGTTTAGTTAAATGATTATCTTAATGTATATATCTTTACTAGTATAATTTCGTGGATAAAATAATAATTATCACCCTTAAAAGTGGATGATTTGATATTATATTTCGTGACTTGTTCAAATCAAACAAAAATTGGTACGTTAATATGAACTGTTTTTTTATTTTTTATTCATTTTGACAAATCATACCCCTAAAGATTTGAGATATTTATTAATTGTTGGATGGTTAAAAAAAGTCTACAAAAACTAAAATTAACATTGATGGAGTGGAACTAATATAATTACATATTTATTCATTAAATTATAAATAAACGAGATAATGTTAAATTTTTAATGGATTAATTAAGTTATAAGTTTCGTCTCTAAACTGTTTTATATATATTTTGTATCAAATAAGTTATTGAATTTTAAAAGGTGTCTTTATTTTTAATTTTGTCTCTAACAAGTTTTTCATCTCTTCGCTATTTAAAAAATTCATAGACTTGCTACACAAACCTCAATTATATAGATATAAATATATAAAAAATAGGTTAATTTTTTAAAAAATTAGGATATATCCAAGGGTACTTTAGAAATAAAATTGAAAATCCAAGAACACCTATTAAACATTTTTAGCAGTCAAGTTTGATCTATATTAGATATTTTATAAAGTTAAGGAATCTTAGACACAAACAAATTATTCTTAAATCCTTATTTTTATGGCAAACAAGGAATGAAAGTCGTAAGCAAATTTCTATATACTAGAAGTTTTTCGAACTCGTAATAAGTTGGATTGGTCGAGTTTTTGGGGTTATAAATTTTTTGAAGGTCGAGCCGACATGGTGTTGACTTATTTCATATTCTTGTTTGTTATAGTCAACAATATTCACAGGAGCTGCAGGGTATGGGATTGGAGTGGTATGGCTTGTGTGTGGAATAGCATATGGAGGATTTTTGGTAGCAACTCTATGTTGTGGCAAGGGAAGGGGAAAGGGAAAGCTGAAGAAAATGCCACATTTTGGCCACCAATTCTACCTATGGACCATTCTTTTGGCTGCTTTCTTCACAATATTGGCAATGTAAGTCTCTAATTTGAAGTTCGATTTTATATATAATATAGATAGGTTCATTCGGTTCAGTTTATTTTATATATATATATATATTCGAATTTAAAATTGAATTGAATCAAAAAAATATTGGATAAATTAATGGGAGTATCTATGCGATTGAGTTGAGAATAACACTAAAAATATTTAAAGCCAAAAAACGCAGAACTTGGACGAGCAAGAGAAAACGAAGACTGGAGAAGACCAAGAAAATTAGAGGACAAAGATCTTCCAAACCAACACTTTATATTTGTTTTTTTTTTTTTTTTTTTTTATTTTTTTTTTTTTTTTTTTTTATTTTTTTTTTTTTTTTTTTTTATTTTTTTTTTTTTTTTTTTTTATTTTTTTTTTTTTTTTTTTTTATTTTTTTTTTTTTTTTTTTTTATTTTTTTTTTTTTTTTTTTTTATTTTTTTTTTTTTTTTTTTTTATTTTTTTTTTTTTTTTTTTTTATTTTTTTTTTTTTTTTTTTTTATTTTTTTTTTTTTTTTTTTTTATTTTTTTTTTTTTTTTTTTTTATTTTTTTTTTTTTTTTTTTTTATTTTTTTTTTTTTTTTTTTTTATTTTTTTTTTTTTTTTTTTTTATTTTTTTTTTTTTTTTTTTTTATTTTTTTTTTTTTTTTTTTTTATTTTTTTTTTTTTTTTTTTTTGTTTTAACTATCGTGAGTTGGTCTAGTGATAAGTAGAGGACATCACATTGATAAAAGACTAAGAGGTGGTGGGTTGATTAGTCGAGGTGTATATAAACTAGTCCCAACACTCGTAAATAAAAGAAAAATATATTATTTTAAGAGAACATTTATGTTCTTTGGTCAAATTTTGAAAAGAAGAAAGGGGTGTTCTTTTGAGAAATTGTTTGTCAAAAAGATTTTTCTGTTTTAAATATTTTAAGAGAAATTTGGTTGAGTGGATCGTAAAGGTTGGTATATTATTTTATTTGTGGTGAAAATCAATGTTCATGAACCATTTATTTTAGAAGAATAAAATTAAATTTAGAAAATATTTGAAAACACACACACTAAAAAGAACAACTATATTTACTTAAAGAAAAAAATGGGTTTGAAAAAGTCGAGCTTTTAATTCCTAAACTTTCATAGAAATAATGATTTAGTCTTGAATTTTGATTTGTAACGATTTAGTTCCTGTACTTTCAATTTTGTATCAATTTAGTTCCTGGACTTTACTATGTAATAATTTAGTCCTTACATTTTAAAGTTTGCAACAATTTAATTTCTATTGTAGAAATTAGTGTTAAAATTTAATAATATTTCTTACATAAATAAACTGATAAATTATTTAGACACTCAACATTTTTACAAAATACATAGTTTACATCATAAAAAAATAAAAATTGACATCTAATTTTGATGATTTTTTCTAGGTTAGGGACTAAATTGTTACAACTTTAAAAGTATAAAAACCTACATAGTTACATACTAAAATTCATCAACTAAATCGTTACAAAATTAAAAGTATAGGAACTAAATCGTTACAAAACTGAAAGTATAGGAACTAAATCGTTACAAACTAAAGTTTAGGGACTAAATTGTTACTTCCATAAAAATATAGGGACGAAAAGTGTTTTTTAACTATAAATCAATTATTTATGGTAATGAATTGGAGAGAATGTGGATAGATTTTGAAGCTATATCTAGAGCACTTTAGTAGATGCCAAACAAGGTATATTATACGTCTTTTTAGTTACAAATTTGAAGTACAGAGGCTAAATCGTTATCAAGTGAAGTTCATAGACTAAATTGTTTTTCTTTGAAAGTTTGAATTTAGTGTTTTTTAAATTTTATAATTATTTGATATGAAATTTTGAGTTGGGAAAATTATTGTGATTATGGCAGTTTGGGATGTGGAGTGGTGATTGGAGGGAGCACTAGATTTGATAGAGAGGCAAAGAATGTAGTGAAGATCATAATAGAGACAGCCAATGGAGCATCAAACACTATTCAAAACACAACTTCAGCTATGAAAGACATGATTGCTAACTTAGAAGCTTCTAGAGAAACTGCAAATTATGGAATTGAAGAAACTTCTGGAACTTTGACTTCTACTTCTCACAAACTTGATGCTCAAGCTGCAAATATTCAGTGGCAAGCCAATAAGAACAGGCTTTTGATCCACAAAGGCCTCAACATAATGTAATTTTACTAACCTCTCTATTTCTATTCCCTTCTCACCTCGCTTATAATATTTTAATCTTTGAGCTTTAAAAGTATCTACTAGTTATTAATAGATTTTTAGCGTTTGGAGCGTTGAATCAATTATTATAATCAGTGAGTTATAATAATATGTGTTTTGGGAATAAACTATTTTAGTTTGAGTTATAATAATTTCGATTTGAGGTGAAAACTATTTTAATATGGGTAGAGAGGATGATTACATAGTAGTCAACATTATGTAACAATGAGAGTTTCCAAATAGTTTTAATTGTACCTAATTGAGAACTTCAACTATTATAATAGGAGACTCAAACATTGAGTATTCTACCCAAGGTACTTTGGGGCCCAATTGCCCTTAGAGTACTTTAAATTTGATGAAATCGTTTAAGAGTTGTTAAGTTTAGAAAGTCGTGAACTTTGGAGAGTTGCTGAGTTGTGAGGCTCATAGTGTAAGAAATACATAAGACAGCGAAATTGATGTTTTTTTAGTCGTAGGGCATATGATCAAGAAGTACTCATTGGGTCAAACATGGAGTAGAGTTAACAATTTCACTCCCCAACTCCAACTGATTTTTGGGTCAAACACCTTCTAAAAGTTTAAGAACGTATGCTGGAAGATATTTTCAAAACTCAAAAACCTATATAAAATTAAAAGTTTAGAGATATTAGACACTTACTTACCAGACGACACGAGACCAAATTAAGGAGGCCGTGTCGGAAATTGATTAATGTATTGAAAGGGGATGTGTGTATGGTTTTGCAGGTACATAGTGACCATGGTCACAATTTCTTTGAACCTGGGAGCTGTAATTGCTATGTCTGGTCAGTTTGTGCCGTTTCTACTTGAATATAGTAAACACAGCTACATAGGTTTGTCCAAGAATTCAATGTTGTTGATATTTGGTTGTTTGTTTTTGTTTGCAGTATTTGGGATTCTCAGATTACAAAGATTATTTCACCTGTAAGTATTTGGGATTTTCTCACAAAACAACACAAAACAAAAGAAAAACATCCTTAAAAATTTTGATTTGTTTTTTGCTTGCAGTTTCATTCTCCTCTGCTGGTTTCTCACAGTTTTCTGTTGGATCTTCTTTGGCTTGTACCTTTTCTTGAACAAGTAACTCCCTCCCTCTCTTTGAACTTAAAATTACCCCCCCCCCCACCCCCC
>QLSR01000379.1:884512-987950 GCA_031780015.1 Citrullus colocynthis
CCCCCCCCCCCCCCCCCCCCCCTCCCTTTTTTAATTTAAATTTTAAAATAGGTAAAGAAAGAGAAGAACAAACGAAGTTTAGGATAATGATAATGAAAAAGGAGAGAATATGTTAGATGCTATAATACTAGTTTTACCTTCGCTCATTAGCTTAAGCTTTTGGGTCAATCGGTGAATTAAGGTGGCATTAGAGTAAGTGATTTAGAGGGGTTCTCGTGTTCAAACCCTGCTTTATTATTTACTCCCCAATTATAATTCTAATTTTTACTTATTGAGTCTTCTACATATTCCTCGTAAAATTTTATATTTGAATTTTAACCTTGTGACACCTAACCACTAGCGTCCTCAAAGAAGCTTAGAACAGTAGTTGATTAAGAGGAGAGGATAGAAATATATATAGTTTTTAGAATTTGGCTATGAATCGAAAGGATGAAAGAAAAAATGATTTTGTTTAATTTCAGTTTCTCAAGTGACACTTGCACAGCTCTTGAAATGTTTCAAGAAAATCCCAACAACAATAGTCTGAGCTCTATTCTCCCATGTGAGCAACTTCTAACTGCAAAATCAGTTCTCACTGATGTAAGTTCAGAGATTTATGATCTTGTTAATCAGGTAATATATACATATATATGTGTATATATACACTTTTCTAATCTGCATTCATCATTAAAAGCTTACAAACCAGACTTGGGTCAACTAATTAACTTAATTAATTACACAAATTTTAACATTTTTACATCATTTCATTATTGCAGGTTAACACACAAATTTCAGTATCATATCCAGACATTGCTCTGGTTTGTAATCCTTTCTCACAACCTCCATATTATGAATACCAACCTCAAAACTGTGCAGCAAACACCATTCGTATCGGAGACATCCCCAAGGTAAATACGTTACACCGTACGACATTATTGTTATTCATATCTTTAAGCATAAACCCATATGGTTTTACTTTTAATTAACATCCAAGATGTCGTACCCCTTGCAAATAAAAGTGTTGTCCTTGTGTTTTATACTAAATTGAGACGATGTGACTAGCTAGGTCTAACCGTGTTTTTTTAGAGTTCAATAACATGTGAGGGTGTGAGAAGATTCGAAGCTTAAGCTGGCTTTTAGGTCTAAAATTTTAGGATTAGACAAAAATTTAGGCCTCAGGTTGATAAAGTTAAGTTCCATTTGATAACAATTTTGTTTTTGGTTTCCTATTTCTGAAAATTGTGCTTTTTTTTATTTTCTTATTATTTCTTTATTATGATTTTCATCTTTTTTTCAAAGACACATTTCAATCGAAAGTCTTACGCGGGAGTAATTTATTATAAGCTTAGTTTTTTTTTTTTTTCAAAATATAATTATCAAACTAGACATCAACTTTTAGTTTCTATACTTATAAAAGTCTCATAACCAATAGAAATCTTATCGTTATTTGTATATTACAGATCTTCCTTATTTCTAATCAATGTGAAACTATATTTACATATCATAACAAAAGACAAGAACAAAACTATTGTTCATCAAAGTTTGAGCTAGTAACATGTGATGACTTGAAATCTTGTTTAATAACAATCTCGTTTTTAGTTTTATGTTTTGTGGAATTTTTACTCATTTCTTCCAAGTTTTCCAATTATATTCACATTTGTTAAAGAAGCACTTGAAAACTATTTTTTTAAAAAAGATATTAGTAAAAAATGGGATAACTTATTGGTGGAAAGTAGTATTTATAAGCTTAATTTTTAAAAACCAAATAGATATCAAACAGAGTCTTAAAGATGTCTGCCATCTACTAATCTTCGATATATATTGACACATTTTCATAGACACGACGTTATATTGTGATTATTTCAGGTGCTAAAACTACTCACATGTTCTGATGAAAGCAATGGAGGGTGTGAGAATGGGCAATTCATGTCCAACTCGGAGTACAAAACAGTGGAAGCTTACACAAACTCAATACAAGATTTCCTCAATGTGTATCCAGGAATGGAAAGCCTTGTGGAATGCCAAACACTTAAAGATGCCTTTTCCAAAATCTTAGAAGAACATTGCAAGCCTTTGGAGAATTATGCCTACATGGTTTGGGCAGGGTTGGTTTTCGTTTCAATTGTTATGATGTTTTTGGTTTTGATTTGGACAATTAGAGCAAATATTGACCAAAACCTTCACCATTTTGATGGATCAGTGCAACCCAATTCTTCAACTCCAAAGATGATGGAGATGGCTAATCATTGAAATCTTATACCTCTCATCTCCTTGGTTAGGGTAGAATCAATTAGTGATCTCGAGAATCCCGCGCAAGCGAGTTCTGGGTATGTCTAGGGTTAGATGCGAAATGCATTTGTGTTTTGTATATAGGCTAATTATTATACAAAATGTCGCTCATATAGTTTGGTTTCAATTTTGTTTTTGTAGTTTTAAAAGTTACAATTTTACTCTATTTTTTAGTATTTTTTTTTTAAAAGAAACTATTGGATAGCAATATTTGCTAAAATTACCTAATAAAAAATATGAGATTAGGAAGTATCATGGAAACATTTAACCTGTTGAGAAAAAATTGAAACCGCCATAAGTTAGGGGCGTTTTGTTGCCCTTCACTAATGGAGTAGTGGGATTAATTTTTGGAAAATTATTATAAATAGAAAAAATATCAAACTATTTACAGATGTATAAAAATTTCACTGTCTATCAATGATAGATCGTGATAGACTTCTATTGCTTGAGTGATAGAAGTTTATTGTAGTCTATCGCTCAAGCAATAGAAGTCTATCATAGTCTATCGCTGAAAGTTTATCACAGTCTATCACTGATAACCAGTGAAATTTTTCTATATTTGTAAATAATTTGACTCATTTGGCTATATTTGAAAACCAACCCTTAATTTTTTTTTCTTATGTTTTAAAAGTTCCAATTTCTACGCTTAAACTCTCTTAATTTTTGTTAGAAAATTTCAATAAAATACTAACACAAGTTTTTTTTTAAAAAAAAGAAGAAAAAAAAATAAAAGATAAAGAGTAAAAGTGAAAATTGTAAAACACGATAGCAAAATAAAAATTAAAGTATTAGTTTGCATAAGTTTTTATTTTATTTTATTTTATTTTATTACTACCAATTGGTTTTGTACATTCACAAATGTGGTAAGGCTAACTGGTGAGATTAGTCGAAGGGCGCAACTCAGACTCTCACAAATATAAAAGAAAAAAGTGGATGGACAAGATAACCAAAATATACTTTGTAACCTACCAACTTCAATCTTTTCTTCCGTTTTTTCCTTATTTGAATTCTCGCTCTAGATTATTGATTCTTGCTCATTCCTCTAGTTCCTCATTAGACACAACTTCGATCTTTTCTTTGATTTCTTTCCTTGTTTGGATTCTCACTCTAGTTTCTTGATTCCCGCTCTAGTCTCTCAATTCTTGCTCTAGCTCCTTATCAGACACAAGTACAATTTTTTTCTTCATGAAAAACTACAGAACGAGAAAGTGAGAGGAAAAAAACTACAGAACGAAGAATAAGAAAAAAATAGAAGAAAAAAGGAAGAAGAAGAAAAAAAATGCGGAAAAAATGAAAGAAGAAGAAGATGGAGAAGACGACAACACAGAACCAATAAGAAGTGGAAGAAAAAGAAGAAGCAAAAGAAGAAGAATGCAAAAGAGAAGAAGAAGGCGAACGCAGAAAAAAAAGTGCAGATTTTTTTTCTTTCCAGATCGAGCGGTTGCAAAACGAAGAAGAAGGAAGAAATGCATTTGAGGTTAAAGTGGTAATTTCACATGGTGTTGACATAAGCAAAAGACTAAAATTCATTTGTTTTCAAATTTGAGGTTAATTTTCATTTGGGCCCTAATAAAGAGGCCCTGTGCAATTATTCAGTTGTATCAGTTCCCCATTCTATTTCCTTCAATGATTCACCAGCAAAGCTTGGCAAGACCCACCTCACGAAATCCAAGGATCATCTTCGATTTGGATCATCAGCATACTGTCCTTAACCCTCCAACAAATGCCTTTTTGAAATAGTTTGCCTTATAGGATACTTTGTGAAACGTAAAAGGGATTTAACCCAAAATCTGCACTAACAAAGTTTCCAGTTTTGAAATACTTACCTCGAAGAACTTGAGACAGAGATGATTCAAATTCCTTATAATACGTCAACTTTGCTTTGCTAGCATAGCCTAGTTAATGATATGGAGGTCACGAAATTCAAGGCCCCATTTTCCTTTCTAATGCACAATTTATCCCGACATCTTTAGTGAAGTTTAGATTTATTATAAAAAAGCTCCACAAAAAATTCACATACAACTTGCATAAATGATCACAAAAACCTCCAAGTAACTTGAAGTACCTCATTGCATGTTAGGATAGTAAACTACTCCAGTCTAACACCTCATTTCTTCCTATGAGAAAAATTTCTCCTTCCAACTTAAAAAAATTATAGAAACTAAATTCCAATGTCTCCTAATAATAACACCAAAATTTTAATTTAATCAAAACATGAAATTATGTGAGAAATAAATCACCTAAAGTTTCAATTTTTATTTGCTACTGAACGTTCTAATCATTCTCATTGATTTTTTGTTATTGTTTTTTACTTTCAACATTATGTCAAAAAATTGAACTAAAAAATATTAATTTTTTAAAAGAAATCTTAGCAAAATGAACTAAAATATTTACAAATATATCAAAATTTCACTATCTACCCTGGATCTATTTGCTTGCGAATTTTAGTGGTAAATATTTTTTCCCTTTTAAAAGCTTAATTTTGTTTTTAATCTCAAATTTCGGAAAAAAAAAAGGAGAAAAATGCAGCGACAGCCATCTTCACCGGGATCGTCGCCGGTTGAGCTAGGAGACTGTCTAGAGGAGCTGCTCAAGTTCACGCTTCAATCTCACATTGATGGAGCTCTAGATCATGATCTAGGGTTGCCCACAGACTTTTGCTCCAACCTCCTGAATGACAATCTTCCTCCACCCAATTTGGATCTCCCTGGTATTGAAAATATAAATCCCTAGTTTGTAATTTTCGGAAAAGACACAAGAAATTACTTCTCTTGAACTCGTGTTTCTCTCTGTTGATTTTGAAATTCACTTCAAATTAGATTCTGTAACTTTTTGAGTGTGGTTTGTTTGTTTTTAAATTCTTCTTAATAACACGGAACTAAATTAGACAATTGATTGTAGTTCATAAGCTGAATCAATGTTTGATCTTCAATGTTAATTTTTTCTTAAATCCGATCTAGGACTTGGATATTCTTATCTTGTGAGGGCACCTTTTATTATATTAAATGTTTGTTTTGACTGAATTTGGGAATTTGTGTTGGATTTTTTTAATTGCATTTTAGTTTCTCTGGCTGTTTTTGGTCCTTTTTTAAAGCCTAGTTTTAGATGCTTGTTAGCTAAATTTTAGGGGATCTATTTGTTGGTTTTTAGGCAATTTTCTATCTCAATTTTGAGAAAGGAAAGGTATTAATTTTACTAATTATTCAAAGGAAGTGTTATAAGTTCAGATCATAAGGGGTATTGGGTATTCTTTTAGTGGACATGAAGAGGATATTTCCTTTATCCTTTTTCATATTCCTTCCCCTAACTACATGAACGTGCATGGAGTTGGACAAATTCTTTTCTCCTAGTTTTTTGTTAATACACTCTTAGGAACTAAGGTAGCATGGGCTATCTTTGTCCCATATTGGTTAGAATGGGATGACCAATGTAGTACTTAAGTGAGACCTCAATAGCTAGCTTTTGAGGTATGATTCTCTAAGGTGCTTAAGTACCTAATATATACACTCTTTAATTTTGAGCATTAAACTTTTAGGTGTAAGGAACTAAGGATGTAGGTCGATTACCAGTTTCTTATATTTATGTACTAATATTATTGGCCTTATATTATCCAAACGTACGCGTTCTCTTTACTTCAGCATAATGTTAAAACAAACTGTCCTGCTTTTGATTTATAATTTCATATTTTGATCTGTATAACAAGGGGCTTGAGAAATACTTCTCTTCACACTCGATATATCAAATTCTCTATCAGATGTTTCCAGATTGTATGAGGATCTAGTGTCCACTCTTTGGAAGTCAGTTTCCAATGCATCGTGTGGGTCACTAGATGACGTGGAGGACAAAGAAGAATGTAATGAATTGATTGCTCAAGGAGGAGCTGAATTAGTAAATGCAAGTGCTTTTATTCATAGCATTGATTTATTGAGTCTATAATTATGACGATTTCCATCACCCTTCTCCCATTTATAATCTAGCATTTTCTTGCACATTGCAGGTTCTGAAGACAGTAAACTTTGAGCTTCATGTTCAGGAGCCTTTCTTTACTCAGCTAAAAGGTAATTCTATTAGATTTTCTGTACATTTTTAAGCTTGTGCTAGATGGTATTAAGAGTACTAAATATGTTTACAAGAACAGGTAAAATTCAAGCCTCTCTCACTTAAGAGCTCTCAGTACGCAGCACACATCATATAAAGAACTGAATAACCAAACGTAAGAAAGTAAGAGTAGGGGCTTTTGAAGGCCAACTCTGTAATCAAAGTATCCGCTAAAGAAAAAATCATGACACGACCGTAGGGGCTACCTCTACCTCTTACTATTTTTTTCTTTAAGTGAAGGCTATTTCTTACTCTTGACAGTTTAATTTTTTACTGTGTAAAATCAACTAGTGTACTACAAGTTCAAATAACCACAATAACTTTCATTGGTTAAGAGAGTTAAAATCTGAAGACCAATTGACTTGAATCAGTAGCCAAGGGCATGTATATTGGCAACTTAGACACAATATATAGACAAGATGGTATTAGAAGAGAGTGTTGTCTTCAGTTCAAATTCCTTCTTATGGATACTAGTAGTTTACATGTTGGATTTTGTAAATCAAATTAAAATTTGAATTCTCCCCTGAAGGAGAGTGCTAATGATATATATAAAAGATATTAGCTTAAGCTTTTGCTTTCACTTTAGTAGTTGTTTTCTTGGGAATATGATTTTACTTTTTGATCTATTGGTTTAGTGTTGTGATTTTTAACATTGGTTGATTTCATGCAATAAATTATTGGTTCTAGATGGCCTAAAGAGAGTGGAAGGAAGATGTGCTGCTGGTGATTACAATCGGTACTGCTAAAAACTTTCCCATTATAAAATTGCTTGCTTAGATGGTTGTGCATTTTCCTTTGTAGTGTGTACAAAATTTTCAATTCTGTAAACAAACATGAAAATATACATCAGATGTAGTTGCGTAAATGAGAACATGGAATCTTGCATCACGATTTTCTTCTTAGGAAAAATGTGCACATCATTTAAAAGATGTTACAGCATTGGAGACATTTGAGTTGCTATAGTTGTGAAAACGTTGCATGGGTTCTTTGTTATTATTGGCAAGTTAATATATAGTTTGGCGAGATAGTCTTGGACTAGAGAAAACAACCCAAATGTCAAAGTGGCATGTAATTTTATTCTTCAATAATTTTTAACCATCTTCTTTGGTTCAGAATTCAGCCTGGAGCGTTGATTCTTTTCAATAAATGTTTGTTGTTTGAGGTTCAGGTATTAGTTCTGCGAAATTCAAAACATTGACATTTCTACACTATCCATTATTTCCATACAAACTTCTGAAATTCTGCAGGATGTATGTCAATACCCTTCATTTTCTGCAATGTTGAAAGCAGGGAGTCTTGATAAAGTTCTTCCTGGAGTAAAAACCTTATCAGATGGTACGATAAAATATATCTTTAGTTTTCATTTCCTTAACTTTTCATTATCTTGTTCATGATAATACTTTGATATGAATTTTTCATTTGTTCTTTTGTTCTATACAATTTTGACATAATCCTTCTTGCCTTTTTAATTTTATATTTTACAAAGTAGCAGTTCTAAAAGATTATTTTTTTTAGGTCATAAAAGCCATAAACTGAGGTAAAGATAATCAATAAATTAAATAGGAAAAATTACCTTTTTAGTCCCCAAATTTTGAATAATATGTGTGTTTGGTCTCTGGATTTTAGAAATGTACTCTTTCAGTCTCCAAGTTTATAAGAATAGGTTCATTTGATCCCTGAGTTTTCAAAATATACCTTTTTAGATTATGAGTTTTTAATAATAAGTTAAAAAAGTTCTTCAAGTATTTCTTTTTTAAAAAATAATTACATGATATTTAAAATTAGAAAAAAAAAATAGTTTTATTGAGGAGATGGTTTTTAAAGTTATTCTTCTAATTTAAAATTTCATATAATTATCTAAAATAATAATAAAAAATTATTTGAGAGACTTTTTAAACCTATTTTTAAAAATTTAGTGACTAAAAAAATATATTTTGAAAACACAGGGACCAAATGGGCCTATTCTTATAAATTGGGGACTAAAAAGGTACATTTTCTAAACATAGGGACCAAACACATATTATTCAAAATTTGGAGACTAAAAAGTTAATTTTCCCAACTAAATATAAAGAAGGTTGATAACAAATATTCTTAAGCCATGATAAATATATTGAATATCACTATAAAATGTGGAAACATGACACCTTCTGTTGGGATGTTAAAAAAAACCCGATGACACAAAAAATCCAATCAATGCAATCCAACAGTTCGGGTTGAGTTGAATTCAAATAAACGAAAATTTTATGGGTTGGGTTGGGTTGGTTTATGGGTTCATTCAAAATAACCTGAAGCAACCTTTACTTATTATTAATTTTGAAAAGTGTGTTTTATTTTATTTAGTTTACTTCTAAGTTCTAATACAATCATATACACATATTTGTTTTAATTTTACTTAATTTCATGATTTTTTAGATTATTTATTCTCCAACAACCATTGAAATAAAATTTTAACATTATGGAAAGATTCTTATCCCCCCTACAAAAAAAGAACACTATGGAAAAAAAAATTCATGAATAAATTAAAATGGATTTGCTAATGTGAAAATAACTTAATAAATTCTTGTAAAAGTTAACTTTTTAGTCCCCAAATCTTGAACAATATGTACGTTTGGTTCTTAAGTTTTAAAATATATCTTTTTAGTCTCCAAGTTTATAAGAATAAGTCCAGTTGATCCTTGTGTTTCAAAATGTACCTTTTTAGTCCCTAAGTTTTTAAAAATAGGTTTAAGAGGTCCCTTAAATAATTCTTTTATTATTATTTTAAATAATTATATGAATTTTAAATTAGAAGAATAACTTTAAAAACCATCTCCTCTATTTTTTTCTAATTTTAAATATCATATAATTATTATAAAAAAAATTTAAAAAAATACTTGAAGAACCTTTTAAACCTATTTTTAAAAACTTAGGGATTGAAAAAGTATATTTTGAAAACTCGGGGACCAAATGGATTAATTCTTATAAACTTTGGGACTAAAAAGGTACATTTTGATGAAACACACATATTATTCAAAACTTGGGGACAAAAAAAAGGTAATTTTCCATAAATTCTTTCATAAAATAACTTTTTACTTTTTTTTTAGAACAAAAATTTAAATGATGATCTAAGCAATTTGAACCAACCCAATTCAAATGTTTCACGGTTTGTCAGTGATGTAGTAGGATTAGGGTAAATTAGGATATCTTGGTCAAATCCTTAATTGTTTAGGTTTAGGATTAGTTTCATTTGATTGATTAGGATTAGGATCAATTCTCTTGGTTTAGTAGGATTAGGATTAGTTTGCTTTCCAATTCTTTGTAAATGGAGGAATTGTATTTTTGTTTTGATAACTTTTGATTCATAATAAAGACTTTGATTTTATTATTGGAGATTTCTCTCCATCTTCTAAACTACATCAATTAGTTGGGTTCATCACTTAATAAGGGTTGTTTGGGTTGAAGAAACCTACAACCCAAACGATTGGGTTGGGTCTAAAAAGTGATTCATCTCAACCCAACCTACGAAGACCTCTACCTTCTGCCCCAATCAAAATCAGCTCAGTAACTCCACTTTTATTAAAAAATAAAACTTACCCAACCTGGTTAATTTGCTGATACAATCAGACATACATATTTTCCCTTCTTTATTTGTGCATGTATGTGCGCCAAATGATCCAACTACCGTCTGAATATTGGTATGGGTTATGGTGAGAAAACTTGCTTCAGGTGTGCAAATATACAGGAAGTTCTACTCTGAAGAGAAAGAACTGTCCAATGGTGTCCTTGGGATTCATGTCAAAAAATCTGTTGCTCAGCCATACATTATTTTGTCCAGAATTATATCTGTGAGTTTTCTTGCTTCCCTTCATTTTCCTTACCTACATCTTTGTTTGGCCAACGTAACAGCACAAAAAACTGGGATTGTTTAAGGAAATGTCAATGGGTAAGGGGGTTCGTGTCTGATTTTTTATAAGCTGTAGTGAACTGTTCAAACCTTAGTCTATTGTAGTTAAGTTTTTAGACAATTTTTTAAGAAACAATCAATTTTCAACTTAGTATATCATTACCTATATATTTTCTAATGTTCACAACAATGATTAGTTTTAAGATCATAACTTGAAATAACTAGCCAAAGAAAAAGAGCTACAATGTTCCAGCAAATGGGTAATTTGATCGGGAAATAAGTGGCAACAACAAGAGCTAGAGCTAAAAGTCTTCTTGAAGCATTAAATGTTTATTTTCCAAGCTAAATTTTTAAGCTATGGTGAAGAGTTGCAACCTTTCGAGTTTAAAGGCCACTCAAAAGATATAATGAATCTCTTCTCTATAAAAGATACGTTGAATTTGAAAATCCATATTCATCCACATCCTTTATGAATTATGTATGTATGTATGCTCATTGGGTCTTTTGAGTGACTTTCAAGCTCGAAAAATTGCAACTCTTTACCATAGCTTGGAAGAAAACATTTATCAAGAAGAGTTTTAGCTCTAGTTCTCATTGTTGCCACTTATTTCCTTATCAAAAATAATCTCATCTTTACAAAAAGGAAACTAAAGCTTGGCCACCTATGCCTAGGATCATCATGGGATGGGCTAAGTAGTAAGTAAAAGACATGGTTTTGATGAAAGACTTAGAAAGAATGAGTTCAATTTATGGTGGTCACCTACAGAGGATTTAAAATTCTATGAGTTTCTTTGACACCCAAATGTTATAGGGTTAAGCGGGTTGTCTTGTGAGATTAGTGGAGGTGCACAAGTTGGTCTAAACACTCGCAGATATTATGAAAAAAAAAAAAAAAAAAAAAAAAACCTTCTCCTAACACTCTTAAAATATGGCAAGACCAAAATTGTTTACCTACCTTTTAAGGACTTTTGTACAATTTTGCATAGGTTTATTTAATTTTTTTAATAATTTTATTTTAATAAATTATTTTTAACGAAAATTTTCATGTAGTTTCGAAAACAAAAATCAATCTATAGTGATAAATTTTCACAACAAAAATACAAAAGTACTCAAAGAAATCTAAGAAATTTACATGCAAAAAATTTCAGTATGTGTTGAGTGTAGACATTTTAAATATGTAATATATTTAATATTTAAAAACAAAACAAAACAAGCAAACACACTATTTTTATACTATTCTAAATGGAAAATGACAAGATTGGGTCAGTTGCAGAAGAGATTTCTCACTGTCAGGTGTCACACATCAGATTCTGTACCATGACTCAGAAGCTAGTTGCCATCTTCTCCACTAATTTAGAATTGTTTAATATTCCAAATCATGCTAGTAATTTATTCTTTTTAAAATAAAAAAAAAATTGTTTTTTTTTTTTAAAGCCTGTAGACACTATTCTACCTTCAAATTTCTTCCTTTGTTATTATTTTGAAAATTGAAAAAAGTAGCTTTTGAAAGCTTGTTTTTGTTGTTGAAATTTGGTTAAGAATCCAACTATTGTACTTAAGGAAGATGTAAATCATTGTAAGAAATGGTAGAAGGGGATAAGCTTAATTCTCAAAACTGAAAATAAAAAACTAAATTGTTACCAAGCAGGGTCTTTGTTTTTTGTTTTTTGTTTTTGAAAATTAAGAATATAAACATATTTTACCTCTAAATTTTTTTTATTGGTTATCTACTTTTTACCAATGTTTTTAAAAACCAAGCTAAAATTTTAATTAAAAAAATAATGTTTTAAAACTTGTTTTTATTTTTGGAATTGGGCTAAGAATTCAATTATTTTACTTAAGAAAGATGAAAATCATGATAAGAAATTGAGAGAACATAAGCTTAATTTTCAAAAATGAAAAAAAAAAAAAACCAAATAGTTATCAAATGCGGCCTTAATAATTTGGTCTTGTATTTCCGGTCCTTTAATCATTTAAAAATCTACTTGAATCAAATTTATTTAATATTTCAGTCATGTTCAATTACTTTTTAGTTTTTTATTTTTGAAAATTAAATCTATGAACTGTATTTTCATCTCTTAATTTCTTTATTATATTATCTACTTTTGTTTAAAATGTTTTCGAAATCTAATAAATTTTAAAAAAAAAAAGAAAAAAAGAAGCAATTTTAAAAACGTGTCTTTGTTTTTAAGAACAGACTACAAAGTCACATATTTACTTCTAAAGAAATTAAGAAGTGACAAGAGTGTTTATAAACCATTGTAAAAAGATTAAAAGAAAACGAGTACAATTTTTTTTAAAAAAAAAATCAAACAATTATCAAATCGGACTTAAAAAAGGAGAATATCATAAAAGATTCCACTTACAAAGGGATTACCACCCATGGTCCACTGCTCATATGAGGGTTGTTTTTGCAGGAGGATATCATATTGAAGTGAGGATTTATATTTCTTTATGTTTGATTTGGACATATATATTTTCTATATTATCGGAGGACTATTTTGATCAGAAATTAAGTTCTTTTTACTCAATTTTATTATGCTAAAGATTTTGATTTCACTCACAAGGACCATTTGGAAATAGACATGAACATATCACATTTCACATTGCATGTAATTTCCATACTATGCATCTATAGTTTGATGTCATTTAGGTATGTTGATATTGTGACTACTGATGGGTTTAGTTGCTTTTAATTGTCATGAAGACCTCTTTGATCCGCAGTATAGCTAATAAACCATATTGTTTAAATTTACTCCCTTTATATTAGCAGTTCTGAGCTCATAAGGTCCAACACATTTGTTTCATACGTGGTCAGTGGGACAGATAAGTTCTATAATATGGGCCACATGTTTATTATGTAATGTGTTCTTTTGCTATTTAATAAACAAAAGGAAGTGATCTAATTATGAAAAATATTTGTATAAAGGAGTATTCATAAATTGACCATAGGCAAACATTTAAGATGTCATTTCTTTCTAAAAAATACTTGGATGTTAGGTTGGGTTACACTTATTTGTGTGCAGTTCACCAGTTTCTCAATTAAAAATTGTTAGGTAAAAAAAAAAAAATTAAGTTATTATTTTCTCACCATGTGATAATTAAATGAAGGCGTTGTAGGGAGATAAGTGTAGCCAAGGTTGTATCTAATCATTGACCTTTCTTTATTTCTAATTTGATGAGGAGCTAAATAAGAAAGTGACTTGTAATTAACTAACTAGTTATTTTTTTGTTGGTTATAGGGGAGTTATGGTCTCCAATGTCACATATTTCCACGTCAGTTTTTCTCTCATTCCATTCTTACCAGAGAGAGTTGTTTTTTTGTTTTTTGGTTTTTTTTTTTTTTTTTTTTTTCTCGTGATTTTTTTTTTTTTTTTTTTCTCGTGATTTTTTTTTTTTTTTTTTTCTCGTGATTTTTTTTTTTTTTTTTTTCTCGTGATTTTTTTTTTTTTTTTTTTCTCGTGATTTTTTTTTTTTTTTTTTTCTCGTGATTTTTTTTTTTTTTTTTTTCTCGTGATTTTTTTTTTTTTTTTTTTCTCGTGATTTTTTTTTTTTTTTTTTTCTCGTGATTTTTTTTTTTTTTTTTTTCTCGTGATTTTTTTTTTTTTTTTTTTCTCGTGATTTTTTTTTTTTTTTTTTTCTCGTGATTTTTTTTTTTTTTTTTTTCTCGTGATTTTTTTTTTTTTTTTTTTCTCGTGATTTTTTTTTTTTTTTTTTTCTCGTGATTTTTTTTTTTTTTTTTTTCTCGTGATTTTTTTTTTTTTTTTTTTCCTTTTCCTTGTTAAAGGGGAGAAACTAAGGAGATTTAACCTAAGTGATCTATCTAGACTTGGAAAATCATATACCACCCTATTTCAACTTTTGATAATAGATAGAAGTATGCTTCCGCTTCTTGAAGTTTACTTCTCCTTAGTACAACTTGGAAAATCAATTTGTGTGGTTTCAAGTTTATTGATTTAGAGTTTTTCTCTCTATTATTTAAGGCACATTCATCATTTTCTTTTGATAGGCTTATTTTGGCCGTTGGACGGAGAGTTAAAGTGCAAAATAAGCTTCTCCTCGTAAGGAAATTTTCTTAATCTTTGATGTGTAATGTAAACATTTTCATAAAATGGTCTAATCATATACAAAATCCAATGTTTCAAACTAATTATATATTCAATATCTTGTATAACCTTTCACTAACACATAGGGCATTTCTTTCCCTTGTAGATAGGTCAGGGCCAAGCTTAAATAGAGAATATCATATATTACTCGCAAGGGAAAATGGATCCAATGAAAGCTACTCAAACACATTGCTACGAGAGGAGATCAAAATTACTAAATATCTAAATCGAACAAACAGCAAAATCTTTCTATATGCAAGTATGTAATTCCATCCTAGTTCTGCTTAACACCACCTCAATCTAACCACCACAACGGTGTGAGTCTTTCGTTGTAGGTTGACATTACTCTATGCCTTGTCATCTCCCTATCTGCCTACATAGACTTGCGATTAAATTCTTGCACCAACATTTAGTAAACTTGAATAGATTGGACATATTTGTGAGCTTTAATTGTCAAAGACTCAATGAGGAAGATCAGAAGGATAAATTTCTTCCGAATAGGATGGCTTTGAACTTGCTGAAGGACCAGTTTCCAAGAAGATGCTCTTTATTAGAGAATCCCAAAGAAATAGTGCTTAGAGGAGAAGGTGAACATTTCTAAATTTTATTCCATTGTATTGTATATTAGTTTTCTGTCATATGTATATTTTTTAATACCATCTATGTCAGTGGATCTTGTATTATGTTTCCTAGTTATTATTTAACTGATCTTTACTGTGAATAAGGACAATCACAAGTTTTTGGTAGAGGCCTTTTATTTTTGCATAGTTAAGATTTGTCTACTCTTTAGTCTGCTTCTAAAATTTTTCAGAGAGGGAGATTGTGCTTTTTTCTTCTTCTTCTTTTTTTTTTTTTTTTTTGCTCATTGTCTTTTTTTTTTTTTTTTTTTTCTTTTTTTTTTTTTTTTTTTTTGGTACATAGACTTTACTTTTCTTTTCCTTTTCAAGAAAGCTAAAAGGGAATTTTTATATTGATGGCCTAAAATTTTTTAGAACCGAAAACTTTCAAACATTTTAATAGTGTCATCGCGCTTGTTCTCGTTCTATCTCACTTTGTTTTGTCTTGCCTTTTGCACTTCATTCGTTCGGTATATAAAAAATATTATATATGTTGTCTCCATTCGTGTCGGAGGAAGAAGAAACAACTCCACTCATTCTTGTTGTTGCCTCTATTGGAGGTAGAATACAAGGAAGTGTTGTGACAAAGGCAAAATATTAGTTAATATTAAGAGTAAGAAAATAATACATAAAAAGATTTAGAGAGATGAATAGAACTATAGTTGAGAGAGAATGGAAGAGAAGAAAATATTTATAAAAAAAGAAAATTAAAAAGGGTTGTTTTGATTTTTGAAAATCCATCCAATAACACCTTGACCCAATATGTTTTTAGGTTAATTTATCAAATTATTAAAAGAAAAAAAAAAGAAAAAATTGCACAAGCCACTCATAAAATATGAAGTTGATTACAATCAAACTCTTGATTTCTTAACTGATAAAATTGATTTTATTAATGTTAAATTACTATAAAGAGCGATTATAAAATACTATGAATTAATAAAAAAAAAATCAGGAATTTAACGTTTTGACAGAACTTGCATACTTTTGTTTCAACAAAGGTATTTTTATTGACAATTTTGTACATCTACTCAAATATAAACATTTATTGATGTTTTATATGTATTTTTAAATTAATACTTATTTTTAAGTTGTAAATTAAGGTTTTATTGATAGTTTTATGCCGATGGTGTCAAAAAAACAAAAAACTTATGTCCCAACAAAATCGAAATTTGTAGTAGTCATAATTTAGAATAATGGTCGTCGAAGTTAGTGGAGTGGCCATCGTCAAAGGTCATTAGAGTTGACCATCAACAATGGTGGTTGGATGTTGCTGGAGTTGACCCTAGGTGGTGGTTGTCAAAATTGGCCGTT
This sequence comes from Citrullus colocynthis, assembly GCA_031780015.1. NCBI lineage: Eukaryota > Viridiplantae > Streptophyta > Magnoliopsida > Cucurbitales > Cucurbitaceae > Citrullus > Citrullus colocynthis. Next base: position 900,796 of record QLSR01000379.1, read on the forward strand.
GAAGGTGGTCGCCGAAGTTGGACGTTGGAGGTAGTCACGGAAGTTGGCCATTGGAGATGGCCGTCAAAGATAGTCGCCGAAGTTGGTTATGGGAAGTGGTCGCCGGAGTTTAGCAACGAGGCATAATGGTGATGAGGGTTAATAAGTGTACTATTGGTAGACATGGTATAAAATGTTGGTGGCATATAAAGTTGGTTTATCAAATAATAAGTCGAGTTCAAATCTCGACTCATCTCGTCTTCTCACTCCAAACACCTATAAGAAATAGTTTGTGTAATTTTTCAAAAGAAAAAAAAAAAAAAAAACTGATTCTCAATTTGTCATAACAGCCTAACAGGAGAAAGGAAATTCATTTATCTACTTTATTTATTCTCAGTTCCCTTCTCCCGTGTCAATGTCAATTATTCCCCTTTTCTTCCACTATTAAAAAAAAGGGAACTGATTCCTACTAATAATATTTAATTCATTTTTGTGAAGAAATCGTGCAGAAATCAATCAAGAGCTTAGGCATTTATTCTCTAATCATACACCATTGTCCATTATACTCAATTTTTTCTCATCTATATCTTATTACTTAGACTTGATAAAGTAAGAAAATAAAAACTTTATATTACATTTAATAAAAATACCATGTCATTACCAAAGTGAGTATAATTTGATACTAATTGACACGTAGTCTTTTAGGCCAATAATACAAATTAAACCTAAACTCACTCGTAATGTGTGTATAAATAAGCACAAAAGTAAAAGAAGTAACCCAAAATAGGAAGGAAGTATTTTTGTTTAATTGATGTAAATTTTTTATATAATGAGTAAAGTGAAAGAAGAAGGAAAATATGTCATAAAAGCTAAAAAGGTTATGATCTTTTTTGTTGACTGAAGATGCGCCGTTGCTGCATCAACACAACACCCGCCACCGCCGCCGCCTCGGGCACCGCATCTTCTCCTTTATAAAGCCGATTCAATGGCAAATAAACCCCATCTCTCACGCTTCTTCTTCCCATCCGCCATTGCCGCTTCCTTCTCTTCCTCCATTTCCTTCTCCCTTTACACCTGGTAAACTCTCTCTCTTTCTAGATTCCGGTTCTCCATGTTTCTCTGTTCTTGTTTTTCTAAATTTCTTTTATTTGCTTGGTTCGCTGAATAGTTCTCTTTATGTCCCCCATATTATCGTTTCATTATCGGCTTTGATTGCCCTTGAACTTTCCTTATGGATTGTTTCACTCACTTTGTTGATTCTATTCATGAGTTCTTAGATCAGGATTGCGATTGCTTGTATTCTTAAAGCGAATTGCATGTGTTTCATTGCGAAACTGTGGTTTCTAATGTTTGATCTCCCTTTTTTTTGTTTCTTTGAATTTATAGCTTCTGCTTATATGGATTTATGGTGTGATTAGAAGGGATATTCAAGTTCATGTTAATCCCTGTTGTCTATGGAGTCTATAACTTACTGGATATTGGTAAATAAATCTTCAAGAATGTTTTGATGATGTAACAGAAGGAAATTGTTTATGACAATGAGTATTAATTGCCTTTCATTCATTATACTCTTCTCTAGGCCATGTTTAAGATCCCGGATCATCAAGTTGCTGGCCATCAAGCCAGTAATGGAATGATGGGTCCTCTTGTAGATGATTCAGGGCTCTTCTTCAAGCCTCTACAGAAGGATGATCGAGGATCTAAGGAAGTGGCTTTCTATAGATCATTCTCTTCAAATACCGAAGTTCCAGATAAAATTCGCACCTTCTTCCCTGCCTTCCATGGAACTCGGGATATTCCTGCATCAGATGGTTCTGGCTTGCATCCCCATCTTGTTTTGGAGGATCTCATCTCAAATTACGAAAATCCGTCGATTGTGGATATTAAGATTGGTTCTAGAACTTGGTATCCACAAGCTTCTGAGGAGTACATCCGAAGGTGCTTTAAAAAGGATAGACAAACCTCCAGCTTGGCTCTGGGGTTTAGGCTTTCGGGCTTGCAGATTCATGTGAGCCAAAAAGCTGGATACTGGAAGCCAGAGAGGAAATTTTTGCAAAACTCTTCGGCTGAGAAAGTTAAGATTATTCTGAAGAAATTTGTTTCTTCAAACGTTTCTGCAGATTCTGATGTGGATGATCTTGATTGTGTTTTTGCACCATCAGTTTATGGTGGTTCAAATGGGATTTTGGCACAATTATTGGAGCTCAAGACTTGGTTTGAAGATCAGAAGATGTACCATTTTTATTCTAGCTCAGTGCTGATGGTGTATGATAAAGAATCTATTCTGGAAACTAAGTCGAAAGCAGCAATTAAACTCGTTGATTTTGCACACGTTGTAGATAGCAATGGTGCTATTGATCATAATTTCTTGGGTGGGATCTGTTCTTTGATCAAGTTTATCTCGGAGATTTTGACCGATCATATCTCGACTGCCTGAACAAGACTTGTCTGCCATGCTCTGATAATACTTTTAACTGCAACAGCGACGGCTCTGATTGGATCAACGTTTGAACATTTTTGTTTATGAAGAAGGATTATATCAGTGTTCTAACTCTGAATACTAATCCCATATGCTTTTATCTTATGAAACAAACTCACCAGATGCCATTACCTGTTGGAACTTTCGGAACAAAATTTGTTAGAGTAATCGATCAACCCTTTGTCCAATTTGGTATGGTCTGTAATCTTTTAAAAGTTCTTTCTAATTTATTTCACACGGGTCTTCCCATGTCTGCAGCCTTGAAAGAAATAAAAGCTTAATCGCTAATGCTATGTTTTCGTTTTGATTTGATTACTGTTGCTCCTGGCAATTATTTCATATACACTGGACAATATTGTTTAGATTAAATTACAAATTTAGTCCTCAAATTAGAATCTAGTCCTTGCAATTAGTTCTAATGGTTTGACAAAACCTCATACATAGTCCCTATGTCTTAGAAATACCTCATACATAGTCCCTATGTCTTAGAAATGGGTCGTTTTTTTTTTTCTCTTTATTGCAATTCAATATATTTATAAAAGAAAAGTTGAAATATCAACAACGATCATCCCTAACAGATCTTGTTGAGTATAAGTTAATATTCCAGTTGGTGTTGAGTGTAAGTTAATATTCCAGTTGGTTTTCTGCATTCCTAACTTGGAGTTTAGGTTGATTTGTTTTATTTTATTAGTTTAATGAATGTGATTTTGGAAGTGAAATCATGAATTTGACAACATGAGTTGCCAAATGATAGTGTCGAGAATATATATATATATATATATATATATATATATATATATATATTAGGAGAAACTTTTAATCTTCCCTTTTCTCTTTTACTTGATGATTATAAAGATATCTTAGCTAATTTCACATTAAATCATTAAATAAAAATTTCCTCCTATTTTATCTCTAATTAATTAATGTTAAAATAAAATTAAAAGTTTGCATTTTGTCCTTAATTCACATTAAAAGATAGGAAAATTATTTTAAAAGATACGAAAAATATCAAATTATTTACAAATATAGCAAAATTTTATTTTCTATCTGTGATAAATCGCAATAGACTGACCATGTCTATCTCATAAAGTGACACATTTTTATTTGAGTTTATTGCGGTCTATCACAGATAGAAAGTATAATTTTGTTATATTTGTAATTATTTTCAACAATTTTTTCTATTTTTGAAAACACACCAAAAAATTTCTATTTTTTCAAAAGTTACAATATTACTCTTCACCTTTAAATGTTTCAAAATTGATCTTAAGAGTAAATTTATTGGAATGTTGAATAAACATGAGAGTTAAAATGATGTGGTAGTCCTGTAACATGAAAATTAGGACATTGAACATTGTGTTACCATTCAAGGTCACCAGTGCATTTGCTTCACATCCAAATTTTTCGATCAACATTTTAAGGGAATTTTAAATTAAGAATAGTTCTAAAATAAAAAGTCAAGAGTAATATTGCAACTTTTGAATAAATAAATATATTTTTCTATTCTAGTATAAGTAACAAAATAGCAGTCCATTATTTTATGACTTTGGAAGGCTCCTTTCATACAAAGAGTGATCTGTGATCTATCACCACCCTCTCCCTGCCCCAGAGTGAAAACACTACCCTTGACGGTGGTCGTATATCACAGGCCTGCAACTTCTTCATCTTACAAAAATACTTTTATCATAATTTGCTTTTATTATTTTCTATAATAATTTGAAAGTTTTGAATGATTTTTCTTTTTAAATTTTCGGTTGGAATATTTCAAACACTTTTATTTTCAGATTTTATTTTTCGGTGAAAAATTTACAAAACTGTCAAATTTTTGTTAAAATATTTTATTTTATTACTTCTAAAATAAAATTTTCGTTATGAACTTTTTCTTTTTTCATTTCAAAAAAGAAAAAAGAAATGTTAGCATAATTTTTTTTACCCATTATTTCCTCTTTAGATTTTGTTTTTGATCCATGAATTGAATACACGCACTTTTTTTTTTTTTTCCCTTCATTTCTTTGAATTTCAGCCCCATATATTGCATGATGGAAGTAATTTAATGGGAAAGAAAATTCCTTTTTCAATATTTTTATTATTACTTTTAAAATAATAAAGATTGCAATACTGGATGATTATTATAGTAATGGACATATTATATAAATTTTTTATTATCTCGTGTCAGACAAATTTATTAGAAGCTTTTGACATTTGTGTAATATTGGGTTTATTTATGGAAAAACCCTTCATGTTAAATTGTCATCTATTTATTTAGATTTAATGGGCCTTTAGTGGACTTGGGTTGGGCTTCTTTAGTTTATGGGCCTAATCCTTCTTATTCGAACTTGGGCTTAAGTTTTGGACTCCAAGTGGACAACTGAGATTGTAGTATAGGGCTAAAATGTGGGGGTAATTTTGGAAGATGGCTGTTTTTCTAAATTCTGAGACCTATCACTCGTTAGGTTTTTCCATTTACTTCTCAGAAAGACACTATATTTATGTTGTTAGCATAGTTTAGAGAATTTTTGAGAGAGTATTTAAATTGTAGGGAGAATTTTCTATTAAGTTTTCTAAAGTATAAATTTTCTGAACCCCTTCAAATGAAGAGAACTCTTCTATTTATGCAGTGTTTTATGAGCTTGGGTTTGGTTGATCCACGGACCTAACCCTTAGGCTCAATTAATTGGACTTGGGCTTAATTGACATTTGGACCAAATTAAGCATATTTTTGGGGCTTGATTGGATTTTACCCAAATATTAATATCAAATTGGACAAGTTATTTTATTTAATCCAACAACAAGAATGAAAACACATAAAGGCATCAAGATTTGCCAAGTGACATCTTCAACTTCAATTTGGGACACATGTCAGCTTTCAATTTATTTCAAATGTAATTATGTATAATTTTGTCATTAATTCAAAAAATGATGCTCTAAAAATTTCTCAATTTTGACTTTGGCGGTCGTGATTTTTTACTTTTGGTTTGAAGAGATTTTTGTTAAAATTGTTGTGCCATGTGTTGGATTATTATTGTTATTTCTACTAGATTAATTTTCTATTGAAGTTTACACAAAATAGAATAATGGGTGCTTAGAATATAGTGTTTATCCCAACACTCATATTGGCAACACGTTTCACATCAACATATAAAATTGACACTTGATTTGATAGTGATAATCTCTTAAGGATCTACCAAAGCTTTCAATCTATAAATAAAGAGGAAAGTTGGATCATTTCAAGAAACTACGGGCATTGAAAATACTAATACAATATAATCTTATAGAATTGTGTACAAATTACATGCTTCGGTTCCATCAAACTATTTAAAATACATTTATACTTATAACCAAACTCATCAAACACAACTATTATATTTATCCCTTTATAAGATTTGCTTAGTTGAATTACTATTTAGTTTTTAGTTTTTAGTTCTTTAAAATTATGCTTCTTATTTTTTACAATTTTTTTTATCATTTTTTTAATCTTTTCTAGCTAAATACTCAAAATTCATAGCTCAATTCGAAAAACAATAACAAGTTTTTTATTTTATTTTATAGTTTTCAAAATATGGTTTATTTTTTTATAAAAAAAAATTCTCTTAAAAAATAGGTAACAAAAAGAAAATTAATAGGTCGAAGTAGTGTTATTAAACAGAGTTTAAAGAATTCATTGAAGGAATGTTATTTCATTCTCATACCGAAAAACTTTAGGCTACAATTATGAAAATAGTTTTCCAAATATACTCAAGAGAATACACCACACTTTAAAGATGTTGGGTTAAGAAACTTAACCAAGCTTTAAAGATAACTTAAGGAGCTAGTTCAAGTTAATTAACTTAATTTAATGAAAGTAAATAGGTTTAAATACTATTTTAGTTTTTTACTTTTAGATCTGGTTTATTTTGGTCTCTATACTTACAAAATGTTAATTAACTTAATTTGATAAAAGTAAGTGAGGGAAACGAGAGGATGAGGAAAAAAGAAAGCAAGCGACAAAGAGAGAAAAAATAGAAAAGAAGAAGAAAGAGGAGAAAACAAAATTAAGTGTAATTTTATAAATTTGGTGATGATGATATAAACTATTTTGGACTTAAAAATTGGATGCTTTTATACAATCATCTCACTATGATTGTTGTTACAACCAAATTCTTCAATTACACAAATAATTACAATCAAACCCAAATTTTTTATATTAATTTTTTGTTTTCTTCAATTTGAAGACACGTAACTTTTTTTTTTTTTTTCTCACCATAATATTATATATATTTTTCAAATTTAATAGAGGTAAACAAAAAGTTAGGTTAAATCATTTCTATAGTTCTAAAATTTTATGGTAAGAATCTTTATAGGGGTGGCTAGTTTGTGTTCGAATGCTAAATTTATTTTTTTTGAAATTCGTTCAACTTCACTAAAATTATATATTTTTACGGTTCCTACCATTTATAGACGTCAAATTTATCGTCGGTAAAAGTTATTTTATTAACTAAAAAACCAAATTTAATCTAAACAATCCTTGCTATAAAGATCAAAACAATGTAGTATCGTTAAGGTATTAAATTGAAAAAATAACAATAAATTTGTTATAATGAAGCAGTCTAGAATATAAAAGGTGGCAAGGAAACTGAGAGAGAGCATAGTAGAGAAAAGGGTGGAGGAAAATGTTTTAAGTGGGATTTCGTTTCTTCAATCTTTTTATTTTTATTTTTATTTTAAATTTAGCAATTTGGTAAAGCCTTTAGCAACATCATTTATATGAGTGGGGAATTGAACTTCTGAGGTCAAGGTTGATAGTACAATCATTATATCAATTGAGCTATGCTCATTTTGATTAAGTAATGTCTTTTAAAAACGTCCCAAAAACATACTTTTTACCTACAAATTTTCACTACGTCACTAAAACTTCGTCGGTATAGGTTAATGTTCTTGTAGTATACGTATAAACTCAATAGTGAATTTGTTTTTGTTTAGGCATAAAAATTGTAAAATGTTAAAAAAATTGGCACAAAAAAAATGAGAGACAATATCTTGGAAGTTGGAAGAAACAAATTTTTATTAGGAATGTACAAAAATAGACACTTGTAAGAGAATATTTTTTCACTCTCTCGATACACACACACCCACTTTTCTTCACTCTAAGGTTGTCTAATTCTCTAACTTTACTTTTTCTTTCTTCCTTTCTTTGGTTGATTGCTTTATAAATGAGAACACAACTCTTATTTATAGGCATGAGATCTTTGAGCTTAAGCTTTACAGGATTTTTCTAGGCTCTTCTAAGATCTTAACTATTCTAGATATTTCTATGAAGTTTATCCCTATCAAAAAGAATTCTCTAGAATTTCTTGAACCTATAGAAAGCTTAGGATACTTCTAGATTTTTCTTTTGAGATATTTATTTTACATAATTCTAGAGATATCTTATATTTACATTTAAAGTGCTATACATATATATTCCTCAAGAAGGTTCTAGAATAGTTAGTGTTGCTTCTACTTCAACATAAAACCAAGGTTTAAACTGTGGATGTCAACAGAAATATCGAGGGCTTAATTTTGATGTAATAATTGAGAGAATGTCGATTTCGATGGATATTTTTGGAATTTTTTTTTATAAAAACAAGGATTTTAAATTAAAATTAAAATTAGTACATAAAGATTTCATGATTTTTAAACAAGTTCACACGTCTATTATTTATATTATATTTATATTAATGACAATTTTGTTGCTTACCTTTTATGTTTGGTGAATTTGTCGATTCACCCCTCATGTTGATATTGAACCTACAGAACGTAGAAATATTGATGAAAACATTGGCACGTCGACGAAAATTTAATACTATACATAAAACAACTTAAAATTTTTCATGGATTTAGATTTCAACTTAAAGATGTTGTTCTGAGTTGAAAGTAAACTTGCAAAAAAAAAAAAAAAAAAAAATGATAATTGTTGTTTTGGTATATTATTGAATAGTTAGATTGATCAGAACATACCGAATAATTTTAACTTGATTTTACAAAAATGAATGGAACATTAAATAGACACAAACAGATCCAACAAAGGAAAGAAACATATAGGAAAAAAATACTGGAAAGAAAAATATAGATAAGGAAAATACAGTAAATCTATAACTGGTATAAAATTTAATTTATTTTAATACCCTCCCTCAAACTCAAGGTGATAGAGTAGTGACCAACTTGAGTTTGTGAAGTGACCGACCGAAGCGACTGGATGAAATTCAAGGTGGCAAATGACAAAAACTGAAGAAAACTTTTGAATCAAATCATGACATATCTGGGTTGGAAACAGAGACCATGAAGAATTTCTAGCAAAAAAACGAAGACCGACAAAGAACTTTTGGACTGAAAATAGAGATTCACAAAGGACTTTTGGATTAGAAATTGAGACTCACAAAAATTTCTAGACTAGAAACAGAGATCTACATAGAGATTTAAAACAAAACCCACCAACAGCCGATTTGAAAACAGAATTGACAGGCACCCCGAAATATCTAAAAAACAAAACAAAGATCGAAATTGTTGAACAAAAAATAAAGGCTAAACAAAAAAATCAATTAAGTAGGTGAACCAAATCAACTAAATCAAACCAAAATCTAGGTGGTGATCTATGCATAAGTAGGTTTCAAATTTTTGTGTATGACTGAGTAGAAACAAACTTGGGCTACAGATTGCAGACGAATCTGGGCAACGAATCTATGCGTGGATCTATCTCTGTCGATAGCCGATTGATGGAGGCAACGATCGAACAGAGGCGATCAGCTAGTGTGGCATAAGACAAAACTCTAAGAACAAGAGCTCCAATACCATCTTGTTTTGTCTATATCATTGAATAATCAGTTTGAATTTACAAAGATGTGAATGGAAGATTAAATATACACCAACAAATCCCACAAAGAAAACAAACACAATGAAAAAAATACGAGAAATTAAAATATGGATAAGAAAAATACATAAAAGCTATAATTAGAATAAAATCTAGGGAAAATTATTATAAATAAAAAAATATCAAACTATTTACAAATAAAAAAAATTATTGTCTATCAGCAAAAATAATAAAATTTTTATATATTTATAAATAATTTGAGTAATTTTGTTATATTTGAAAACAATCATAGTATCAAATTTATTTTAATAATAATAAATAACAATAAAATAAGTTATAAGAAAAAAATATCGAGTATGACAAGATAGTTTGAGAATGTAAAGTACGTGCACAAGAACCATATACATTTAGAAATAAATTAGTTAGAATAACCATGTGTGAAGAAACATTAAATATATAAAATATTTGTCGATGCGCGGTGAGTCAGAGGTAAAGAATGTCATATCCTATTAGTATGAAGATAACATGTAATTAAATCATTTTAATAAAAATATTTCACGTATTTTTTTTATGAAAAAAGGAATTTTAAATGGTTGCTAAATACAGAATACATAATTGCCTTGAAATTTGTGTCACCTTTATAAACTCATAATACTTTTAATAAGGTTTTGAATGGAAATTTTCATTTCTTAACCTTTCAAAAATAAATAAATAATCCCTCCATTTCCGTAAATATTTATAATATTTTTCATATGATTGATTGTTATATCAAATTTATATTTAAGATTTTTAATATCTACTTCTAAGTTCTACATTTTGTGGTATTATATTCTAAACAAAATCTCAAACTTTAAATTTACTTATTTACTTGTTTGTTATTTTTCTATTAGTTACTGTTTTTTGAAGTAATATGTTGAATGAATTTTGCTAGATTTTTAGCTATTTCCTCTGATTTAATTAAGATATATTTGAGAATGTGCTTATTTTTAGTAGTCCTTCAATAAGTTGTGCTTCATAACATCGTAAATGTTTATTTATATATACCTATTAAAAGTAGTTTTAAGGTGTATCATCTTTAGCTAATAACCTTGTATCAATGTGGGAATTTTGAACCTATATGCCTTGACGATTAATTGAACTATGTTCAAATTGATAGTTTTAAAGTGCACTTTATGGTAATAACATTTTACAAGAACCTTTTCACAAAATACTTTCAAGGTACTTGTTGTGCAAGGAGGAGAATGATAGAATTGAGAGTGGTTTCGTTGTAAAAAAAAAAAAAAAAAAAAAAGATAAATGAATAAATAAGTCTTCATTAACATATATATATATATATATATGGGGTAGGGAATAAAATCTCTAATTTTGAGGTCGATAGTCTAACTGTTATGTCAGTAAAGGTTTGACCTCTAACTTTTATGTTAATTAAGATTTGACCTTTATCTTCTACTAATAAAAAGTAAATCAACCCTAATTTAAATGATATGATCTAGCCTCAAAATAAATAAATAATAATAATAATAACAATAATAAAATTCATAAGTTAACACATTTAAAGTTTGTTTAATCTATCTACTAAAGCAAAATTTTATTGAATTATATTATACAAATAACCATAATTTTTGTATTATATTCACACTTATCAAGTTTATAGTTTCAATCGATATATTGATATTTTCATAGGTTTATGAATTCAACATCAACACGATGAACAAACATTTACCTCATAATATAGATGAAGTACAAAAAAAATATACCATAAAAAACACTAATAATCTAGACCTAATATATCAATAAGTAAAGGATTTAACTAAATTTAAAAAGGAGGAAATACCTTTTTTTAAAAAAAAAATCACTTTATATTTATATTTTTTTCTAAAAAATCTACAGAATTGAGACCTCTCAATATTTTGGTTGATATTGACATTTAGAATTTTGATTACAACTTTGTTGATGGCAAAATGTAGCCAAAAAACTTACTTAACCTTCACTTTTCCACCTATGACAAATTTGTATTTTGGAGAAGAGGTCGTCTATAAAATAACTAGAACTACACATTGACGTAGTACTTGCCACAAACAGTCCAATGCATATAAAATAGTTTTCAGCACAAAGGTCAAAGAAAAGTTTTAAGGAAGAAGATGAACTTACTTGATGTGAACTTATCACATTGTATATACAGAGAGGCTAAAACCCAGAGTATCTTGCATCTTTTTATGAATTGTGCACTCCAAAAGGATGGATCGGGTCGACTTAGGAAAACCAGCTGGAGCAAGCTTGCCATGACTTTACTCTTCAAGGTTTAGCCCAACGTAACTTTCCAGTAGTTCTCATCTACGCTAGTTCTTCCCTACCCAGTTTGAGTCTATTTGAGACGAGACAACTTTCCTGCTTCAAAATAGATTTTCTCTCTTGATTTTTTTCATAGGTCCAAAATTACTCATAACAAACTCAATAATAAATTGTTTTATATATATTAACACTAAAATTACATTCACACGATTAAAACTCCATTTCTATACTACTTACGGTATTATGAATCATAAAAAAAGAGCACTCCCTAAAGTAATTTCATAAGGGTTAAATTATGAAAACGACCCAAAAAGTGAAGGTGAAAAGTTATAGAAAATTTAATAATATTATATTAACATTTTAAGACTCCCCTTAGAATGAATTGAATATTAATTAGAAAGGAAATTAGAATAGAAAATGTTAAAAGTGTTCGTTGATGAAGAAGTGATTTTAAATGAGAGAGAGAAAGGGTGTGTCGGAGGACAGAGAATAGTTTCAGAGAAAGATTCCACAAACATGAAAAGTCCGATTGTTAGGAGGGAGAAAGAAGAGAGAGTGTGTTTTGTTAGTATGTTAATGGCAGAAGGAATATTGAACACACAGAGAGAGAAGGGAGAAAATGTCGGAACCACAGAGAATAGTTTCAGAAATAAGATTCCAAAAGCAGAAAAAGAGAAAACAACAGACCCATCTCTGCAAATTTCATTTTTAGTTATGTTGTGTGGCATTCCTCACCAATTCCCACCACCTTTCTCGTGATTTTTACAATTATTTTACGCACTCTCTCTCTCCTTTTTTATCTTTTTACTTTTAGAGACAAACTACAAGACTATTCCACTAGAGACACGAGCATCGAAAACCATTCTTTGTAGGGTTTAGTAAGATGGAAAGACTCACGCTCCTCTAAAACTTTAAAGGCAAGATAGTGCACTATAACATTTTGACATCGAACAACATGAAAGAGATATATAACCCCTAAAACATTGCCTCAATCCTTCTCAATAGAGAAAGAGACTTTAGTAATATCGCCTACAATGTTATTCAACAAGTTGATCAACTCTACACAATCAAATTCTACTAACTGAGTTGAATGAAGGATTTGGGAAACGCTCTCCATCACGAGATAATTTAACATCACTTCAAGAGTTTTAGCCTCACTGCGACTAGGAATCAATTTTATGCCAGCAAGATAGACATGATTTAGATCATCCTGAAGTATCCACTCAAGGCCTCCTGCCTCGCATACAGAGTTCCAAGCAACACTATGTTCATCTTTGAAAATATCTGTCGTAGGTGATTGTCACGTAGACAGAGAAATAAAATAATCACTTTATAAAAGTATAAGGATTGGATGTACAACTAAAATGAAGTCAATAAAGTACAAGAGATAAAAGTCATATTTAAGTCTTCCTTTCTAACAAATTTCAATTTCCCCCCTATTTTCCCTCTCTCTCTTTCTCTCTCTCTCTCTCTCATCTTTGTCCAAAAATTAAAGTTACTTTATGTGAAATGTAAAATACTTTCTTATCCTATATGGATTTCACCTTTTCAACTTATCATTATTTGGTCAGATTGACTCTTCCGCTCTCCCATTCTCTCTCTCTTTCTTCTTCTTACTCTACTTTTATTTATTTATTATATTCAATGAGAAAGGAAGTTGCATTTTGCATCCATTTTTATTCATTTTCGCTACTATTTAATTTTTTTGTATTATTATTTTAAAAAGTTAAGTTAGTAACTCTGTGTACTATTTTGATGAATAACATTTTTTTTATAAAATATAAAATAATTACAAATATTTTATTTTAAAAGTGAGCTAGCTCAATTGTAATTAGCATAACCTTTTTTTATAAAAATTTAGAGGTTCGTTCTCCCAACTAATAAATGTTATACTCAAAGAAAAAAAAAAGGGTTTGGACAACAAGCTACAACCTATACAATAACAACGTATATTCACAATAACCTTCACGAAGGGTCGAATGTTCAAACTTCTAGCCCATCATTTGTAATGTTATATTTGTTGGGGTTTATGTGTTAAAAGCAATGTAATTAATTTTTTTTTAAAGAATTTGTAGTTGAAAATATTAATATTTCGACTCAATCTTACTCCTAAGCCTATGAAAGTTTGCCTTTTGATTTGTATAAGAAAAAAACATATATAGTCGATTGATTCAATATAGGCCTACTATTTTGAGAAATTGGACCAAATAAGAAGTCGATAACATAATGTCACAAGATAAAATACATAGTCTTTTGACATAAGGTAAGTAGATGAGCATGTTCTTTAAATTAGGATTTCAAAACTTGAACAATGGGACCCTACTTTTTCACTAGCTCTTGAAGATGTTCAAATTGATACCGTGTTTGATATATAAAATACTAAAAGATTAATGTATATTAGATATATTAAAGAAAAATATATATTGAAATTTGAATGAGATTCAAATACGTGCAGGGGATTTGATGAGATTTATATGAGATTGTAGCAATTAGGTTTGTGATGACCAAAAAAGTGTATGGATGGATTTGGTTCAGGAGTCGGCTTAAGAATAATCAATAGTCAAGTACAAGCATATACTATCAACAAGTAATAAAATTGGGAGTATTCCAAAAATTGAATGCTCTAATTTTGATTAGGCAATTTCAACCTGGACTAACAGCCTAGACGCTGAAATTCAACCACTTCGTTTTAGTTGAGAAAATTTTGGTTGCCCAATTTAGAGCATAATGCAAATGCATTGATTATGGTTACTTCTTACTCATAATAACTATTTTAATTACCCCTAAAAACCATATGTTATCACAAATTTTTCTAAGGAAGAGATATATTCATTCTTACTAACTTATGACCCTTTAAGCATATATTTTCTCCAAATTACTTGATTCATCTAATAAATGACCTTAAATAAAAGGAAAAAATGCACACCATATAGGGATGTTCACTAATTTGTTAGCTCTATAAAGATTCTCAAAGTGACCATAAAATATTAATTTTGTGTCGGTCAAGCATTTAATCTTTAAATGTTTTAATGAATTTTTTAAACATTCAATTTTGTGTTTAGATATTCTTGAACTTTAATTTAATCTATCATTTAAGAATTTAATTGTGGCTAGGATATTCTTGTACTTTAATTTAATTTATTATTAAGAATTGAATGTTTTAGGTGGGTTGAAGCTTTTGGTGTTGTGATTATTTATTTATTTATTTATTTTGAATAATTTGGTGGTATAATTATTAAACTAATAGAATTAGCATAAGGAACTATGTTAAGGACAAAATTTGAAGTTTAAATAGATATAGTTGAAAGTGTTTAAAGTAGGATGAGCTAAATATATAAAATACTTAAAAGTTCAAAAACCAAACTTTTTAATTAATTTAAAGAAAATTTAACTTAAAAACAATTAATTTGAATATATGATAAATTTTATATCCACAATAAATTATAAGGTTTAACTTCTTTAAAAAGTATTGTTGGTAGTTGTAGACGATATTGTTGTTGTTTGACATTTTTTGTAGTTCTTTTCTTCTAAATTTGATGGTGGCAACTTAACGAGATTGTGTCACACCAGACCTATTGGCAGTACGTGTAGTGTTGAGATGCTACAAAGAAGTATTTCAATACTATGAAAAAGATATATAAAGCTACACAACGACATAAAATTAAAGGTTGTGCGTATATATAAAGCTACACAACGACATAAAATTAAAGGATGTGCATGTATGAACTCAAAGTGAGCAAACGTGTGGCGCACATGGATTGCAGATTAATCTTTTGGAAACTTTGGTAAATGAAAGAAAATTCTACAATCCCTCGTATTCAAACGCACAACCAAGAAAATAAAGATGCTCCCATTTAGCAATCTAAGCAAAGCCGTTATTGACATAATTATTTACCCCAATAATATATATGGTATCAGGTGGCTCAGTTTCAAATCTGATTTTTTGCTCAACTCGAATCAAATAAAAAAAATTTCGGTTTTAAATATTTTCAACTCGAAACTGCCAAACCAATGGGTTTCAACCCGAAACCGATGAACGGTTTTGGTCGGTTCAAGCCACTTTATCGGTTTTTTTGTTTTTCTTTGCACCCCTACTACGAGCTAGCGAAGTTGTGAAAGGAGAGACGAACCTTCATCTGGGAGATTTGTTTATTATTCTTGTCGGTCAAATTTTTAAATTTATTAAACATAGTTCTCTTTATCAAATTTGAAAATTTAAAATTTAGATACAATAAAAACATTAAAAAAAAATGTTAGTTTTAGAATTTATATGGTTTTTGGAATACAAAACTTGGAAAAGATTTTAAAAGATAGAAGTTAAATTGTCTGTCAAATAAACTTATTAAATCTAAAAACCAATCATTTAATTTAGTATGCAATCTTTTAAATGGATAACCAATCATTTAATTTTATTCATTTGTTTGAAGTCTTATACTGTCTTTTTAATTTATATATTGGATGTGTGTATATATAACAATTATGAAGTTGTTAAAATAGGCTTGATAATAGTCTATTAAGATTAAAAATAACAGATTAAGATCTCCTATGACCTATCAAAGAGTATGATTTAGTATCCAATATTTTAAATGGATACAGAATGTTGTGGGCTTCGTGAAGATAATGGTGGGGAATATTTATAATATCCTATTCTTATTGAATTTAATAATTTCACATTCTTCGAAAAAGTTTTTTTGAAATTGGCACAAAAAAAAAATTCAGTTCATATTTTATTCATTAAAAACTATCTTTTTTTGAAAAGAAAAAAAAATAGATCTCTTTTCAAATATATATTTATTTTTACCAACAATTTAGAGGGAGGATTCTAACATTGGAGATAAATAAAAGTGTATGCCATGCCTTTAAATCCATTCAACATTAATACAATCCTTTCACTCCATTTTTGGAAGAAATAAGGGAATTGTTTGAGTTAAACCATGCTAGCTTTTAGGAGTTAAGTATTGAGCTAAGCGGCGTAGTTAGTGATGATTAACCACCTAATACATTAAGTCAACAATATAAAAACTGTGTAGGTTAATGGAAGTTAAACTAAGATATAAAATTGATATTTTTTAATAGTGGGACACACCAACTCCTTGTGTCAAACAAGGAGCGGAATTCACAAACTCCTATTTCATAACTCTTTGAGTCAAACACACCCATGGGTGGTACTGGAAAGTTTCCAAAAGGTTATTAGTGAGTTGATCTTGCAAGGTTAAAGGCTCTAACATTTGTTTTAAGAAGCTAGCTAAATCAACTTAATTCAAATCTATCCTTTAAATTTAGTTAACTCTCACCTCATTACTTTGTTTATTAACTAAGTTGTTCTTGTTGTTTCATTTCTCCACGTTGCATATTGTTTAAGTTTTCCTTAATGTGCAACAGGTGAAAGATTGATTTAGCTTTGTTATTTAAGATGCAGTTGAGTTTTCTTAATCAAAATTTATTCGGGGAAAAAAAACTTTATTTATTCCCGTGGAAAAGCGATAATTTATTCACTGTCTATTGTTCATGATTGTGTCCTACTTGCACATTTAAGCATAGTATTTGCATTCTTTAACAAGCATTATAGCTAGGCAACAAGGATTTTTTAGACACATGCTTAAAACTTCATGGACTAAACTTATAATTTAACTAATAAATATATGGAATGTGTGTGTGTGTTTTTTTTTTATATATAAACTAAGAGATTCATAAATGAAAATTTGTGACATAATTGGTTATCATATTTTCAACTATGTCACATAAATAAATACTTATTGTAATTGTGTGGTTATATTTTTTTCGTACCCCTATTCAAATATTTTTACGTAAGTCTTTGTTTGTTTTTTTTTTTTTAACCTTCGTCTTTTACTGATAAATTGTATCCCTTGAAATACTATATTATAGCCTATCAATGACAAGTTCAAAACTATATGCTTTCATTAAAAAAAGAAAAGAAAAGAAAAATCTTTGAGGAAAATTTTCATTAATTTTTACTCTAAATCTAAATTGGACATGCTGTATCAATTTTAACCTAAACTTTTAATTTCATAAATTTAAACCTCAAACTTTGTGGATTGTATCAATTTTAAATTTAAATTTTTAATTTCATCAACTTAAATTTCAAACTTGATTAAATTGCCTTTTTCTTCACCTCTTCCCTTTCAACCCTTCCTCCATCAATGTCGTCATTGCCCCACCTCCCATAGTTGTCATTGTTGTCGCTCACTGTAGTTGTCGTCGTTGTTGTCGCCCTTCTTAAAGGAAAAATCTACCACATCCACTTCGTCTTCTTAAGTCTCTGTAAAAATGGTGGAAGAAAAAGATCAAACCTTTAGATTTAGCAGGTAAAATACACGAACAAATCTTTAAAATAAAATTAAAAAAAAAAAAGAAAAAAAAAACCCAAAAACAAAGGCTAAAACTTAAAATGGGGGAAAAAAAAGATCAAAACTTTAAATTTAGAAGGAAAAAAACACGAAAAAATCTTTAAAATAAAATTAAAAAAAAAAAAGAAAAAAAAAACCCATAAACAAAGGCTAAAACTTACAATGGGGGAAAAATTATGCTAAAAAGCAAATATCTAAACATCTACACGACCAACGTCGCTATGAAACTACGAGCAACAACTCTAACAGCTAATCACGAAAGATGAATAAAACTCAAGAAACTCAAGAAAGAAAGATACTATTACTCAGACCCCCGCTAGAGAGGAAGGAGGCTTACAAAAGTCAATTTTTTTCATTGCTTTTTTCTTCTTCCAACATCGTATGTGCTCCCAATTTTTTTACTCACATTAAAGTTCCAACTTAGGCCAAGATTAAAATTAATATAATCTCTCCAATTTGAGGTTTAAATTTTAAAATTAAAAAATTAGTGAAAAATGTTGTATGTTCATGCTTTTTGCCTTTAAATTAATGAGAATTGGGTATGAAATGTGTCACTGAAGCCCTTAGTGGTCCTAAGTCAGTCAAAATAAGTCATTACGTGCTTACAAGTCATTTTGGGTTATTTGAGGATGTTTTGAAGTGAATTAAGTCATTTTGAGATAAATTGAGCATAACTGTATTTTTGCAAAAAAAATAAAATAAAATTGACCAGGTGCGACTATATTGTGCCATAAACTCAATCAAACAGGACTTTCACAGCAGTTTGTATGTTGTTGTTTTTTTTTTTTTTCTTCTTTTGGTGCATCCAAGCCGTTCTTTGACCCCAAATTTGACTAGGATTTCACGGAGCATGGATTTTGGCTATTACCCAACCATATAAAGTTTATATAAAATGACAAAATCATCAAAGGAAGGGTGAATCCGAGTTTTGAGCGAAGAAACCCACATGATATTTGAAGGAAACTTCTTCCTCTTAAAAAACAAGAGTTACTCTAAAGAATCGGGTCTCGTAGTTTATCTTAACCCAAGAGATAGTGTCAACGAGTGAGATTCCCCTTGAGAAAGGTTCAATCAAACCTAAAAGGAGCCCTAGACGTGAAAATTTTTTCTCAAGCACACATTTACTTAATTTTCTAGATTATTTTCCCTTTCTTTGAATTCTACTTTTCTTATACTTGATATCATTCTACTACATTGTAACTCATGACTTTCCCTTCAATGAAGTGTTCATATTTATCTTTACTTAGGAGCTAATTTTCTTAAGAGATTTAGTTTTAAGGATACCCTAAAGGATAATATGGCTTAACTAGTACAATAACTGCATTGCACCATTTTTTTGTCTTCTATTTCTTTTTGTTAAAACTTATACTATGTTGTTAATTTGAACTAACAATTTAAGTTAGCATGTTTGTGGAGTCTTAATACTGAGAAGGTTAAGATAAAACAGATCTTACAAAAGAATACAGGACTTAAGAGCCTAGACATAGGTTGTCATATGACCTTAGACATAAGGCACATTGTAGGGACCAAGAGATTACAAGAAACTATCTAAGATTAATTAGTTATAGAAATATAGTGCTAATTACTTAAACATCTAAGGATACTTGAAAACAAAGGTTGAATAGAAGTTGTTCTCTCAGTTCATAGAAGTAGGTTAATGTGATTGCAATGCAGTCGCATAACTTAAGGCAGTTTATCCACGGGTTGAAACTTGAGTCAAATTTCCGGATTTTTATTATTGTTTATCTTTATTATTTGTAACAAACCCAAAACCTCATTTTTATTGGTTACTAATTGGTTTACATCAAAGCATTCTTTTTTTAAGAATTGAATTGCATAAATGATCTCATAGAAAAATGATATTTAAAGTACTTCCATATTCCTACTTGTTATTGATAGTATATGCTTGCACTAGACCCCAAGAAATTCTTAATTACTTTTCATACATACTCATTTTAGTCGTTATTTAGGTTTAAAATTGATCCAACTTCTCAAGTTTAAGGTAGGAAATGATTTTCTCCCGACCTTTAGATGTTAACCGTATAAGTCAGAATTAGTTAACCCAATATTATATATGGAAAATTTCCTCTTTTTATAACAATGGAAGAGTGGAGAATTGGCTAGTTTTTTTTTTTTTTTTTAATCATTGCTCTATATATTTGTTGCATATTTTAGTGTTGAAATGCTATTAAAATTTAGTGGTAATTGTTTTAAATGGTAAAACTACTGTAAATATTTTTAAACATAACAAAATGTTACTATCTATTACTATAGACAGTGATAGCTAGTGTAACGGCCCTGATTTCGGTAAATCATTTCCTCCCTTTAATTTAAATAAAATAAAATAAAATAATAATTCTTAATTATTGTTAATAATAGTTTTACAACAGGGGAAGCGTGAAGGGAATTGATAGTCAGCAGGAGGTTGCGCGGTTTTCGGTTGGGGGAAAGATCCCCGGTTGAATTTTGAACGTAGGGGGGGCGTTTTAAAAGAGGAGAAGGAAGGGGAGGCAGCAAGAAAAAGGAGGCAGTCTAGTTTTCCTATCTGGAGTCACCCTTCGTCGGCCATATTCTTGCTTGTCCCCGTCACTCAGTAGCAGCGCTCCAGCCCTCACGGTGTGGCCTTAGTCGCAGTGCTCAGCGTTGTGGCATCGTCATAGTTGCCGCGCCGCAGCATTTGGTCGTCATCAGTCCACATTGCTGCATCGTTAGCCTCGACGCATCGTCAGTCCGCGTTGCCGCATCATTAGCCCTCAACGCATCATCAGTCGGCGTCGCCCATCCTTTCTGTGACGCATTGTCAGCCTGCACCGCCGCGTCGCCTGCCCTCCCCGCGACGCACTGTCACAGCTTACGTAGGGCGTGCCGCATTGTAAGGAAGTCGCTGTCTCGCGGACACGCTCAGTATCGCTCGTAACGCTCCGTATCGCTCGTAACGCTCGTATCGCTCAGGAACGCTCAGTGTCAATCCTTTTTGCTTTTGCAGGTAAGGGACTTATTACCCGATTTTAGCGATGTATACTGTCTAATGGCATTGTTGATTTTGAATGTTGCTATGATCCTATGTTTCGAACGATTGTTGCTATAATTATTCAAGCATGTCAAATAGTTGTATTGTAGGTCATTTCTCATGCCTATGTGTTGTGACTCTAAAATCTCAACTATAGATTAATTATGCCATGACACGTCATAGATTGCCTTGTTGTTGTGTCCGTACCCTCACGGTACTATGATACGAAAGGTGTCCCTCGGGATCACCACCTATGTTCATGTTATGATGTTAGTTAATGCGTACCCTAGGGACACTTCCTATGCTTATGCCTACGCTTATGCTTATGCCGGGTACGCGGGCGCACACAACAAATAGGGTAACAGCTAGGCCCAGTAGTGGGTCTCTTACTGAGTATATTTTACTCACCCTTTTTCTATGTATTCCTTCCAGGTAAGGAGCAAGGTGGCCCGGCGCATAGCCGAGAAAATCTGTGATCATACCATGGGACCGTCATACTGCTTCTTAGTTGTACTTGCATTCATGAAATTTTTGTTTAATGTCTTGGTCACATCGATTCTTGTCTTGAGATTTAGCCCAATAAAAAAAAGGGGTACCCCGCTAAAGTATTTTTACTTTTCCTACGTTACTAAATAAACTCTGGATAATTTGGCCATTTTACCATAAAAATTTCATTTGTTTACAATGGATGATGTCATGTCCACTTGTTTCTATCGTATTTACGTACATGTTCATGCATGTTGTAGTGACGAGCTAGGTAGTAAGAGTTTAGGTCGTTACAGCTAGTGACTATCATCTATCAACAGTGATAAATTATAGTAGTTTATCAATGTCTATCATGATAAACAATGACATTTTGTTATATTTATAAATAAGTTAGATCATTTTGCTAAATTTGAAAACAATCCTAAAATTTATTTGAATAACAAAAATTAAACTGAAAATGGGAATCACTAACTTTTTAAGAATCTAAATATATTTTTGTTAAAAAAAATTTCTTGAAGGTTTAAGCATTTATTGTTCAAGATTGGAATTGGCAAGCTAGATTTATAATAATACATAACAATGTTAAACATTACACAAACATGTACTTTTAATTATATTTTTGTTAAAAATTTAATTCTTTGTGCTATTCATGTTAATTGTCAAGGCTTATTGTGTCAATAGGTTCTTAATTAAATTTTCAATTTGGTTTCCATAGATCTTTTTTGCCCTAGTCAACTTTTTAAAAAATTCATAGACCTACTAGGACATAAAATTTAAAGTTTAAAGTCCAATTAGATAAAATTCAATTATATATATATATATATATATATATATATATATATATATATATATATAATAAATTAATTAGTTTTTAAAATTTTTTACTATGTCAAAAATCTATTAGACACACAAAATTGAAAGTTGAAGACCTATTAGACATTTTGAAACTTTAGGGATCTATATTAGACAGCAAAGTGAAAGTTCATCAACGATTTTAGACACTTTATAAAGTTCAAGGATAAGAAGAAAAAAAAAGTTAAAGGTTCATGGACTAAACTTATAATTTAACCATATTAAAATATAACTTAGCATTAATCAAGTTAAAAAAGAACATTTCTTAACAAATTAAAGACGTAATAAAATAATTTTCTTAAAAAAAAAAAAAAAAAAAAAATAAGAGAGAAAGAGACATTTTACATTTAGAGAAAAATACATTTTTGGTCCCAAAGCTTCAAAATTGTACATTTTTATTTCTAATTTTTTAGTTTAATTTTTATTCAGTCGATAGGTTCCAAAATATTACTTTTTTCATCTTTGTGTTTTGAGTTTAGTATTTATTTGATCCTTATGTTTTAATATTTTATACTTTTACTCTCGACTTTCTGCTAAAGCTCACCTTGGTCTTTGGCATTAACTTTTTATTAAATAATTTAAAATAATTATATTTGAAGTGAACATTTATAATTAATTTTAATATGGATGAAAACTTAGTGAATATAAAAAGGTGTAAATATGAAACTTAAAAGAATAAATATGGAATTTAGGAACAGAAACTAGAACCAAAACCCTAGGGATAAAAAAACTACTTTTATTATTGTGAGGTTAAATTACAAGTTTATATCTCAACTTTTAGCTTTGTTGCTTTTTTGTCCTTAAATTTAAAAGCTTTGTTTCTTTTTTGTCTTTAAATTTACAAAAAGTGTCTAACATGTCTTTAAATTTTTAATTTTGCATCTAATATCGATCTTGAATCTTAAAAAATGTCCAGTAAATTTCTAAACTTTCAATTTTATCCAATAGCTCACTGAAGTTACTATTTCTTGTCTAATATGTCTTTGCCCTATTCAAGACATACTAAATGACATAAAATTGAAAATTGAGAAACTTATTGGGCAAAAAAACTCAATTAATTTTTAAAAGCCTTATATTGTACTTATTAAACATAAAATTAAAAATTAAAGAACTTATTAAACATGTTAATACGTTTAGGAATCTAATTGACATAAACAAATTTATTATTATTAATTCAATATCTATATACAGTTCAATGGCAGTAACGTATAGGTATATAGCTATAGAATGTCAAAAACTAGATTAATGTTTTTTAAAAATTAATTTTTAAAAATTATATAACAAAATGGGTTGGACATGTTAATTTCTAAAATTAATTTTCAAAATATTTAAAAGAAGAAACAATTTCACAATACACCTTAGATACAAAACTGATATTAAAAACATGCGTGCAAATTAAAGATAAGTTTTATCAAGATATTATGACGAACTAAAATGTATTCATATAATGTTGAAATCAATAAATAAATAAATAAATAAATATATATATATATATATATATATATATATGAATGTTTGCATTTGAAGGAGAAACATCAATGCAAACAATTTTAAATAAGAGCCATTCTAACTACACATTATTAATTTTATTTATATTTTCTTTTTGTAGTTTTATTTTACTCTTCAAACTTTCTAGTTTTGATACCCATCACATTATGAAGCTTTCTTTGCAGCTTAACACCTATTCACATGATTCTCATTCTTCCATTTTCCATTAGATTCCAAAATTGAAAGAAAAAAAAAACTAAAAAAAATTAAAACTAAAGCCAAAACTAAAACCAAAACTCATTTGCCTCCCTTTCAGACAAATACACATGGAAAAAATTTGAAAGCAAAATAGAAATTAAAAAAAGAAAAAAAGAAAAAGGAATGCTCTCTCTCTCTCTCTCTTTTAATTTCTTCCTCTTTCTTCCTCTCTTTTTCCCATGAAGAAAAGGCAATGAAAAAAAGAAAAAAGAAAAATGGAATGAAATTGAAAATAGAGGAAAGTTTGTCCGATTCATGGAATGTCATTTTCAGAGCGATCAAAATGGAGAAGCTGACCAGTGCATTTAGGGCATTCTTCAAGATGTTTGGGAACCATAAAATACATTAGGCATCTCTTGCAACCTCCAACCACCAAAACATCTTTTTCTTCTTCTTCTACCACAAACTTCTTCTTCTTGTTGTTGTTTGACGACTCCGTCGACGACTCTTCGCTGTCGTAAGAGCTGTTGTCGTCGTCATCGTCGTCCGAGTAGTAATAACAATAATCTTCACTGTATTGGTCATCTTCTGTTGTGGACCTTGGATCTTCCTTTGCCTTCATTCCATTCCTCCAGTTTATGTAGTATATCTCCCCTGTCTTTCAAATTTAAAATAAATAAATAAATACATATATGAATTTTAGAACCAAACAAGTAAAATAGAGAGAAACAAAAAGGGCAAAAAGGGGTCTTTTTAAAAAAGGAAAAACTTCAAACCCTAATTTTTATTTCTTCTTGGGAAGAAATTGAAGCCTATATAACACAAGAAGAGACCAAAAAAACAAGGAAGAATATCATACTATTTATGGAAGCAAAGAGGGATTTAAGAAAGAAAAAAAAAAAAAACCTTTAAATCAAGACATTGCTCCCAATGGTAAGGCAAAGAGAGATGGGAGTTGAGATCCAAAGAGGTTGATTGATGAATAGAAGAAGGGTTTTTGTTGTTGGAAGAATCTGAGGAAGAAGAAGAAACAGCTTGAGTCTGATGATGGCTTAAGGAACATTTTTGGAGAGAGCATTCCAAAGCTTCTGTGATTGTTCCCATATTTGCAACTCTGCTACTCATTCAATTACTCTTTCTAATGCTCCCCTTCAAGACTTTAAGATGAAACCAACAAACTGCCAAAAATTAAAATACAAATAAATATATATATATATGAGACTCTCTTCTACCCACACACATAAAGAGATTAAGGAAGAGAAATGATAAACAATTATAAAAGTAAAGTTAAAATACCATTTCCGTTCATATACTTTCAAATGTCTAATTTTTTTTTTTTTCTTTTCCTACATTCAATTGCATCGACATGAGAAAAGAATTGGTATTACTATTATATTGTAGAAATGTCCATTAAACCTAAAGAAAAAAAGTGTAAAATTATTTTATTAATATAAATTAGTACAAATAATAAATGTGTTAACTTGTTTAAAATGTGAAAGGTAAATTATTTTTTATAATTGTTCTTAAAATATTATATCGAGGGTTTAATTAGAATTAAGTAAATTTAAGAATTATTAGGAGAAAAATTTGGAAAAAAATGAAATGAAATTGTGGATTAAAATGGTATTTAAAATAAAAAAAGGAAAAAAGAAAAAGGGAACTAGAATGTGTGGGCGTGGAGGGAGAGGGGGAGGTTTTGCGCGCGTGAGAATCTTACCGGAACAACTAAGTTGCGTCCACCACGTCTTGTCGACCATCATCGGTGGACGCGTTATATCAAACCCCAATTACTGTCCACGCGCGGATTGGGGCGCGTGTTCCACCTCATTCGTAGATTTTTTATATTTTTATTTTTCCGGGGAAAAGTCATTGTAAAAAGAAGGGGAAGAAAAAAAAAAAAAAAAAAAAAAAAAACGCGTTTACCAAAAAGAATGCCGCAGTTTTCTCCAACACTTTCTCACTTCTTTTTATTTTGTTTTTGGCGGAGAGTAGTATTATGAAGTAGTTAGTGTGTCACCAAAACAATTATAACTCAATTCGTACGTGAGATTATTGTTAGTGACTATAAAACTAAAATTTGTAGTTTGAATTTTTTTTTTCCTTTTAATTATTTTTCACCTTCTCCGTATGAAAGATCAGAGATTGTAAATTGTTCTAGAGAGTAAAAGAGAAAAGCAAAGGCGTTTTGCCGGGTTAATTAGAACTAGGAAAAATGTGTATTTTGAAATAAATTAGAAAAAAAGTATGGTTTTATTGGCTTTATTGGAATGTGTCTCTTCGCCTCGAAGTTTATGTCAACAAAGTAAATCTTCCTTGTTTAAAATAACTGTTTATACTTTCTGGTTGGAGTATGGGCACTATTCGCGCTCCACCTTAGTTCAAGTCTACACTATAAGACTACAATTTTTTTTCCTTTATTTTTTTCATTTTACTTTTCTCATTTTATTTTGAAAATTGAATCTTAAATATTAATAATTCTATCACTTTTCTCACTTCACACGATGAACCTAGTCGAGATGCACATAATATATATTTAAAATTTTATTTAATTTGGTACTAGTTAAAATAATAATATTTTTTTTTATTCATTACAAAAACTATTCCTCTTCAATTTGTATTTTTTATTTTATAAAAAGTTATAATAAAATAATTTTTTTATACAATTTACTTTGTTAGATAGTTAAATTATAATTTAAATACTAAAATAACAATTATTTAAATAAATATTTCTATAAATTTTACTTTGTTAGATAGTTAAGTCAAAATTTAAATAATAGAATAACAAGTATTTAATTTTTATATTCTTTACAAAATTATTCATATTTAATTTTTATTTTTATTTTACAAAGACGTTATAATAAGTTATAGTAAAATAAATAATTCCTATAATTGTTTAAATATAAAAGAATTTGAATCTCAAATGTATAGGAATCTTTATTTTATTATAACTTTTTATAACCGAATTTTATAGAAATTTTTATTTTATTATAATATTTTTAAAAAAAAATAAAGAGGAATAGTTTTTTTTTCGTAAAGAATAAAAAAAAATATAATATTTATTATTTTTGTATTTAAATTATCTCACTAAGTAAATTAACTAGTATAAAATTAAATAAAATTTTTGTCGAACATAAAATGATGTAATAATTATAATTTTTTTTTTTTGTTGCAAAAAGTAATAGAATTATTATTATTTAAAATTTCAAAACAAGAAGAATGGAAGGAAAAAACCACCTAGAGTTGGATTCGAACCCACAACCACCATTCCAAAATGAAAGATATTATTTAAAAGTAACCCGTTTATTTATATCAGGAAAATGCACACCATTATAAAAGTTTTTTTTGTTTAATTGTGGCACAACGACGCCTTCCAATAAAGTTAAAAAAAAAAAAAAACTACACATTTTTTAAAATTTATTTCAAAAGTATACATTTTCCCTAAATTATTTTTAAAACTACCCTATGGTTCTAATTAACCCTGTTTTTCTAGTTGATTTGGGTCTCCGATTGCATAAAAAAAATGTCGGTTGACCTAAACCCAACATGAATAACATATATATATCTTTATTTAATGTTTGTGGATCTTTAATGTTTTTTTTTATGATTTTTACAAGTCTATCTTCATTCAAAGCTTGTCATTGATATTGTTATGGGTGAATTTAGACCTAAAGGGATAGGTCAAAAGCCAGTAAAAGACAGATAAGAGACAAATTTGAGATAAATGGACTTAGGATCAAATAGTTGCATTTGATCTTATTAAATCAAATCCTAACTTATGTAGGATAGGGAAAGGTGAACTCTAGATTCTTCTCTCTGTAAATACATTATTATAACTACATATAAAGTAATCTTAATTTGAAACTTGAACCTTTAACTTCTTCTCAATTATCTTCCCCAAATTACAAATATATGACGTTCAGGTGCGTTTTTTTCAGTTTGGATTTTGGCATTAGTAGATATCATGGATATTTTATATTAATATTATTTGAGGTTTATGAGATTTTAGTTATTATTCAATTTTTTATATAATTTTAAGTATTTTAAATTAATAAGAAAAAAAAATAACCCAACAACCCAACCCAACCTAATGTTTAAGAGTTGGGACGGATTGAGTTAGAAATCTTATCCGGGTCTTTTAGTTAGCCAACCCAACCAACCAAAGTTTCAGGTTGGTAAAAAAAAAATTCTCTCAACCCAACTCAAGTAGTATTAGTTTAGACTCAAAACTTTCAATTTCAACAATTTGAACCATACACTTAAATAAGTTATACAATTTTAATTATAAATTTTCAAAAGTAGAGCAATCTTAATTTGAAGCGTTAAATAATGCTGCAATATATATATATAAGTGCTATGTTTTTTAGTACAACAATCTTAGGGATAAGAGATTGAACATTTTACCTCTAAGATGGAAGATCATGTCAATTATTGTTGAGTTAAGCTAATTTTAGCATAAAAGTTGTGTTGTTTGTGTGGGTATTATCAATTGAGAAATGAATAATGAGAGAAAATAATGCAATGGTTCATCATTGCTATATTGAAAACCTCTCAATCATTAGAATGTAATAATGTTTACAATTACATAAAGAAATAAAGATAGTTCATATGTAGGGACGCACCACTTTTTATCCTAGGTCCCCTATAAGCACCAATCATTATTACCCAAATATGGACTCTTAATGGTACCAATTCTTGGAGAATTAGGGTAAGGGTTGGTTGGAAAGCTTTCAAAGGGGAAAAAAATCTTCCATTCATATTTATTTATTAATAATTATTTATGGTAAAATTATTTATTGGGTTGTTTTCAAATACAGTAAAATAAGTCAAAATATTTATAACTATAGAACATTTTCACTGTCTCTATCAGCAATAGACCACAATAGGCTTCTATCGCACAATAATAATGGAAGTCTGTTGCGGTCTATCACTAATAGATAATGAAATTTTTCAATATTTGTATATAGTTTGATATCTTTTTTCATTATAATAATTTCTCTTATTTATATTTATGGAAAGTAAGAGTTAAAATGTACTTTTTGTTTCGAAATTTCATAAAAAAATAATTCAATCTCTTTGTACTTTCAAATTTAGATGTATAACAAGTTAGTTATTCTACAAACTTTAAAATTTGTAACAATGTAACTCTACCATAAAAAATATCATCAAATTAATTATTAATTTTCATTATACATGTAATAACTTAAGTATTCATAGTTTATAGTTAGAGATGTTTATTTTTCTTATGGGGATCTACCCCACACAAAGCCGAAATTCCCTATTTAGGCGGGATAAATGGGAGAGGGATGTGGGAAAAAAAAAATTCGTAAGCTAAATTGGGACGGGATGAGGAATGTTCCTGTCCCCATCCCCACCCTATTTGCCTCTTTTTTTTATTTATTATTATTATTATTTAAATTTCAAATTTTATTGTATAATGGCCAAGATAACGGATATGTTTGAATTGAAACAATTAAATTTAGATTATAGATATGAACATTAGTTCAGAAAATTTGAGAAATTTCTCTTTAAATTCAAAATCTACATGTGGAATTAATCATAAAAAATTAGTGAAAACTTTAACTTTTCAATTAAAACATTTCGATTTAAATTAATTAATGTTTTTAGAAAACACACACAACAAACAAAATTCCATACAAGAATTTGATCCTCAGCAAATTTACCTCTCAATCTCCACAAAATTAATAAAAAATTTTGTCTGATGAGAAATAAAATAGGGAGTAGAGATGGGAACGAAGAAGTCATCCTCGACCACACTTCACTTTGTAGGCATCTCTATTTATAAGCACACATGTGGTCCTTTAATCTATCTATCTACTGTTATAAAGATAAATTTCATTAAGTCTCAACAATACTTTTTACAATATGGACTAAATTATTTTAAAGATGAAATAAAACTAAGAACTAAATTGTCACATTATAATTATGTTTAGGGATTAAATTATTTGAAAAATGAAAGTGTACAAACTAAAAGTTCAGGACTAACAACATAAATATATTATTAATCGCTTGAAATATTTAATAATCCAATAAAAAAAGTGTAAAAAAATATTAATAATTTGAGAAAAATTAGGGTTAGAGGGTCAGAGTGAGATGAAATATTTGTTACTCGTCACCATCCGTAAAACAAAAATTTAACCATGATTTTTTAAACTTTCAAATATAGAAAAAAAATAATTTTTTTACTGTTCCCAATTTTAGCTTGCATGGTGTATTAGAAAGCATAGTATTAAACTTTTATCAACATATCAGTATTTTTATCGATATTTTTATGTTTTCATGAGTTCGATATTGACATTAAAAGTGAATCAATATTTTCATTGTATCATAGAAAAATCTACAAAACATGAAGAAACAAGCAACAAAATGTCACTAATGTACATAACGTAAATAATAGACTTTTAAAAATTGTAAAATCTTTATTTACTAATTTAAATTTATTTTTTGAAAATTTTATTTTTTAGTTTTTTCAGAAATATCCATCGAAATTAATATTTTATCGATATTTCTATCAAAATTTCCATAAAATTAGGGTTTCGATATTTCCGTCCACATCTACATTTTAAACCATATATGTACTCCATGCTAAGGATTTAGACTTACGTTTACGCTCATTTTTTAAAGTATATTATCATCCACTTTTATAGTGGTTCAATTTATTTTATTTGTAAACCATCATAATTGAAGTAGTAGAGGTTGATGATATGCATTTTACCCATCGTAGAAAATTTCGGTCAAAATCTCAAAATTTCAAGATTTCGATAAGCTCAAAATTTTGGTAAAAGAAATTTCGATTTTTTCCCAATTTATTTTAATAAGCAATTAGCTATACTAGCTCACTTGAAGTTTTTTCTCTTACCATCGAAAATTTTTATTTCGAAGAAACCACATTTTATTTTTAACTTTATTCAAATTTTTTTTTGCATTGACTTTTTACATCATTTCACCTCATAATTGAATTGAATTGATTTGATGTGAGTTTTTGTTCCTATTACCATCTAAAGCTTTCATTTACAATAAATCAAAATTGAGAAAAATAATATATATTTATTTTTAACTTCATTCAAACCTTTTCCATTGTATTTTCTCATCTTCAAATTTGAATTGATATGAATTTTGTTTTTTTTACTATCCAAAGTTTTCATGTCCAAGAAAAGGACTTTGAAAAATAAAATAAAAACCAATAATTTATCCGATAAATACCTCCACCAAATTACTTCTTCCATACCGCTCTCAAATCTCAATTATCTAGTATTCCTCTCATTTTCTCTCGAGCTTTATCTACTTGTAATGTCCTTATTATGTAATGTAAGTTTAATGTTATGATTTTTCATTTTTGTATCCACTTCATTTTATAATAAACAATTTTATGTGCTTTAATTTTGTAGTTAATTACCCAATATTTAATATTATTTTGTAATTATTTTTTTCATCTTTTTAAACTTCTACCCTTGCATCGACATTTAGAAAGATATTTTACAATATACATCTAAATGTTGTCTTATTTTATAGAAATAATGATTAAAATAGTTTATTATAGTCTAATTCAGCCACAATCAAAATTTTTCAAAATTTTCATCGATATCAATATTTTCATAAAGTTGGAACATCGATATTTCTATTGACATTAATATTCGAACTTGGATTTTACCTTCCATTATTAAATATCAAGCAGAAATGCCTTGAAAACAAAATTTATTCATTTTCCTTTTATCGTCTTTTTAGTTAAATATCTTGCTATTTTCACTTCTAAAAGAAATTGCTATTTTCTTTTTGCCATTTTAACCGGTTTTGATTTTTCAGGGGATTTTTTTACAAGCTTATTTTTGTTTGGTCGCCGTGCTTTTTATGAAAAATACAAAATTAAAAAAAAAAATTAGTTTTTTTTTTTTTCTCGATCTCGAACTTGATAGTATAAATATTATGTCAATTGAACTACGCTCATTTTAGCAATTCGTTAAAATTTTATTCGTTTCTTTATATTTTATTTTGATATGATATATGGTGGACAAAAAATTTAAGTATATTATACTATAAGTGATAGACTTTTTATTTCGTATATTACCCTAGTGGTTAAGAGAAAGAGAAAGAAGTAGAAATATGAGTAAAGACTAAGGCAATTCAAAAAGTTTTAACCACGATAGAAAATGTGTCTACCATGCACCTACAATTTAGCCCAATTAGGGTAGAGATCATTTAGCTTTGCTACCTATATCCACCCACATCTCACACTTTCAACAAGTGTTGGATAATGATTATGCAAGAGAGCAAGGTGGGACTTGCGTCTTACTTAGGGTTGTTTGACTCATCAATATAAGTTGAGTTAAGTTGGTAAAATATACCAACTCAATATTTGGCCAACCAATTTTAAATATTGGTGGAGTTGAGTTGATATATTTTACCAACTCACCTCAACTCTAATTCCTTCTTCCAATGTCTTCAATGGC
This sequence comes from Citrullus colocynthis, assembly GCA_031780015.1. Taxonomy (NCBI): domain Eukaryota; kingdom Viridiplantae; phylum Streptophyta; class Magnoliopsida; order Cucurbitales; family Cucurbitaceae; genus Citrullus; species Citrullus colocynthis. The sequence goes on from QLSR01000379.1 coordinate 933,236, forward strand.
TTCAACCATCAGCAACTATCAGCGACTACTGCTGCCACACTTTGAGACCAACTCCAAGCTCCAGCAACCACCTCTGATGACAACTCTAGCAACCAACTCCCACGACCACCTTTGTGCAACCAACTTCGACGACCAATTTTGGGCTTTGAAAACCACCTCCAACTATAAACTCCGATGACCAACTCCAACAACCACCTTCGTGCGACTAGCTCTAGGCTCTAAAAACCACCTCCGACTACAAACTTTAGCATAAATCAACTTCGACAACCACTTTCGCACGACCAACAACTACAAACTTCGACGAAAATCATCTTCAATGATCAACTTCGACGATCGCTTTCCCACAACCAACTCCGACAACCGACTCTGAACCCCAACAATCACCTCCGACGACAAACTTCAGTTACCAACTCCAATACCACCTTCATGAGACCAACTTTAGGCTCCGACAACCACCTTCGACTACAAAACTCTGGTGAAAATCTTTTCCGAAAATCAACTTCGACAACCACGTCCGACTATCATGAGACAGATGATTGTTAAAGTATGTTGTAGGGTTGTCGATTATATAAATAATAGTATTTTGTCTATGTCATGTACTAGAAAATTTGGAAAGTATGTATGTAGTTGAAAAGTATTTAACAAATAACAAAACAAAACCATAGAAAGAAGATTTTTTTCTCCTAGTACATTTTCTAGCAAGAATTAATGGAAAATGAAAATTTGTTCGCTGGGATCTCCAAAACTGAAGAAATTGAAAGTGAAATTGTTGAAAAAATGTGGTGACATTCTATCGGTTGCTAAGATGATGGGGGAGATTCAATTAAAAAAATTCGTGACAGTGGAAAATATAGGGCAATAACGGGAAGAAGAATAAAAAGATGATGAAATTCATGGAGAAAAATTAAGAATAAAAAATTTTGATTTTTTTTTTTTTCTCATTTTATTTAACCATATTCCTGCAAGATAAATGTAAAGGGTTAATTGTTGTTTATTAAAAAAATAATATAAAAAAATATAAAATAAAAACTTTAGAAAATAAAAGAAAAAAAAATTGCAATCCATATTTTACTCAAACAAAGATGGGTAGCACTACTGAATAAAAAGGTTTCAAAACAAAAATAGTAATCATAAAAGCAGATTATTTAGAGTTCAAAAAATTGCACCAGATACTCTAAACATATATGAACTTGGACAAAATAACTTTGCACTCCAAACGCAGACATATAGACTCCACAAACATATGAACTCCAAATATTATATCTCAACTCAACGCCTCATACAAACCCTTAAGGTATATTCACAGGTATGAATCTCTCCAAAAGGCATTTTTAACTACTAGTCTGGGGCCACTTGTGATGCACGTGATTAAAAATCTTTAGAACATAAATTAAATAGTAAGTGTCTTGTACGAAATTTAATGGTAATGAAAGAGGTAATGACTAAAATAATACATATCATTTATTTTGTTATAATGAATATGAAATGTGTGTTGGGTTCAATTTAGAATCTTTGAAACATAATTTGAACGGATACAAATCTCATTGATTTTAAAACATAAATATTGGACAGTGAAATAGACATTATTTAAAAATTTGAGGATGATACAAGTTCAATATTAAAAACAGAACGTAAGATGTCTAACATAATAACATACCATATGGTAAAATACTCACATTAGAAGTGGTGTCTAACAAATTCAAGGAAATTGGGGTGTTATTATGGGGTTGTGCTGGTATAAGAGAATGTGTTGGAGGTATTAAATGTCGTTTGGAATTGATTTTAAATTGTGATTTGATTGTTATATTAATTTAATTATTACATAACGGTTTGTAAATGTGGGTGACTTGTTTCTCCTAATTACACTGTATTTCCATTTGAATGTAGAATCTTTTAACACTCCATAGTTGAATTTTTTTTCTTTTTTTTTTTTTTAATGGAGAGATGTTTTTTTTTTATATTATTTTTCATGATCAACTTAGATTTTAAGAACATTTTTTTTAATGTACTGGTAAAACTTAGTGATTAGATAATAGGATTTTATTTAATTTAATAGCTTTTGTTGTTAAATACACCGAAAAGAATATAATATTGGGGTATACTTATCCAAAGAACCCAAATTTTGTTGCTTGTATTTGGACCTCTTCTTATTCAGATTGGATAGCCCAAATTATTGTGGCTGATCTTGATGAGAGGGAGGGTGTGATAATTGCTTTTTAATTTTATTATAGAATTTTGTTACCAGAAAAAATGAATTTAAAAAAATATATATATTTAGAAAGAGCTTTGGACAGCGTTGAAAGCTTTTTTGCTAGCAAAATCTCTTTAAAAATGTTAGATTTATGAAATTAAAAACCATGATTGAAATTTTTTTAGAAAAAAAAAAATTTAAAAAAAGAAAAAAAATTAAAAGAAGAAGAAATAAAAAATAGGTTATTATTAAATATAAGTAAAAATATTTATAAATATAGAAAATTTTCATTTCCTATTAGTGATAGACGGTTATAGACTTCTATCACAGGGCAATAGAAGTCTATTACGTATATCGGTCATCGATCGAAATCTATCGCGATGTATCGCTAATAGACAGTGAAATTTTTCTATATTTGTAAATAGTTTAATATTTTTTCATTTATCCCAATTTTTTAAAACAAAAAAAAAATCATTTTTCGTTTGGGATATACATATCCTATCTAAACTTTTTACAAAAAAAAAAAGTTTCAAATAAGGAAAAAATTTTGGATAGGATGATTTTGTTTAATCTAATGCAATATATGAAAAATCGATCATAAAATATCAAAATAAAGGTATATTTGGAATACATTTTCAAGTATTTAATTTAAAAAAGAAATAAATTATTTTGAAATAGGCATAAGTATTTAGTAACTACTAAATTTTGAAAATATATCTTATTTTAAATATTTTTATAAAAATATTTAAATAAAAATAAATTTTTAAAAAATATTTATTTTTTAAATTAATCAAATGGACGAAAATGTAAATCATGCTAACGTCATTTCTATGCCAATAATCAGAAGTTTCTATCTCTCTATATATATACTTCAATATACTCCAATTCTTTTTTTTTAAAAAAAAAAAAAAAAAGGAAAAAAAATGTTATATACTCCAATTTTCCTTTAATAATTTTCTAATATGGTGGGCTGGTTGTGTTGGGCTTTGTATAATATGGCCCATGGGATGGATGATAAGATTTAAAAGAAAATTCTTCCCATTTTCCCCTACCTTCTCTATTCACTTTATTTAATCATTTTCTTATAATATTTTGTATCTTACTTATAATTTATTATAACTGTCTAGAAATTTGTACTTCTAACCCAAATAGAAGATATTTGAGTTATTTACGATTTATCATTGACTTATACTCACTTTGGCTACTTATCATTTATTAACTTACTCTTTTTTTTTCTTTTTTCCTTCCATAAAATAAGCTTCTATTTGAAGTAGTGTAAAATTAAATGGTAAAAGTATATATATAAACAAGACTATCTTTTCAAATCTCAAACTTAACAAATTTGAACAAAAAGTATGTAGTAGAACATGCTTTAGGAGGAGTGAAATTGAAGGATATTGATTCAAGGTAAATTGATCTTAGGTATTAATTCTGCTAATGGAGGATTAGAAACTAAAAGGTTTGGTATAATCGTATATGAGCTCACAAATATTATTGCTAATTAGTAAACTTAGATAAGTGAACATAAGCAAATTTCAATTGGCATGAACTTATATCATTAATTTTGAGATTTGATCTCCCGAGTCTATATATATTTTAAAAAAGTCATTTTCAAATATAGGAAAACAAACCAAAATATTTACAAATAATAGCAAAATATCATAGATCACGAAAGACTACCATCTTTATCTAGATTATGATATTTTGCCATTATTTGTAGATATTTTCAGTAGCTTTATTATTTAAAATAATTTTCCAAAAAAAAAAGTAAATTTAGATATATGTGAAAATGAATCTATTTTATATTTTATAATTTAGAATAATATATAATGATAAGTTTTCAAATTTAACTTTAGAAGCACTAAAATTTCACGTGCATCACACATGTTTCTAACTAATAATTATGATTCAATTGGCAATTTAGCTTTGAATAGGGTCACGTTTACTCCAAGTTAAACGTAATCTATCAGCAGTAACTTGAAAAGTGGGGCCCACTCTAAATTTGGCCTAACACCAATTTTCATTATGAATCGGTAAACATGGCCTAACACCTTTATGTGTGTTATATTTAGGGCTATTTTGCTAACTTATATCTATATCTTATAAAAATTTCATAATGTACAAAAATAATAATAATAATAAATCAATTCATAGCCATTAAATCTTCAATTAGATCAAAACGAGATAATCACACAAGAGAAATAGACACGACTATGAACCAATTACTCAAATAAAGTAATGATATTTTATGGTCTAAAAGTAAATATAAAAGATAAGAATAAGGTATATTGTGATTAGAAAGAGTTTAAGTCAAAGTTGCTAAGCACAACCTCTCCTAACCCTAAAAGAACAATAAATTAATGGAAACAAATAGTACAAAATTTATACTTATTTAGAATAAATTGAGAGTAGTAATTCCCAATTAACTCATAGTCTTCTCGTGCCTCTTTAGAAGCGACAACCATTGAGCCCCACAGGAATTAACCTATAAATCATAACCCATAAAAATTAATTAATACGTTTTAATTGCTAATTAATGTGCTGGTCAAGCTCGTTTATCACTAACAAAATGCATTTATTAAACTTACATGCTTAAAATGTTTAAAGTACCATTATTTAAAAAAAAAAAAAAAAAAAAAAAAGACTGTTATTATAGAGGCTTTGAGTTTTTCTTCTTTCTTTTTCCCCTCTCTGGTTATCCTTTGAAAATTAATTACACAAATAATTCTTTTTAACTACAAACGCATAAGTTATTGATAAATTTCGGTAGATGTAGGTTGTCATTTTCATCATAATTTTATATATTCATGAATTTGACATACACGTAAGAGATAAGGGATGGGTCAATATTTTTTTAAACAATTTGACATACTTATAAACTATAGAATTAGTTTCAATTATACTCTTCAACTTTGAAAAGTTTTATTTTAATTTTTGGAAATTGAATATTTTATGGATAAAAAAATTTGTGTATGTGGATGTGTTATTTAAGTAAACAAATTCAAACGTACAAAAAATAAATTTGAGAGTTAAGATTCATGAAAAAAATTATTTATGAAAGAAAGAAAAATTATTTATGTGTAGTCTTTTATCAATATTTTCTTTTCTTATTTTGGCTTCCTTAAACTAAAAGCCTAAAAATAGAGTTGTAGAGGAGAATTTAATTTCTTTTTTCATGTTAGGGACCAAAATAGTACCAAATCAAAATGTTACTCTCAAAATATTAAATAGGAAATTGGTGTCCTAAAATATAAATTAAATAGGAAATTAAATGTTGTATTGTCTCCTTCAAAAAATCAAATTAAAAAAATAAATGTTGTATTGTCTTTTATTATTATTATTATGTTTTCTTATCTTGGTTTCTTTAAACTAATAGCCTTAAAAGGGTGTTATACCTATTTTTTACTATTTGATTTTTTAAATTTATTTTTAGAATATCGTATTTTTCAAGACCACTACAATTATCTCAATAGATTTATTTATACACTTCATTTAAAAAATTGATAAATATATATATATATATATATATATATACACAAAGTGGTCAAGAGGTAGGAAAACATGAAAAAATATACTTTTAAATTCCTTTATTTTTTAGAAAATATAATAGTATTTTCAACCTTCAAAAATAGATCTTTTTTGGGGACTTTTCAAACTTGTGGTACGAATTTCCTTCTCTTTTAAATTTACAATTATTTTAGCTATCAAAATAATGTTTTGACTATTTTTTAAAACTATTATTCTATGTTGAAATACACAATAAATTTGTTTTACTTTTTAATTTATAAAAATTAATTTAAATATTATAATAACGTCAACTAACTGACATGTGACATGTGCAATATTTTCGTACTATTCCTTCTTATTGTTTATTTTGTCATCTTAAAAAACAATATTTAAAAAATAACAATATGGTTTATTAAAAAAAAATTACATATTTAAAACCTATATATATATTGAATTTGGTTTCAAACATTCTTTCAGAACATTAACAAACACGTGTGCTAGCTAACTAGTGTAATATAAATGGCTATTGATAAATACTTGTACAATTTTTAGAAAAGAATTATACCAAAATTTTAAATCCATATTTTGCATAGTTTCAACAATGACACAAGGGATGAGAATCGGCAATTATTTCATTATATATATAAAAAATTAACAAAATATAATAGAAATATGAAGGAAATGTCAATAATAAGCATAGGGAATTCAAAGTTATATAAAGGGGTAAAAAGTTATTGATAATTTTTGAGAAATATCCATCAAACATCAAATGATATTTTCAAAATACATTCATAGTAGCTAACGAGGACAGGAATGGAAAATTTTTCGCTACCCTTTTCTCGTTCTCACTTCTCTTCCCCCTTCTCTACTTGTTTTCACTTTCATTATTTGGTATTTACTTTCTTTTTCCCAATTTGTAAGAGCTTTTTTCTTTTTCCTCCTCCAACACCAGATTAAGAACCATAATGATTTTTGTTTTCTTTTGGAGCCACTAGTAATTCTTTTCCCCCAATTTGTGAGAGCTTTTTCTAGGTAAAATTGGTGACAAAGAGTTTTTTTTTTTTTTTTTTTTAATATTAAAAAACGTGAGTATTTATAAGAACTATAAGAATGAAATTTTGACTATATTCTAACTTCTAGAAAAACAAAAACCTTGGGACATATGTTCTCATATCAACTAAGTGAGAGGAGAAATGCAAAATTAGGTAAAAGTGTAGACTACAAGATTCTGCTCAATGGTCAAACCAAATTAGGTTAGTTACATTACACTTTGATTTGGTAATTAAGTTGCAGTGGATTTTAAATTTGGTTAAGAATTGCGATGAGGGGATCTTGTTTTATCATATTATGTATCACACATAAACGGAGAAATCTAGTACACTAAAAATAAATTCACTCTACATATGTGATATATTTATGTAAATAAACATCATTGGGGGGCTGTTACCTCTCCTTACGCTTCTCCAAAAATCTATGAAGTGACCTTTCTTTTCCTTGCCAATGGAAGATCTACAAACAAATTAACCAAACACACAACATTATTTTAAGATAATTTTTTGGATAACATTGAAATCAAGGGTTATTAGGGGCTTTTTTTTTTTCTTTTTTTTTTTTTTTCACAACACCACCAAAGAAAAGAATTGAATTGCAGAGTATTGCACTTCATTGTACCGTGAGTAAGGGTAAACACTGAACTTATCAAACAAAACCGAATGACAAAATCGAACTCTGAAAATTCATTTTTTACTGAAATGTCAATTCAATTCAGTTAAAATATAAATTAGAAAAACAACAACAACGACATTTTCGGTATCGAAAAATTGAACCGAAGCATATAGTGAACACCTCTAACCATCAATCTAGCAAAGGCTGAGTTTGTTAGGTGAGAGATATAAAAGTCAGGATGAAGATAAGTAGACTGGTTCAAGCACATGCTCCAAAGTCCAAACCATAAAAATGTTTCCTCCAGACTAAAGTATTTTGTACGACTAAAAATGTATATATGTATTCGAAGAAGGACAAATTTTGAAAACAAACAAAAAAAGCTGGGCGGCTGACCCACCATCATCTCCAGAAAATTTAACCATGGTAAAATTTTGTTAATTTTTAACTCATGTTGCTATAACATCATTTATTCTATTTTCTGTCTAATCACACAGAACACAAGCCTTTTCTTCCAAATAATGTCTACAGAATAGGTCAAAAAAGAGAATAAAAAAATTACTATGTACGTACCCTCATCTTGAGGATCAACGTCCACCAGTTGTTTGTGCTGATTTGAAGGAATTTCAGCCATGGATTTCCCTTTTTCAGCTTCACCCTTTCCATTGCTAGTGCTGCTGCCCTTTTCAGCAAACCTCAGAATGCTTCTGGCCTATTTGTGGGAGTATAGCGTACATTGTTAGAAAGGGGTAGCACCATTCATCATCTATATAAAATATATTTCAGAAATTTAAAAAGAAATTTTCAATTTAAATTTCTGAAATTTTCAATTTTTTAAATTTGGCTAAATTATTTTGTATAAAAAATGTTCTTGAACTTTCAAAAGTTTAAAAAATACTTTTGAACTTTCAAAAATAGTTCAAAAATACGGTTTTAGTTCGTTTTAGATGTAACCATTAATGTTTTGTGTCATAAAATACCCATAAACTTTCCATCTTAAAACTTAAAAAGAAAGATTAAAAAATATTCTTACGGTTTATATGAGCAGAAATGGTCAAATACCCACTCCCTTATTTATTTTCCCTCTTCCCCCTGCCCCCTAACTGCCCTCTAGCTCCCCCTTGATATATATTTTTTTTAAAACTTTTTTTAACTCTTTGAAATTTGTTTATCTAGCACAATAGGATTTTAGGGCAAAATATTTTACAAGAGAGTGTATTAATAGCCAAATACGGAAAAAAAAAAAGTATTTGACTATTTATCGATATATATGTTTCAAGGAGAGATTTTAATTTTAGAATTTTGTGAGATTTGGTAAGATTTTATGTTTTAACTTACAAAAAATTGGTGTGAGAAATAGACACATAGGAGAAAAATGTTTATCTCAGCATAGGAATTGATTCTTCTCAAACTCAAGAAAACTTTAAACAAATTGATCGTTATCCTAATAGTAAGAGTATTTTTTTCCTTTTCTTTTTTTTTTTTAATTTTTGTGTTATTTTTGCAACAAAGTATTCATGATTTTTGTGCATATAAAGTAAGGGATAGTTTTTAACTTTTTATTTTTTATATTTTTTAAAGTTCTAGGATATTTTCGAAACAAAACATTAACAATTTTCATCCAAAACCAATTAAAAACGTACTTTTTTATCTCCAATTGAAAGCTTTAAGTTATTTTTGAAACTTTTCAAAATTTAAGTGTATTTTTACATAAAGTACAAAGTTCAAAAACATATTTTATAATTTAGCATTTAAATTTTATCAATAACAATTATTTTTTAAAAGAATTTACAAATAGTCTTTTTTATTAAAAATTAATTGAAAGCACATTATTTAAAAAAAAAAAAGAAAAAAGGAAAAGAAAACTTAAATTATTCATTTTGATGTGATAGATTAACTTTTACCATTTAATACGTATTCGATTTTTTTATCTATATTTTGCATTATGTTCATGTTGACAAAATCCTCCATTCTCCCGTTACTGATATGATAGTATCAGACTAATTAAAAAAAATTATCAATTCTAACTATATCTACTAATTTCAACACACATATAAGAGAAACTAAAAAAACGTGCCAAATATGAAATATTAAGTAAATTATTCTTTTGCAAAAGGTGCAAGTAAAGCAAGCGATTTAAAACATGAATACAATTTTAAAATAACTTTACTTTAATCAAATCCCATTAATAAATGGAATGGATATGGGAAGAATGAATCCGTGACTCTCAAATATAATATTAATTTACGACTAGAATTTCTTTTTTAAAAAAAATGTTCATCCCAACAAGTAATAAAGTAATATCCACTAAATATAAAGAAAATAATAAAAACGATATAGATCTCGGTTTGAACTATCAGTTTTTAATCACACATTTGAATGCAATCAATATTTCATGTACAATTCTTTTCTTTTTTTCAAAAATGCACACCTCCAATCTCTTGAACTATGAACATATTGTCATTGTATAGAAAACTTGATAGTTGTACTAAGTAAACATAACATATAATTTCAAATAATTTCGACTAAAAAAAATATCATTTTAGTCCTAGATTTTGGATGTAGAGTCTATTTGGTCGCGTAAGCTTTAACATCTTAAATATGTAGACTTTAAGTTTTGAGTTTAGTTTCAATTTAAGTTTCAGAAATTACAATTTTACATTTAAAAATTGAGTTGTGTCTCAATTTAGTCTCTAAGTTTCACGTTTAAGAATATCCATTAATTAATTAATTTAAACAAATTATGAAGTAAAATTTTAAGTTTAATTTAAATTTTAATAGCAATGAAAAATGGTGAAAATTAATTATAATTACTTTAATGATTTAAATTAATTAACACACATAACCATTAAAGAAAAAATTGAATATTTAGTGAAAAATCGAGTTTAAAAGGTAAATTTTAGACTAAATTGAAACAAAAGTCAAATCTCATGGTAAAATTATAACATTTTGAAATCAAATATTAAATTGAAACCAAGAGGTTCCTTCCACGATTCACTTTAGGTCTCAAGGACTAAATATATAACCAAATTGAAACTAGACCAAAATCTATGAAAAAAAAATATTTTTTCCTAATATCTATAATTCTAGCTATGATTCATGATTATCTTCACTTATTTTTTCCAAAGTATTTTCACTTTAAAGACCCTTGAGGTTGTATATATATTACCATGTTGATCTTTTAGTTTGAAGTTTTCAGTCTATATATTTTTAATATTAATTTTTATGGAAATGGGTTAAAATAAAAAATATAAATAAATAAAAAGGGATACTTTAGGTTGAATTCCGTACATGGTGAAAAGGAAGAGGAAGTGGTTTGAATGAATGATACCTCATCACGAGAAACGTGGAAAACGGCGACGGTTTCATTGTAGAAAATCGTTAGAGGATATTTATCCGAAGCCATCTCTGAGTCTGGACTCAACCTGAATCAAATAAACGTTTTCAAACAAATACAGTTTCAGAGATCAAACAACAAATTACGATTACAGAGGATTAGAAGAATTGCCTGGATGTAGAGGCGGAATAAACAGGCAGTGCTGTCGATGGATTCTGATCTCCATTAGGACTCCGATTCGGAAAATTCCGAGAAATCGCAATCGGAATAGTGAAAGCAGAACGATGATCGGCAGAGCCAGAGACGATTAGAGATTTGAGAATCGCAGGATTGATTTTGGAAATGTCGCTCTGAATATCTGAGTAGAAACAGTAGAATGGCGTAAATTTTTGTAAACCTAAAAACACACATTTGAGGAAATTAAAAACGATTGTAGAAATTAAGATCAGAGAGTTGTTGAAGGAACCTTTGAGGCTTCTTTTGAAGGAACCTTTGAGGCTTCTTTGGCGACTAAAGAGAGTGGAGTTGGAGGCGGTGGATTGATTTTCCATGGCGAAGAAATCGAGTTCAACAATGGACATAATTGGAAGAGGAACTGAAAGTGTGAGAGAAAAGAGAGTGAAGGTTTTTTATTATGAAATCACAGTCCAATATTTGAAGGCGGGAGGAGGAAGAAGGGGAAGAAGTATATATTATAGGGCGGAGGGTATTTTTGGAATTTTTAAGACGCCGAAAGAAAATCTTTCTTTGGTCCTTTTTTTCTCCTTGGTCAGAAAGAATTTAGAAAATCTCGGTCTATTTACAAAAATAATTTAAATTTAAATTGAATGTTATTCTTTTATATATTCTCTGAAATTGAAACAAAATAATATGAGGATTTCTACCGAATAATATATTCTTTGAATCTTAAATAATAATAATTTTATGAGAAAAGTGACAAAGAGTTTTATTCCTTCTCGATAAGTTCAAGTTTACCGATCGAAACTTTGAGGGAAGAGTGACAGAGAGGCCAATTCCTTCTCGATAAATGTTGTTCTCAATTCCTGTTAATTAAAAAAATATTTTTAAAAAAAAAACATCTGAATGCCGTCAAAATTAACGAAACTTCCACTTTTCCATTCAATTTGACCATTTGACTATTTATCATTTATATAAAAACAAAAAAAAAAAAAAAACTACCCATTTTCCCTAATTTTTTTTAAAATACCTTTTTTACCTCATATTTTCTAAAACTACCTCCATCCAATGGACTCCATTACAATCAACATAGATATATAATTATTAGGTAGGCTTATAGTTAATTGAATACCTATTTTTATATTTTCAATTATGTTCTTTTTTCTATTTTGAGTTAAATAATTATGACGTGAAAAATTCAATCCTCAGTATTTTATTTGGTAATAACCTAAGGGTACCTTGAATAGATATTTTAATTAAGTAAATATGCATTGCCCAAGTATGTCTATATCATTCTTTTGAAAAGAAAGAAATAGTATCTTGATTTCATTCTAATCAATAGTAAATTTGTAATAGATTTTTCTGTTTATTTTGTTATTATCTTATATTATAATAATTTTTTTAGGTTAAAACTTGTTTCCTTGGACTCATTTCATCTTATTTTTATCTCTTTACTTTTAAATATTTAATTTTATAGTCGTTATGTTTTTCAATAAATTTTAAAATAAGTCTTTATTGTTAATTTGAAGTCACTTTTTTATTGAAATTTATAAAATAATAGTATTAATTATTTCTATTTAAGAAAATGTACGATGTGCAGAAGACAAATATATATATTTGAAAACAAAAAGCAAGTAGAAGAAAAGGAGAGATGAGGAAGCAACAGAGGCATTCGGCGAGGAATGGTTCCTTAAAAAACAATAAGAAAATGTACGATTTTGAAATTTAAGGATAAAATTGACTTATTATCTAAACCTCATGGATTGATACAATAAGAATTTTTTTCTTTGCCGACACAATAAAATGTCGGTGAAAGTCCAATTTTCATCGGCAAAACTTATGCCGACGCAATATTTTGCATCGGTAAAAACATCAACATATCCACGTCCGAAGAAGTCGCTCCCAACGAAAATTATGTTGCGTCGGCGAAATTACATTTATGCCGACGCAACATATTGCATCGGCGAAAGTAAGTATATGCCGACACAACATATTGTGTTGGCAAAATCTTTGTGCCAACGCAATGTTCTGCGTCGACACTAATATCCTTATCTCGATGCAATGCGATGCGTCAACATATACTTATGCTGACGAATTAGAGTTGCGTCGGCAAAAACATGATGTTGAGAAAATGGACATTTTAGGGGGTTTCTTCAATTTTGCCAACATTTTATTATACGTCGGCGTAAGTTTTTTACAATTTTATAAATTTTAAATTGTAATAATTAAATAACCAAAATTTTATTTTTTATTATTTAATAATCTTGTATAAACAAAATTTCATATTCAAACAAATATAACAAAAGTAAACTTATATATTAAAAATAATATTAATGTTCTACTAGCCTTCTTACAAATGTCTTGAACAACAAGTTTAACATTCCCTAAGCCAAAATATATAGGGGATTCTAAACCAAAAAAACTTTTTAGAAATCCCCTATACAAAAAAAAATAAAAAATAAAAAATAAAAAAATCATTCCCTACGACAAAGTATACTTGCGATGCTAAAGCAAATAACTCTTAGCAATCCCCTATACAAAAAATAAAGTTTGACAATCCTAGGCCAAAATATATATTAGAGATGCTAAACTAAAAAATTAATCATCTCAAAATCTTCTTGCAGTCTCCAAAAAAACAATATTTTAGAATTCACCTGTATAACCTGAAATAGCAAAAAACAAATATTATGAAGAAATATATAAAGAAAAATGAATTTAAATGGTTATAAGACATGACTAAACATGCAAGCTAGGAACATGTTAAAACATGAACACCACAAACAACCATTTTACTATCTAAAAAGTGATTAAAATGACATGATCTCCCCCCCCCCCCCAATCCCACACACACACTATGAGTGCGACATAAAACATGAAACTCTCGCTCTCTCCCTCTCGGTCTATCTCTCTCGCTCTCTCCCTATTGTTCTCTCTATCTCGATCTCCATCTCGGTATCTCTCTTTCTCGCTCTCCCTCTCCGTCTACACATGAACCCCTCTCCCCCTCAAGCTACGAGTGTGTTCTAATCCCACCTTAATACCTTTTAAACCTTCAAGACAACAACAAAACATACTTAAAAAACTACAAAATTGTCTTAAACACACATAGTAGATAGGAAATGACTAACCATAACTCCGAGTAAGTTCATAAACCACATAACACATATATTATGAAATCCACTAAAACACACATATTCGAAGTGGCTACCATAACTATGGGATAGCCACACAACCAAAGTCCTACTTAATAAATCCACTAAAACACACATATTTGAATGTGGCTACCATAATTGCTGGATAGCCACACAACCAAAGTCATACTTCATAAATCCACTAAAACACACATATTTGAATGTTGCTAATAAAAGAATATTAAAAATAATCATGTGGATGGACAATGAAAAATCAATATCATCCTAACATATGCAATTCAAGCTAGCAAAAACTGAAGTGAAAAGGACAAAAAGTTCAGGCATTAAACAATTCAGATATTCTAATTACAGATAATGGTAGAATTAAATAGTCACGACTTATAATTCCGTCTGATTTACAAAGGAATGAAAGTAAGGATCCATTACAAAAGTACCTTCAAATATGTATGAGATTTACAATACCTTAATATGCTTTGGATTCCTTGGAAAGGAGGCAGAGAAGAAAACTTTAAGTTATGTCAAAAATTTCTCTTTTGGCCTATTGTGTTCAAGCCAAATCGCTCTAAAAATTCTTGTTTAACAAGAAACTTTTCATTGATAAAATGAAAAGAGACTAATGTTCAAGATATGCAAGCTTCATAGGGAGAAAAAGCAAAAACTAAAAACTACAAAGATAAAAACAGCCCAATTTAAATAAATATTGTGGAGAGAAAAACCAACAAAAGGCTAGGATAGAGAACACCAAAAGGAAGCCTTTAATTAGTGGAATCAAAGCAATCCAACTAAAGAAGAAAATTTGCTTACAAAGAATCTCTCGAGCCTTTCCAGACAAAACTCCAAATAAACTCCCGAAGAAGCTAAAAACCACTTTCTTGAGACAACAAAACCCTGAAAATGTTAGTTAGTGCTCACAAACACACCAACCAAAGTGACGAAACAAAACATTTATTTCATTTCCTTTTAATAGATATCGAAAAATAAGATATACGAAAAAAGGTCGAAAAGTCGGAGGAGACGCGCACGGAGAAAAGAGGCAGCTGGCAACGATGCGCGCGGCAAAGAGGCGGAAAAGCTAACTACTTCTTGGGTCAAGAAAGAATCAACCAATAATGGAGGGGGGAAGGGGCGGCGTTTGCGAAAAGAGAGGAAAAAGAGGAAAAAAAAGGGGAAAGGGTTTTTTCGGAACATTTCCCCGACACCTCTTTTTGTTGCCTTATACCATCTTTTCGTCGGCTTAAACCATTTTTTAATATCAACTGTGGCCGACGCATCGTTAGGTCGGCATAGGATACACATTGCGTCGGCGTAGACCTGGGAAAATAAAAGGTCTTTTTTTGTTCTCTGTTGATGTTGATTTTCCTGACGCGTCCTTGCGTCGGCAGGAGATCCATCTTACGTCGGCAAGTATAAGGAAAAAAAAGGGGGGAAAGGAATTTTTTTTTGGAACCTTTCCCCGACGCCTCTTTTCGTCACCTTATATCATCTTTTCGTCGGTTTAAATCATTTTTTAATATCAACTATGGCCGACACATCGTTGGGTTGGCATAGGATACACATTGCATCGGCGTAGACATGGGAAAATAAAAGGTCTTCTTTTGTTCTATATTGATTTTTATTGACGCGTCCTTGCGTTGGCAGGAGATCCATCATGCGTCAGCAGGTATACGAAAAAAAAAAAAAAAAAGGGAGAAAGGGATTTTTTTCGAAACCTTTCCCTAACGCCTCTTTTCATCGCCTAATACTATCTTTTCATCAGCTAAAATCAATGTTTAATATCAACTGTGGCCGATGCATTGTTGCGTCGGCATAAGATACACAGTGTGTCGGCGTAGACCTGGGAAAATAAAATGTCTTCTTTTGTTCTATATTGATTTTTCTCGACGCATCCTTGCGTCGGCAGGAGATCCATCTTGCGTCAGCAAGTATACGAGAAAAAAATGGGGGAAAGGGATTTTTTCAGAACCTTTCCCTAATGCCTCTTTTCGTCGGATATCAACTGTGGCTGACGCATCGTTGCGTCGGCATAAGATACACAGTGTGTCGGTGTAGACCTAAGAAAATAAAAGGTCTTTTTTTGTTCTATATTGATTTTTCTCGACGTGTCCTTGCGTCAGCAGTTATACGGAAAAAATTCGTCTTCAATTGCTTGTTTTAGCCGACGAATTTACGTTGTGTCGAGAAAAATGCCATTTTGGCCAACGAAACTTATGCGTCGGAAAAAAAAACGTTGAAACAGGTAAAAGTTCTTGTAATGTGAAAAGATATTTTATCTTATAAATTATTTATATTTGAGTATAATTTATATATAGCATAATTTAGTTACTAATTAGCCTAGAAGGCTTCTTAAAAAATAATAATTGAAACATGTGTAAAGAAAACAGAAGAATAAAAAAGATAAGAGATAGATAAGAGAGGTTGAGCCCCACTTGGTTTTAGATAGGGAGAAAAGGGACAATTTATTATACTAGTGTAGTATAGGACAGGCACAACGGTCATTAATTGATTGTCATGTTCTTTTAAAAAAGAGGTAGAATCCATAAAAAAGAGGTAGAATCCATAATCATTAAAACAATATTTATGAAGACAAAACTATAGTGTGAACAAATGACTACTTTTATAGTACTCGAAATTTTCTTTAGAGAAAAGAGAGCAAGACCACCTATATACAAACAATAAAAGAGAGAAAATAGTGATATGTAGCCCACACATATAAGAGGAGAAGAGTTTGGTAGGGTTCAATAGAGTTTGAGAGATATTGAATAGTGAGTGTTACTATTCAAATTACTTGAATTTATTTTGATAAATTCAAATTTTAAAACTACATACAAAACATTTTTCCAAATATTTGTTTGGACTACCCAAATTAACCTTACTACGCTCCAAAATAATCCTTAATTGTTCATGTGAGTGATAACTAAAAGCTTTACAAATGGTCAAGAGCTAAAAGATAAATGCACTCTTTTTCCATGTCAAAAAAGTTTATAGAACGGCTCACTTGAGTGTTAATTCGAGTTTTGAACAACAGGTCATCATTGATGACTTGTAGAAATATAAGTTATTATATTCATTATTTGGAATAATTAGAGTAACTCTAAAACTAAACATATGATTTTGGCAGTTGAATTGTGTAATATGTATTACCATGTGTTGGCATCATTTACAAAAGAATATACCTGAGAAAATATGAAGTTTTCTATTCTTAACGCTGGATTAAGTAGAAAAGAAGAACAAAAACCCAAGTACCAGAGAAGAAGTTGTTGCGAGAACCAAAGAAGTGAAAACCCATGCGTCAAGACCATGCGTTGAGAAGAAAAAGCAGATACAGACGTTTGGGCAGTAGCTGTCATGTTAATATGCAAACGGATTACACGTTATCAAATCATGGCAGAACCAATGGGCTAACGATTTTGAAAAGTCTGTGCAGCAGGGCATGGAATTTAATGCGAAGGCGTCAGATCATCATGAGCTCACTTTTTCGACATTTATAAATAGCCAAAGCTTCTCAATTCAAAGGGGAGAGAAAAATGAGTTCAAGAGGCAAAAACTCTGCACAAATTCTCCCTCACCATAACCAGCCTCCATTTCAAACTCTTGAGAGGGATTCTGAGAATTTTCAGAGTCATCTCCTAGTGAGTAAGAACCTTCATCCTATGCCATTTATGTATCAGATAGCAACCATCTCAAGCCTTCATGAAGCAAGACATTGCTAGTGACGGCTTGATGTCTTCCATTTCTGTTCTTTCTTAATTCCATCTTTCTTACTTATGCTTTATTAATGACATTCAAGAGAATGATATGTTTACTTAAAATAAGTTTCATTGACAATTATCTTCCACTCATTTCCATATTTAATACTCTACACCATGTTTGCTTGTATGTTGAACAAGTTAAATGTTAGAAGTTAGTTCTTCTTAAGCAATATTAAGTATGTTTACATCTTGATTAATGCATATCATTAGCTTGCATAGATTTGTTGAACAAACAATTTAAATAAGCACAATTGTCTAGCTTGAGAGAGTAGATGGTTAATCTTTAGCATTTATCAAGACTAGATGAGTTTCAAAAATGTAGTTCATCTTTTGCCAAAACAAACTTACCATGCGTCTTAAAGGTAAAATTAATGTGGCGTCGAAACATCGAAAGATGAATTCTCAAACCCAAAGTTTGTAGGTATGTAAATACACTTAGATATACTTAAGTAATGACTAGCTGTTGCGTTAACGCTATTATATCGTATGGTTCCATCATCATTCTTAACACATGCTACCTGATTGTAAATGACATTTGACTAACATTCGACCACCTCACCATGTTAATTGTAAGAAATTGTATTTATTATTTATGTATAGAATTAGACACATAAAACTCCTTGAACATAATACTTGTACAATCATTGTATAGATTATGTATTTAGTCTCAATGCCTCATTTATCACAAATCACTTGCTGACTAATGAACATATCTGAGTAATTCTCGACGCATACTTTGTATTAAAATGATCACACCTAAGCCCAAGGCAACAATCATATTCTTATAAATGTTATAATGTGTTGGCATACAAATCTCATTCAGGCCCTTAGCCCACAAGTGGTGCTCCTTTGGGCTTATGAATGTGTTAGGGTCGACCTATAAGAGAACTCGCACTAATGTAATATCAAGTTGAATGTACTTTGATGCCTAAATTAGTATTAAAATTATTTAGTTCATCTAAGCACTCATAACATTGTTTACCCATTAAGGTGGAGGAACGGGACTTTTTTTAGACTTCACTGTCTGATATCCGCTCGAACATGTGCTATATTGGTGGCATTAGTGTAGTAAATGTAGTGTAGTCACCAAACTTGTAGGTTTTCAATCAATGAACTCAACTTGGTTATTACCCCTCTGATAATATGGATCAAGTTCGGCTAAGCTAACCCAACACTCGAGACTTGAAAGGTGTGTATACTCCTAAGTGCATCCATATAATGCCTTTAAGCTCAAATTGTCCGTGAGCATCGACCTTGCCTTAAGCAACCCTCTCACCTAATGATTCCCTATTAGAAGTGGATATGAATTTCATTTCACATCCAAAGTTTTATCTCTAAATTAAAAAAAATAAATAAATAAATGAATAAAAAGTATTAGATGAACATAGATCTTAAAAAGAAAGTAAGAAAGGGGCTGATTTTTCTTTGAAGCTCCACTAACAAAAAGTTGTGGAATGTTCATAAAGTCATCACTATTATGTCGCTAAATAGATGCCATCTTTGAATAAACGTCAAAAGAAAACAAATATTCTACTTTTAACCTCACGCCTAAAAAAGAGGTATTGTAAATTAATTTTTACGAATAAAATCCTTTTCTAAAGTTTTGGAATTAAGAATATACTTCTAAATTGACTTTGAAATTGTCTTCTCATTTATAAGAATTATGGGTATAGTTTAATTTTATTTGAGATAATGCTTTAGTGTCCGCTATCTATAAATTAAAAATAATAGTTAGTTCGATTTTTTAAATGTTTGGGTCAACTAAAATCCAAACTAAACTAATATGTTTATAAAAACTTAACCAAATCGATATTCAATAAAAGAGAAAACCAATTGTTCAATTTTTTTCATATTAATAAATGGGCAATTTCTTCTTTGGGAGATCTTTTTTCTTTCTAGATAATATCCATATTTTGAACACATTCAACTATCCATGCTTTGGTTGTAAGTCACATACAACCAACCCAACTTATTGGTTTTTCAGCCATTTTCCCTTATTTGGTTATTTAAATTTAAATATATTTCAGTTTTGATTAATCCAAGATAAAGTTAACAAGGAGATTTTATAAATCTACAAATTATAACCTCTAACTATTCAAAAGTAGTTAATGTTATAATGGATTAAATTTTATTCATTAATACAATATGTATTCTATTAAAACTCAAACATTGTACCCTTATATATACAGTATTATAAAAATTTAAAAAAAAATTTAAAAATTATGTTTATGAATATTGTTAGAAGAGCGACCAAAGTCATATCATATATTGACTCAATAAGTGAAACCGAAAGCATGTGAAGATATATACAGAAGGGATTGTGTTTTCTATATTAGAGTACCTATTTATAGTCATTCTCACTCATATTATTAATAAAAGAACATAATCTTATAGACAGATTTAATTAATCAAAATAACTTATATAACCATATAAACAAAATTAGGTTCACAATGGACTCAAACTTAAAATCGAGTGGTCACATATGATCATATATATTTACCTTTCTTTTATTGAATTTACAAAGGACAAATTAATATATAATTTATTCAGTCCAATATAATTCATGCAAATAATTCTTGCGTACTCACATATCCTCATACAACTATATAAATTAAATCAAAAACACTTGAAGTTTTACAACGGGCTCGTACCAACAAAATTACCTAAGTACACAGTGTTCAAGTGTACGTTTAGAATGTTACTAGAATTTTCGATAGAATAAATATTTCATAAAACACCACATTGAAGATAAAAGTAAGTAAACACCTAAATAAATTTAACTAATTTTAGGTTAAATTGTAAATTTAGTTTCTATAGTTCGGAAAAAGTTAGAATTTAGTTCTTGTAGTTTGATAAAATCTTCATAAATAGTCCCTACAACAATGATTTTTTTTCTTTTTTAGAATTTTATCAGACTATAGAGATTATTTATGAGATTTTATCAAGTCATAAAAACTAAATTCTACTTTAAAATTATAAGGATTAAATTCTAATTTTAACCAAACCACAATGTCCAAATTTGTAATGATCCATAATTTTAAGTCATGTTTGAGATTTACAAATTAGCTCAAGCAACAATCTCTCACTTGCACTGACTTTAGTGAGCATAAAGCACATTCCATACCCAACATGTTTTTCCATTTGTCCTAAGACGCATTATACGCATGTGTGCCTGAAAACTTAGACCCCGTAGGTAACCTTGAAATACTTTAATTTGAGTGGCCCTAATTGAATCAATACAATTGTCAAGTGAAGTGTCAAAAAGAGGTTCGTAGTTGAAATCTCCCTACCCCAATTTACATTAAAAAAAATATCAAATAAAGTCATCTTAATTATCTACGATAACGATGATTTCTATGGATTTCTATGAATATACTTCCCTATAATAATAGTGTTTCTAGGTCCCAAATTTTGGCCAATGTCCACATGAAAGAAAATATGGGCTCATCCATTTTTGAGTTATTTAACTTCTTTCATTGTTTCACAAGTAGTGACAAATCCTCTATTATATAATCAACAAAGTACTTTCCTTGATACTCATCCACACTATAATTCCACTAGTTAGAAGAAATTGAATTTTTAATATTTTTGATAAAGATCGAATTCTTAGAGATTGCTTCCACTTAATACCTTGAATTTAGCAAATATTTGATAGGAAATTCTATCGTATAACAAATACAATGCATGTACTCATGTATGCATGTGATTGCTTGACGTGTAAGGATCTCATTAATTTTGGAAAAAATATCAATTTTGACCTTAAACGTGTAGAATTATATCTATTTGAATGACGCTTGATAGAGTTAGAAAACGTGCAGCTGAAGAAAAAAAAGATGCAAAGCACTCTACTCATCAATTTAAAGAAAAAACATGCTTGAATGAATTAAGATACAAAGGAAGTAACACTTACTCGTTGTAGCTCAAAATTTGTCCCTGAGAACCTCCAAAGACTGATCACGAACTGTTCACAGACCACCACCAGAGTTTTCTCGTTATTCTCGGGCATTATAACAAATGGCGGGGTCCAAATTTGAATAGAAAAATGGAGCAAAAAGTGAAAAAAAAGAAAAAAGAAAAAAAATCGTAAAGTTCTTCCTTTCAAAAGCACTAACTCCTTCAGCCCTCTCTTCTTTTTGTTTTTAAAGAGAAACTTATGCATCAAGATATACATGCTGAAGGACACCTCCAAAGGTGCTTGAAGAAGAAAAGAGTTGCATGTGAAGGAGAGGTCTCCACCCCTCCCTCACCATGCAATTGAAAATTAAGTTCTCAATTTGAAAAATTGAGGACTCAATTTGAAAAATTGAGGAATCAATTTTTTATTTCATAAATCAAATATCCAATTTAATATAATTAATTTAAACAATAATTAATTAATTAATTAATTAATTAATTAATTAATTATATTAAATTAATATAAAATTAATACTTTTCAACTTTTCCGATAACTTCAAACTCGATGAATCTCTATTCATCGGTATAATATTTAAATCATATTTAAATATTATTAGAAATCTTAATTCGTCTAAATCACAACTAAATGAACCAAATCATAAAATGCTCCACTTTCTAAACTTGAACACTTCAAATTGTCTCAATATACTGTTCTAAGTTTTAGTCTACGAGCTAACAAGGGGATCTAATGGACCTACAGATCATGAGCTCCAACGATTCAAAATTGGTTTAAACTCTTTAACCTAATTAATTAACATTCATTAACTACTAGGTCACTCCACTAAAGCCCAATAGATGCACTCTCATATATTTCTGTCCATTTAATATAACCATAATTAGTAAGTGAATCTTTCACAAATTTTTCGTAACTACAGTTGGGTCAAAATACCGTTTTACTCCTGTAATTACTTCTTGTTCCTTAAGTCTCATTGATCCTCTAATGAACAATTGGTTTGTGCTCCAACTAACAAACCGAGTCCCTCTCGGGCCAATGAGAGGTTGGAACCCTTTATTCAAGACTTGAATTCAGTACTTAAGGGAACAACTTATCTACTATCATTGAATTCCATCTTGCAGGGCTATGTCTCCAGCTATCTGCCTGATCTTATCCCTAAAAATTGGCCACTGTCACCCATACAGATTAAAGGATAATCTCAAACAAACAAGAGTTCATAGTTAGCTCAGGATTAAGATTGAGTTACTTAGGTCATCGAGTTGAAATAATCAGTTTTAATAGTAAACGGTGTTATAAAGTAAACATGATTGTTTCTTAGTTCAGTCTTATGCAAACTCATTGCATAGGATACCCCCACTCACATGTCGCTATATGAACGATTTAGGATCACATCATTTGTAACAAATACTAAGTGGGTCGTATCCACAGTGTTCCCAGGATAAGGTATCCAGCCTTTATCCATATACTATAGACCATTTTGGCTATTACTTAATCATATAAATTCTAAGCATTCACCATATAGTCATGGATTCTTAGTTTATTGGATTTAAATGCAATTCACATATTCAATAACAAATTTACTGAATAAACCTCGATAACAACTTTATTGAAAATAAAATCCATAAATTACAAACGAGTTTTAGGACATAAAACCCAACAATGCTAAACTTTCAAACTCATCTTGTACCCTAAATTTAAATAAGAATAGTAATTTTTGTCCTTGATTGGTTCAATTCCTATTATTCTTCCACTAGTTTTAGTAGAAAATAATATTAAAAGCCCATTAGTTTTAGTAGAAAATAATATTAAAAGCCCTCTATAACATCATTAATTTTAGGGTTATTTTTAAATATAACAAAATGAATCAAAGTATTTACAAATATAGCAAAATATACCGGTAGATAGAAATAAACAGTAAACACTAATAGGCCTATTAGTATCTATCATAGATATACAGTGATATTTTATTATATTTAAAAATATTTTTAGGAGTTTTTCCATTTAAAATAATTAATTTTAATAAAAATAAAGTTGAATACAAGAATGAGCATGGCCATGTATAAATTTAACTAAAATTTATAAATTTCAGCAACACAAAAAAAGTAGTTCTAGGGCATTTTCCTCTAAAAGTTGATCAATTTTATATACGCTACATATGTTTTGTAATTAATTATTGGATACGTCAATTTTGACATTTTTAACAAGTTCAACGACCAACCCAACATTAATAACAGAAGTAGCAGAAATAAGTGGCTTCATGATAAGTTTTCACATCAAAAAAAAAAGAAATGGTTAATGATACAATCAACCAATAAATTATAACTTATTATTCCATCATTCTAAAACATGTTTTTAATCATCAAAACTAATTTTGATGATATGCAATTGCATCTAAAAGTGTACAATCATATATTAAATTAATTTTGAGTGATCAAAAATGTGTTTTGAAATTATTTTTTACACTATAGAAGTCATTTCAATAATTTCAAAATCACTCCCAAACAATCACTTGATTTATTAATTTTATTTTAGAACTTACAATCACTTAATTTATTAATTTTATTTTAGAACTTTCATATGCGGTCCCTTAAGCTTTCGAGTATTTGGTTTTAATTCATAAGCTTTGTATTAAAAAAAAAGTACCAAATCTTTTATCATTTGTCCATTACTTGTTTAATAGGAAATTATTAATCCAAGGTCGTTTAAAGGCTTTTTCTTTAGACACATGCCCTGGTAATTTGGATATTAGTCATTCTTCTAATTCCAAATAACTCTTTAACTTCTGGGAAAATTTTATGAAGGTTCTTGAAGATATTTGGACAACTGTGTATTCTTTTGAAAATTTATGTTTTATAATGTATTATAATTATATTTAATTCCTATAATATCCTTCCTTAGCTTATGTAGAGAAATATTTTCTTTTTACACTCTATTATATATCGCAAGTTTAATTAATTATATATGAGGAACAATCCTTAGTATTTCATATATTATTATTAATTACAGATTAAACTCCAATTTTAATCTGAAGTACTATTTATTTGATTTAAATTAGGAAATCAATTTTAACCTATTAAATTTCCTATTGTAATAAGTAAATTGAATTATAATATAGTTGTACTCTTTAGATATCATTCCATTTAACTAATGTATACTTTGTACACCATTAGCTCAACTAAATCGATTGAGACATATAACCTTAATCACATGATTAGAAGGCCCTCCCCACTTGTTAAACTAAAAAATATATATCCTTTATACATGAATACAACTTTTTTCTTTGTACAATCAACTCTTTTCATTCCAATTTTTAACATACTCGTCCATTATATTAATTTCTCATACATATAAAATAACAATTGAAATTTTGAGGGCTTTTTTTAAGAAAAAAGTTCAGAGTTTCATTGGCATCAAACTCTACATGTTAAAAGATGTTTTTGTTTACATAACTCGGAGGCACAAGGTACAATTATACAACCTGTAGAATAGATCCTCATTATATCATGTAAGGTTGTATGTTTTTGTTCCTAATCTACATAAACTCACCCTTTCAACCCTTGATGCTAGGGTTCCATTTGTTAGCTATTTTGTTTTTGGTTTTTGGTTTTTTAAAATTAAGTCTATAAACACACCTTCTAAATATCTTTCCTATATTATCTACTTTCTACCAATGTTTTAAAAAACAAGACAAGTTTTGAAAGAAAAAAATTGTTTTTGTTTTTAAAATTTAGCTAAGAATTCAACCCCTTTTCCTTGAAAAAGATGAAAACCACTATAAGAGAAAGCCAGCAAAATATTCAAAAACCAAATGGCTAACAAACAGACCTAAATATTCACTTTCGAGAAAATGCCCAAAAAAGAATAGAAAAGAATAAAAAAGAAAAGAAGAGGAATATATATATATAGATAGCCTTTCCTGTGAAATTTCAAAACCAGGGAGAATTCTCATCAACCTTACCTTTCCAAGCAGAAGACCAACTTCTCAATATCAATGCACTCCACTGCTTGCAACATCTAAGCCTGCTGATTTCAACCCATCGCCAAAAAAATAAATAATTAGTATACATAAGGGTTCAGATGCCGATTTAACTTTTGCTCTCTTCTTCATTTTAAAAGAGAAAATAAAAAATAAAAAATCAGTTCCCCGTGGCAAAGATGTGCAAATTTAAAAATTAACTGAACTGATAATGGAACTCATAGGAAATCATCGATACAAAGATCCCGGAAACTTATTCTATATATGCATGTGCTAACCCCTATTATCCTATACACTAAAATGAACTCTTTCCACCCCCTTCTTCTTGAGGTATTTTATAGGGAGTGGCTAAAAATTATCCTTAGCTCTGCGAATGATACCCAACACCTCTGCATCGTTGGCTGTATTTTGAACTTTTAACGACTGTCGAATCTCGGTACTTGAAGTACGGAGGAATGGATTGCATAATTTCTCCATCTTTAATGTTGTTGGAATCTGAAATTTTACAATCATAGAGTTAACCACAGTTTAGGAGATGGAAGGATGTATCATCATATACGCCGTGTTCATAGCAATAGGTTCGAGGTGCTTGTGAGTGTGTGTCACATCAGTGTACCAAAATAAACATTGTTTCCATGGCAACAATTCAACAAAGTCAAATCATACAAGGAGCTCATAACGTCCCAAATAAATCTCCCTAAAATACAAGATGGGCTAATTGCAAAACAGAAGACCGAAAATTTCACTTCGCAAGCTCACATCCAATATAATGGCAATGCATCAACTACCCATGTTTTGTTTAAGTATCAAATAACCACCCATAAACCAATACTCCGATTATATGTAAAGTTCTAAACAATTTAACAATACAAACAGGAAGCATAGTTCTTTTCATCTTCAATTCAAGTGCAGGGATACAATATGCTCAAATAGGAAATGGTTCTCAAATGGAAGAAACAATCACCAATATGTACACAAATTGAAAGAAATTAGTATAGTAACCAATTTAAAAATCAAATAACCACCCATAAAAGAGTCGCCAAAAAGTTACCGTTGGCAAGCCCTTGTTTCTTAGATTGGCAACCTGGGTTGCATAAGATCTGAGAGCCTCATTCTTAGGTTCAATTGACATCGCAAACTTAGAGTTACTCTGTTAAATGGTAATCATACAATTAGGCAAATGGTATTCAAGCTTCAAAAGATGGAGTATCACAATAAAAAGGGTCAATAAGTTACTGACCAGAGTATATTCATGACCGCAAAATATGTTTGTATCATCTGGCAAAGAAGTGATCTTTTTAAGGGAAGATAGCATCTGTAATCACACATGCTAAACAATTAGAATGCTGCGATTAAAATAACCTCATACCAATTATTACTTAGGATCAGAATCTGAATAACTAAAAGCAATCGGGTTCCTAAGCTTAATTCACATTCAGCAGAAATTTACTTTCAGTAACAGCAGCTTTCTCATAACATGGACAATAGATACTTCATGAGTGAACGAAGCATATTGAAGCTGAGTGCAATTTTGTTCGTGAGAGAACACAAAGCAGGGTGCATGGGATGAAATAAAAGGAACAACAGAAAAACTTCCCCAAAAAACTAGGGGCTCGTTGAGGAACATCCCTAGCCCAAGGTCTAGAAAGAACAGAGAGAGAAACGAGGAAGCATTAAAAGATCATCCCCAATCAAACCAGCGAAGCCTAAAACCGAGGCTGTACAAAATAGAAACCTAAAGAAAGGACAAAACCACGAGACTAATTTCAAGGAGAGGTGACAAAGATTGGGGGGGGGGGGGGGGGGGGGGGGGGGGGGGGGGGGGGGGGGGGGGGGGGGGGGGGGGGGGGGGGGGGGGGGGGGGGGGGGGGGGGGGGGGGGGGGGGGGGGGGGGGGGGGGGGGGGGGGGGGGGGGGGGGGGGGGGGGGGGGGGGGGGGGGGGGGGGGGGGGGGGGGGGGGGGGGGGGGGGGGGGGGGGGGGGGGGGGGGGGGGGGGGGGGGGGGGGGGGGGGGGGGGGGGGGGGGGGGGGGGGGGGGGGGGGGGGGGGGGGGGGGGGGGGGGGGGGGGGGGGGGGGGGGGGGGGGGGGGGGGGGGGGGGGGGGGGGGGGGGGGGGGGGGGGGGGGGGGGGGGGGGGGGGGGGGGGGGGGGGGGGGGGGGGGGGGGGGGGGGGGGGGGGGGGGGGNTACCAAATGGTACAAATCCATCTAGTTCAATTGAACACAACACAATCTTTCACCTGACCAAACGAGACCTCTGGACCATTCTTCCTTCAAGGAGTCCCTTCTAAACCTTCTCTTCCTTGACCTTACATCAGAAGGAATCTTGAATAATGACAAAAGCAGAAAGGATCCCACTCAAGATTTCACCCTACTAAAGACACCAACCTCTCAAGCATGGAGGCCTAACAAATAATACCAACCAAACCATCATGGATTGGCCTAGTGGTAAAAAGGAGACATAGTCTCATTAAATGACTAAGAAGTCAAGGGTTTAATCCATGATGGCCACCTACCTAGGAATTAATTTCCTATGAGTTTCCTTGACACCCAAATGTTGTAGGGTCATATGGTTGTCCCGTGAGATTAGTCGAGGTGCTGGCCCGGACACTCACGGATATAAAAAAAAAATAATACCAACCAAAGAACACTAATTTCCATGAATCCTAACTCTAAGCTATGAACTGACTTCAAAAACAGACTGAATGCCTTCCAATCCAGTATATAATATTGCGAGTAATCCTCTAGTACCATATTCTTAAACTTGATTGGACAACAGGACATGAGCAAAAGGAGTAAAAATTAAAGCACAAAGAGGTAGGTCATAATTCATAAGTAGGTCTAGCAAAAAGAAACTATCTGGGCTGCCCACGTTCTTAAACTACCACATTTAGATAACATCCAAGTAAATAAAAAATAATAATAAAGCCAAACGAACCTGTTCAGGAGTTCCTTCAAAAAGCTTGCCACAAGATAAGCTAAATAAAGTATCTCCAGTAAATATTGCTGCGGATCCCGGAAAGTAGAAACTAATATGACCTGAATCAATTTAAATCAAAAAGAAAAAAACAAAGAAAAAAAAAAATCAGGGCCATATGGTACAAAAGGGCGAGCCAGAGTTCACAAGCACAACAAACCCACATGAAGTAAGAAGAAGAATAATGATGAATTTATCTTAGACACCATATGAGATACAAGCTAGTTGAAACCAAGGTAGCATAATTTTCAACAAGTCCTGTCCAAATTTCTCTGACACCTACTTACAACAAAACCCACATCTGAGTCTTATCCAAAAACAAAAACAAAAACAAACCCACATCTGGGGCCTCAAATTTCTCTCAAGACACCCACTTTGAGTCCATAGGCACAACAAACCCACGTCACCAGTTTTGCTTTTCTTTTTCCTGAATGGGATAAAAATTTAAATGGAAACCAAGCAAAAGCCTTGCCAACAAGCCCTAAAACCCCATCTATTTCCCAATAAAGGCTTCTCTTCATCACCAATGCATCGTTTCCAAGAATCAAATATTTCAAAGCTTCATATAACAGAACAATTGGAGAAAAGATGGGCAGTGCAAAGAAGTTATATAAAAATAAAAATGAAGATTAAATTACATATTTATCCCAACCTACACTTTCTTAATCCTTGAACTATCAAAAGTATCTAATAGGTCCCTAGGCTTTGAACTTTGCATCCAATAGGTCTTAAATTTTCAATTTTGACAAATTCCCCAGTTGGAAAGATGAGTGTTTCATTCTTGTCTCGATAGGGAAGAAAGGGCCTCTTCAGAGTCTTCGGACATACCACATATGCCTCAATAAAGCCAAAGATGCTATCTAAGTCCATGCCTTCCAGATTACCATGCCAGACAGGAACACCACCAGGCATTGGATGGATAAACACATCTACAACGAATGGGGTGCCTAGTAGGTGTTCGACCTATTCATATCATTTAAAAATTCATAAACCTACTAAACACAAAATTAAAATTTTGAGTCTCATTATACATAAAATCCAACTTTATATCTACTAGATCAATGGCTTTTTAAAAATTTTAATATGTCAATGACCTATCAGACACAAAATAGAAAGTTCAAGGATTTATTGGACATTTTTTAAGTGCAAGGTCTTATTAGAAAAAATTGAAAGTTCAGGGACCTCTTTTTTTTTCTTTTATATCTGTGAGTGTCCAGGCCAGTTTACACGTACCTCAACTATCTCACAAGACAACCATCCTAACCCTACAACATTTAGGCGTCAAGGAAACTCAAGATATTAATTACTAGGTAGGTGGCCACCATAGATTAAATGCAGGGACCTATTAGACACTTTATAAAATTCAAGAACAAACTTGAAAGTTTATAAACTAATTTGTGATCTAACCAAAAATGAATGAAACAAGAACTACCAAATAGTAAGTATTGAAGGAAAAATCAACTAAGAAGTAAGAGAAAACTTAACAACTATAAAGAATAATAATCAAAGTTAATATAATAGGGAGAGAGAAGTAAGGCTAAATCATATGAGAGACAACGTACAATAATAGAAGTTTCCATATCTATTCTCACTCTCTTCTTTTATTTCCTCACTTTTCATGCACATGCAAAGGGAGGGGAGGGCTATCATACAAGAAACAAATCTAGAGGACCTATTATGATGTAGTAGGATTAGGTTAATCTCGGATAATTAGGGTAATTCCTTGATTAATCCTATTTTAACTCTTTTTTTTTTTTTTTTTTTGGTGCTCTTCAATTTTAGTTTGCTCTCTAACTCCCTATAAACAGAGGACTTCTCTCATAACTTCTGCCCACTTTGAAACATTATAAAAGATTGAGATTAGATGTCTGAAAAAATTCTCTCCTTTAATCTCTTAGGCTACATCATATTGTCATACAAGAAACTAATCTAAAAGTTACTATAACAAACACCTCGAGTATGACCAGGAGTTTCCATTACATGCACTTCATGGCCAGCAAACATCCACTTGTCTCCATCTTTTAAAGTTATGTCAATTCCTGGAATTCTATCACTATCTATTCCAGAGCCAATCACCTACAACCAGCAAAAAAGGGTATAAAAATTTGACAGAAGAAGTGTAAACCACCAATTCAAAGATAAAAAATTATCTTAGAGACTATTAAATAACATATATCAGCATAATTCCTTAACTCGTTTCAATCCAAGCTTTAATTTAAAGACAAGTTAGAAAACTATTTAATTCAAAACAAGTCAAAAAGGCTCAAAATACTTTGTGATCAGTAATGAAGTATGTAGCATTTCTTGCACATCACAAGGCATGATGTTCTCATGACAATGGATATCAGTGTTTTATATTAAAAAACATTCACCTCACTATGTTTACCAGATAAAATGATGAAGAATAGAGACTATTATATAAACCAACATTCTTTTGACATCAAAAACTGAATTTCTCACATGATGGCCTCAAGAAGTCTGGTGACTCTGGCCTCTAGGTTGCATCCATAGGTTCTTACCTCTATGACCAACCATTAGGGATCAAGCATATCACATTTATAGGATGGGGCCAACTAGAATATAGATGCAAATGCAATGCAAAAGAATGAAATTCATACCTTCGCTCCATACCTTGCTTTTAATTCCTCATTCCCACCCGTGTGATCATGATGATGATGAGTATTGAGTATATATGTCAAATTTCTGTTTTTCTTGCTTAAAGCATCTATAACTGGTAGAGCCTCAGATGGATCAACAACACCAACCGTGCCCGTATCAACATCATGTAAGAGGTATGCATAGTTGTCACGAAGACAAGGTACCTATCAAAGAGGGAGTAGAAGATGTGTAATGAATGTGTATGTTGGAACTGGAAGTGACTACACAATTATACTATGGGATGTAGAACCTGGATTGATAGTGGACAACCAGCATCCAACAAAATGGTTCACTTAGGGTGGGAGCACAAAAGGAACATGGCTAATGTGTCATTAAATATAATTTGTGCCCACCTGACTTGAATTGAATTGGAACAAGAACTATATGTTGTGCAGCTGAGCAGGCTAAAGGGGTAAATCATGTATACAAGTGGTTGAAGTAATCTAACTCTGGAAAGGTTGAAGAAATAATAAACTGAAAGTCTGAAATTTGGACCTTTCACAGCCTCTTCTTATCACAATTAGAAATTCTCTCAGGTGAAAATGTTTTAGAATTAAAGCATGAGTTTAGAAAAGAAAATGACAAACCGAGAAAGTTATCATAAAATGATCACAACATGACCATCATGGGTAAAAGAACTGATGTCATTGACAGCACCATAAAAGCAATTTCCAGATCTAATAACAGCTTACCAGTTCAATTTGCAAAGTGGAGGACATATTGACGACACTGCAGAACTGAGCAACTTTAAGTGAACGACTAGCTCCACGCAGCGTTTTCAATGGTGTAGATAAGAGTCGCATAACCCCATATAAAAGGTCTTTTCTAAAAGAAAGTTGTTTCACGCTCGGCCAGACACATACGCTTCTAACCTGAAACTCCCATTCATCAATAAAATTAAAATTTAAAATACATGTTTCTATTCAAGAAATCTATCAATAAACCACAACATACAGACTTACTCCACACTATAACAAGGAAGGATTACACCTCATGATATTACAGATCGTGTCAACAAAATTAGTAGTAAAATTTACACAAGTATGTATGAAGATCACAGAGTTTCCAGCAGCAAGTAATCAGGAAAATGATTCCAGCATCACAAAAAAATAATTCCGACTCCAAATACGAAAAAGCAGCGAAATCGAATCCATAATAGATTCATCGACATACTGGAAGGGAAAGTAGCGGGAAATATAAAGAAGGCCAACAAAGTAAGATTTAGAACAAAATAATGAGAGTGCGTGAACAGAAACACAGATTACGCTGCTTAAGCTACATTGGAGAGTGGGCAGAGGTTAAAAGCGATGACATGGGGGAAATTTTGGAGCATAGATAGAAAAAAATTCAGATAAAAGAAGCAAGTGCAGTTGCGAAATGAAAATGCGGCGAAAGAAGAGGAGAAAGGGGAGTAAAAGCGAACCCTAGTGCAAGGCAAAGAAGCCATGGCTGAGGAGGCCTTGGAGAGCATCATCTGCATCTTCTTCTCCGCCACAGAAGAGAAGATCCGAGATCGGAGAGGGAAAGAGCGGTGGAGGGGAAGGAAAGGGCAGTCGGCACTCAAATCGTAATTATTATGTGAACCGAATCGATCCAACTCTCAGCGCCACTATATTGTTATTACCCTTTTTCTAAAACGCGTTTTTTTGTTTTTGCTTTTTAGGAAGGTGGGGTAGGCTTCTTTATTTTTAAGTGAAAAATACATTTCTTTTGTCCTTACAGTTTTTTTTTTTTTTTTTTGAAGTAGAAAAATTTTGTTATATTTATAAATATTTTAATTTTTTTTTATATTTGAAAATTCTAGTTTTTATTTGATTGGAATAATTCAATACAAATTATTTTTTAAATAATAATAGGATTATTTTTAAATATGGCAAAATAAACTAAAGTGTATTGATACAACATGATAAACACTAATAGACTACTATCATCTATCACTATTTATTTCAATAGATAGTGATATTTTGTTATATTTGAAAATATTTCTATCAATTTTGTCATTTAAAACAATACCATTAATCATAGGTTGTAATAGTTGGTGTTCCAATTATTATAATTGGTCCCCAAATATGGTGTGAAGTACAAGTTTCACAATAGTACATATTTAGTTCTTAAGTTTTGAATTTTGTTTCAGTTTAGTTCATAAATTTCAAGATATTACAATTTTCCTCTTGATATTTTAAAAATGTAAATCTTAAAACTTGTGGATCAAATTGAACAAAATTCAAAATCTCAATTGTAAAATTATAATAGATAAAAATTAACTTGAAGACCAAATTTAAGATTTATTTAAAATATGGGGTAAAATTCGACATTTGGAAGTATAATAACTAAAATTGAATAAATCTTAATGTACCATGATTAGAATATTATTTTAATTGTCAAAGTGAGTTTAACTCAAATGTAATTACAGTTGTCATTATTATGAACTTAATTTCCTTAACAAAGAAAAAGTCTTTCAATTAATTTTATTAGTTCTAGAATCACTTCCTATTCTACCATAAATTTGGAAATGGTCAAAGAATATATATGTGTGTGATTTCGATTTTTTTTAGTTTATTTACTTTCTATAAATTTTACCAATAACTTTGACAGTATTGGACAGATTCATTGAAACGAGAGAACCACCAAACAAGTTATTTATATGTTTTTTTTCTTTTTAAATAATTTTACCAAATTATATATATATATATATATATATATATATATATATATATATATATATATATATATATATATATATATATATATATACACGAAGTTTCATATTTATGTTTGTACAATCTTGTGTTAAAATTAGTTGAAATATATCTAATAGCAGGTATGAAACAAATATTTACCTATCATCATAAGCATTTCTTTGACATTTTACAAATGTCAAGAAATATATATTTATAACATTGAAATCTTGTTATCAATTGAACTTCAAAAACTTAAATAAGTGACGATATAAAGGTTTAATTGACAGAAAAGATCAACTTTTTGGTTATTTATTAACAATGAAAAATTGTCATAGAAAATGTTGTCATGACATATAATAAATGTTTACTGTTGACTATATTATAAAGTCATGACATAATTAATAATGACAGATTTTTTTAATTTTTTTTTTTTTTGTGGTGGATTTAAAGACTAAAAATAAGAATCAAGAAATGCGCTAATGACAATTTTTTAGAGACATAAAAATTTGTTTTTGTTGCAGTGAAGGGTAGTTTGTACATTTCCAGATATTCATTAGCTAAATTACAATAATTTTATTATTTAAAAAGGTGGCTCAAACAGATAGTTCAACCATATGCTTTTAATTATATAGTTTTTGCAAATTTTCAAATATTAAAAAATATTTGTAATTGAAACATTTTTCTTAATACAATGGTACAAACAAACCTCGAATTTTAAGGAATAAAGGAAATGTAAATTACATCACCAAATTTTGTTATTATGAAAACAAATAGAGACATTTTAATTCTTTATCCAAATCGCATATAAATTTTTTTTATTATTTTAATCATTTCTTTTTGTTCTAATTATAACTATTCTTTTTTTTTTTTTTTTTTTTCCATGACACGTTGTAATTTTTTTAGTCCAAGATTTCTCTTTGTTTATTACGTCCTCGTATACGTAAAATCACATAGATAGATACTTTGAAATTAATTATTCTAAAAACGTGTCATCGCATGTATGTTTCCTTTTATATCTTTCTACTTTCTAATAGTCCTGTGTATTTAAATGGTAACCAAATCTTGGTTGATTCAATTTTATAAACAATAATTATTTTCTAAAATTATATGAAATAATTTAGAATAAATCATATATGTTTTAAAGTATTTATTTTGTAATAAATTTATATATTAGATATCAATATAAAAATAATTGAAATAATATATATTTCAATGTAAATATAAGCAAGTTAGTGTTAATTATCAAACATTGTAATTTATTATTATTATTATTATTATGTTACTATACTATTGGGTTCATAGCTTGTTGCGCATAAATTGGATTAGATGTTATAATTTCCGTACAAAGATGCATCGAGAATTACTCAAGTATGATCATTAATAAGCAAGTTTTCCTATAAAAGCTCAAGTATAAGTTTCTACAGGTTTCTTGGTGAGTCCAGGGTCGAACACAGGGATTTGTAATAACTACGCGTTGAGAATAAATACAAGACTATGTGATGACTATACATGTATTATATGCAGGAGTTGTATGTACCTA
Organism: Citrullus colocynthis; assembly: GCA_031780015.1. Lineage (NCBI taxonomy): Eukaryota > Viridiplantae > Streptophyta > Magnoliopsida > Cucurbitales > Cucurbitaceae > Citrullus > Citrullus colocynthis. The sequence continues at coordinate 968,752 of QLSR01000379.1, forward strand.
AAACTATAATAAAGAATGAATAAAATTTCCTATAATTAACAATGAGGTGGACGCGGCGAAGGTTAGTCAAATGTCATTTAGTGTCAGATAGCATGCGTTGAGAATGACGGTGGAACCATGCGATAAAAATAGAGTTTAGTTGTTACTTAAGCATATCTAAGTATATTTATATACCTACAAACTTTGGGTTTGTGAATCCATCTCTTGATGTTTCAACGCCACACTAATCTTATCTCTAAGACGAACGATAAATTTGCGTTGGCAAAAGATGAACTACATCTCTGAACCTCATCTAGTCTTGATAAATGTTAAAGATTAACCATCTACTCTCTCAAGCTAGACAATCGTGCTTGTTAAATTTGTTTGTCAGACAAAGCTATGCAAGCTAATAATATGCATTAATCAAAATGTAACATACTTAGTATTGTTTAATAAAAACTAGCTTCTAACATCTAACTCATTTAACATTCAAACATGGTGTAAAGTATTTAATATGGAAATAAATGGAAGATAATCGTCAATCAAACTTATATTAAGAAAATAAACTATTTTCTCAAATGTCATTCATAAAACATAAGTAAGGAGGGAAATGGAGATAGAACAATGATGGAAGACGTCAAGCCACCACTGGCAATGTCTTGCTTCACGGAGGTTTGAGATGGTTGCTATCTGATACACAAATTTCATAGGGTGAAGGTTCTCACTCACTGGGAGACGACTCTGAAAATTCTCAGAATTCTTCTCACAAAAGAGCTTGAAATGGAGGCTGGTTATGGTGAGGGAGAATTTGTACAGAGCTTTCGCCTCTTGAACTTGTTTTTCTCCTTCTTTAAATGGAGAAGCTTTGGACTATTTATAGGCGTTGAAAAGGTGAACTCATGATGACCTGGCATCTTTGCATTAAATTCCATGCCCTGCTGCACAGACTTTTCACATCATCGACCCATTGGGTCTGCCATGATCTGATAACGTGTAATCCTTTTGCATATTGACATGACAGCTTTTATCCAGACGTCTGTATCTACTTTTTATTCTCAACGCATGGTCTCGACGCATTGGTTTCCACCTTTTGTTCTCGCAGTAGCTTCCTCTCTATGCTTGGGTTATTTGTGCTTCTTTTCTTCTTAATCCTGTGTTAAGAACAGAAAAACTCATATATTTTTAAGGTATTTTCTTTTGTAAATGGTGCCAACGCATGGTAATACATATTACATAATTCACTGCCAAAATCATGCGTTTAGCCCTAAAGTTACTCTAATTAATTCAAATAGTGACTATAATAACTTGTATTTCTACAAGTTATCATATACAAATTTGATTTATATTATAATTGATTTTTCTAACTACACAACTAATATATGAAACTTGATACGGGTAATTTTGAACTAGTAAAAGATTGAGATAAAAATAAAACTAAGAGAGTTACCTAATAAAAAAATAGACTTAAGTTCAGCCAGAAGTAGGGCTCAAGAGAGTTTTTTACACATAAAGGAAAAGACAACAAGGCCAGTTTGGATTGGCCATCTATTCTCGAACATCATTAAAGGCCCAATTCAGTCCTTGAACATCCAATTTCCTAATCCTAAAGGGTTAAGGAGACCCTTGAACTCCATTACAAATAGAGCATGATAGCCCTACTAAAAGTAAGTTCATCCCTGCCCCTAAAAATTGAATTATCTATAGTAAGCATCACATCAATGTGCTATTTTTTATTTTCTTTGTAGGTAACTCTTTTTTCAAATTATAGATTTATCGTTCGCAATACATAAAAACCAAATGAGTTTAATTAGCCAAATTTTGTCACTAACAAAACTAAACTTTAATTTCAATGGTTATTAAATTTCACTTTTATTTTGAACCATAAACAACTTCAAAGTAATTATTTTAATTAAAAAAAATCAGTATTGTCACTTTAAAAATAAATTATAAAAAAAAAAATCGACTTATTGACTAATTTAAACAAAAAAGGAAAAAAGAAGGAAGAATGTTTGCAGCAACAGCATCAAAAGCATCTGCAGTGAAGCAGACGTATTCGGTCAAAAAGAAAGAAATAAAAAAAAGTTTCTTTCTTCTTTTTCCATTTTTTTTTTCTTTGACGCAGTGATATGATTGCATTGGACGCCACGAACCCAATCAATTTACGTCTTCCTTTTTCCTTCTTTACTTTCTAGAATATCTCCATCGACTAACAGGAATTGATTATCAACTTCAAAGTTTGAGATTTAATTTCTACCTATCTTTTAAGAAGAAACAAAAAAAATAAAAAATATAGTTGTTAGTTTTGGAAAAATATTAGAAATACAATTGTCCCAAATCGTAAAGATTGTAGAAAGTAATAAACTCCAAACACTATGAAAAGAGAATGTGCCTTTAATTTTGAATTGTCCCATTTAAAAATATTTCAAACTTAGGTGTGTTAACTGTAGTTAAATTCTCGTTTACATTCTCAAATTGTCCTTGTTTAGAAGATTTACCCTCACAACATTAGTTGAAGAGTGTGAGTATATAAAAAGTTTTGAGAAAGTGCTCTTGTAATTAGGTTGGGAAACAATTATTATGTTTGATTGTAATAATTTTTCATGTAGTGAAATTTTCTTTTATTTTTTTCTAATTCCTACCGTTGTAGTGAGAAGTTTTTCCTAACAATAATCTTAACAAATTTGAAATTTTTTTATGATGCTTTGTATAATATATACTATTGGTGTATATATATAAATGTTCAACAATGTGATTTATTTTAAAGAGACTCAAGTTAAAAGCATTAACTTAACCTAAGAATAAATTTTTAAAATGAGATGATGAAAAAGCACTATGTAGAATTTATTAATTGTTTGGATAAAAGAGATATACTAAGCATATGAATGAATGTCACATAAACATCTCATTTTTCGATTGAAATGACACTTTTTACGTACAATAAAAAGTAAAGTAGTGTTTATGCTTAAAATATAAAAATAAATAATATCATGTTAAATATTTAAAATTTTCGTCAACATATATGACATTTCTATAAGTCTATGGACTCAACGTCTACATGAGAGATGTGAATCTATTTTTTTCCTTCATATCATGGAAAAATAAACATAACATGATAAAACTATCAACAAAACAAAATATGATTTAAAAATTTGGTCAAGAAAAGCCCACCCAATCTTCACGTGCAATGTACTATGGATTTATATTTCAGAGAAGAAAATACCTACAAAACAAGAAGAATAAGCGCACCAGTGTGATGTTTGCCACATATACTCTGTCATTAAGTTAGTTTTAAAAAATGGAATGAGCATGCTTTTAAGGGAGAAAAATGAACTTACCTTTTGTAAAGTTATAATATTGTATTTATATGGAAAGTAGCCTTAGAATTTCCTCATATCTACTCTGAATTGAACTAAAGGAGGCTGATTTGAGCTACAAAGGAGGGACAAACTAGGTCATGCAACGAACAAGTCTTAACAAAGAGAAACTGTTGGCTGAGGAGGGCTATTTGGATTGTTTGAGAAACTGTTGGCTGAGGAGGGCTATTTGGACTAAACAATCCAAGTGATTCTCCCATTCGCTCTATTCCTACCACACTCGAACTTGTTTATTGTACATTATAAATTGGATAAAGTGTGATTATCATTTTTTTTTTTTTTATACATATTTGATCTTTAGTGTTATTTTTCCTTTTTCAGATCTCTTTCTAAGTAAAAAATTACTCATAACAATCACTAAGATAGACTCATAATTCCTTGCCCAATTAAGGCATAAATCATTGACTACAAGGTTAGTATCTTACTTGGCTGATTATACTCTTTACTAATTATGATTTTACTTGTTTAGGCTAATCATAATTTTCTGTTTTCATTGAAATTGTGATTTTTTTATTATTTTTTATTTTGAGTTAATAAAACTCATTTGCAAACTTTGGAGATTAACATGTAGTAATCTAAACAACAAGAAAGATTTTTGGATAGAAAATTAATAAACCATAATTTTTTTAACAGGATTAGTTATTAAAGCTCTCATTGACAATTTATTAGAACTTAACAATAAAAAAGTGGCAAATTTGATTATCTTGCCGTCGAAGGATCCAAGTTGGTTGTCTAAGGAACCAATAATGGTCCACTTTTATATAATCATCACAGTAAAATACATTTTTCGTCATCAAATTTAAAGTAGTGTCTATTTGAATAATAGACACTTTTAGTCTTCGAAATTTGAATAATAATTCTAAATGGTCCCTAGACCCATTTTACCGTTACTTGACTTATCAGATTGTTGAGTTGGTTGTTAAATGTTGAGATAAATTTGATTACTAGTCAATTTTTACACTAAAATTAGATTAATTAGAAATTTATTAAATTACAACCTTATTATTATTTATTTTTAAGAAGAAAGGTCTACTTTCTTGGATAGGTGGAAGTGGTCCATCGTGGCGATCAATAAATGTTACATTAAATTTTTAGGTTTTTGGTATTAATGTTTCTTAGTCACGAAAAAATATATAAGAAAATTATCATAAATAGAAATATCAAACTATTTACAAATATGATAAAAATTTTACTTTTCAATTGTGATAGATTTGATAGATATCTATCCGTGTCTATCTAGGTCTATCGCAGTCTACCACAGAAAATAAAATTTTGCTATATTTGTAATTATTTTTAATAGTTTTTCTATTTTTCAAAACATCTCAAATATATTATCTACGAATGAGAAATTGATTTTAGGTATGAAAAAAAAAACCCTTTTTAATCATTAGTTTTTTCGTTTAATTTTCATCTAGTTCCTAAGTTCAATATGTTAACTTTTACCTTTAAGTTTGAGTTTGATTTTCATTTAGAGAAGAAATGTCATTTTTTTTCCACAAATGTTGATGCGTGGACAGAAATTAATTTTTGTCTACGCATAAAACGTGGGCAGAAATGCAATTTCTGCCCATGAATGTTGATGTATGGTAGAAATCAACTTCTGCCGACGTTTATAACGTGGGCAAAAAGATTACTTCTACCTACATGTTTCATTGCATGGGCATTTCTGCCGAAATGTCAGAAAACGTGGGTAAAAGATCTGTCATGCGAAAAAACGTAGGTAGAAGGTTTGCCCACTCATTTTTGAAGATGTGCCGGCGTTTTAGTGTGTGGGCAAAGATGAAAATTCTACCATTTAAATGTTACATTTTTACCCTCGAGTTTTGTTTTCATTTGGTATCTATATTTCGATATTTCACACTTTTACTCTTGAATTATCGCTAATACATACTTTGGTCTTTGATGTTAACTTTTAGTGGGTTAATTTAAAATAATTATGAGTAAAAGTTTTAAATTTATTTTAGTATTGAGGAAAGAAATAACAAAAACTAATTAAGTTTAATTATTTTAAATTAATTAATAGATGTTAACACTAAGAACTGAAACACAGGGATTAATGGTTTGTTTCACATACAATTTGAATTTTGTTTTGTATTTTCAGATTTAATAAGTCAATTGAATTCGACAAACATCAGTTTGACAAATTTGTTGGTGCTTGACCCTAACTAAACTCTAAATCTCAATCTTCAAGCCTCTCTACATTCAATAAAGTATTATGTCACTAAGTGACTTAGTTTAGGACTAAAAACACTAAGCTTAGACATTTCATAATTAAGAAAGACATTAGCAAACATCTATTGTTGAAGCCTTACTATGGTAGCGTGTCCTCTATCTATTGGTCAATAATGTAGAACACTTAAAAGGTAACAATAACAACAAAAGTAATTCTTTCTATCCTCATTATTACTATTATTTTCTTTAAAGAATATTGGTAATATTAATAGTAAGATCAATAAAGTTACAAACATGCATGAAATTTCTCCAAAGTGATTAATTACTCACTATAATTTCAGTTTAGGGTAATTATTTTAAATTATAAAATTATTAAAAATATTTTTAAATATAACAAAATATTATAGTTATAAATAGTCATAATTTTTTTTAAAAGAAAATCTTAAGTCACATTAATAACAACATTTTCTACCCATATAATCTAATTACAAATTTGTTTTAAACTTCTTACAATTTTTTATGAATAACCTAACGAGATTAAATATTACACAAAAACATAGCTCAAAATGTCTATATCACACCCTCCATGAATTTTAGGAATTTTGAGAAGTAACAATAAGAAAAAAAACATACCTAAAAATAAAATCTTTGTGAACATTAATGATTTTTTTTTAAAACGGCTTTATTTTCAAAATCAAATTTTTGAAGAAATATATCATAATCACGCTCATTAAATGTTTTTTTTTCTTTCAAAACTCAGATATGAAAGTCATGTAGGCGATGATAATATATAGTATATATGAGGTTTTTTTCCGTAAGTTGTTTTGAATATAAAAAATATATGAGTTTATTTCAAATAATCTGAAGATGTCATCTATCTTAGTATAATACACATGTGTGAATATAACAAAGTATGTGGAATGTATATTTTAATTTCAAATATATACATATGTATTATATGAAATTAAGTATGTGAGAGAATGCACAAAAAGGTTGAAATTATCCTAAAATTATGCATAAATTTAATTTTGGATTATAATTAAAGTTTAGAATATTTGTGAAATATTGCTTGTGAAGTAGGTCAATTTTCAAAATATTTCTTAATAATAATTTGCACCAACACCAACAACTTGATCATCATCCACAACATGCGCCAACCACAAAGGAAAGTTCTCGTCCACAAGTTGGAAGAAGAACATTGAAGGACAAAAGAGGCCAAAGCATAGTCAACCTATTACATTTTCTATTGGAAACTAAGGCCCACTATTCTAAATGAGCACAATAAATTAAACACTTCAACATATATTACTCCACTGGGAGATAAACTAAAAGCCATTAACTACAACTTGTGAACCATCTCACACGCATCAATCTCCACGAATAGAGCTACACAACCCATATCCTCAATGAGCTTCAAACCTAAAAGAATAACAAGGATCACTCTCGCTTCCGCCACCCCTAAAGTGTAGGGGTATAAATAGATATTTTTCTTTATTTTCTAATAAATGTTTGAAAATAGTTTGTAAACAAATCACTAACAGTAAGCATAAGAGAGATGATTGATATTTACCTAAATAAAATTATTTAATAAATCAACAACAATCTTACAAATTAATGATATATCTTAGGGAAAGTATACAATTGATATACTTTCTATTACACATATACTTTCTATTACACATGACAATGAAATAGTATACTTTATACTAGATATATCAATATAACTAATACTTTAATATACCTAATATATATATTTTTTTTGATAAACCATTAATATATATATAATATTAAAGCACATATATGAAATATTGATATATCACACTTATAACTGGTATACTTTATTTGAGGTATATCATTAATAAATCTATAACTAACGTAATTAATAGAAAGACAATGATATAGTAACATTGTATTTATGGTTGATTTCTCTAAAAACTTTTAATTATCAATGTGTTTTGTCACATAAAATTTTGATATAAATTAACTATTTGAATGGCTAAATTTAAGTTTACAAAATATAAACAAAATGGTATTATTTTAAATTTCAGACTAAAAAACAAAGATTTCAAATTTCAAATTAAATAATCGTAATTGTATGATCAAGAAAAACTCATATGACAATTTCTTGAAAAATAAAATTGAGAGAGATTATTATAAATAAAAAAATTATCAAATTATTCACGAATATAGATAAATTTCATTGTTATATGCAATAGAATTTGCAGTGTATCACTACTAATCAAAGATCTTTTAATGGATTAGGAAATTTTTCAATATTTATAAATATTTTGTGTCATTTTATTATTCGAAAATGATCCAAAAATTTATTTAGTATTCATTTATTTATTTTTGTGTGAAGGGAACGGGTGACTGTCATTGGTCGGTGAATTGCAAAATAAGTCTTCCGAATAGGAATTAAAATAAAACCCTCAAACGGAACTGCAAATATTAGAAACGTTTTCCAACTTTTGCCTCCCCTAACGATTTCGCGGCGTCGTCTTCTCCGGCGGCGATCGGCTCGGCGGCAGTTCCTTCGGTGTAAAGTTTATCCACTGCCAGTATCCATTTCCAGCAGGTCTGACTGCTCATCTTCCAATTTCCTGTTTTTCCTTCTCGCAGTATTTCCCTTTCTCCCTCTTGTTATGTTGAAATCTCTCTGAATTTCACTGGCATGTTCTTCTCTTGAGCCGCCATATGCGGTGTCTTTATTATCAACATCTGCTGTTACTTACGTAACTCTCCTCCTTGACTCGGTGCAGATTATCGGTCTGCTCGGACGATTCGAGTAAAGAACTTGTTTTGTTTTGTTGCTTCTTTGAGATGTTCTAAATATGCTCTTGCAATTCTATATATGTTGTAATGTACAAAGTATAAATTCATGGAATTGTATGAGAGTATAGATAAAGTCTATAGCGTGTTTCCTTTCCTTGTTTAAATGGAATGGAGCTATATGGATTGAAATTAGCTAATTTCTTAATGGTGCTTATCTTTGTTGTTCGACTGTTTTATAAAATGTTGAGACGTTTAATCTTTATCCAGCGCTGATGCATGTTAAATTTTCACTTACAGGAAAGTGAAGTAGTTTTGAGGAATTTTACCAATGGCAAAGAATCAGTCTGTTTTGATTAAAGACACAGTATATAAATTACAGCTTGTACTCCTTGAGGGCATTCAAAATGAGAACCAGCTATTTGCGGCTGGGTCTCTGATGTCTCGGAGTGACTATGAAGATGTGGTGACCGAGCGGTCTATTGCAAACCTCTGTGGATATCCATTATGCCATTCTAATTTGTCATCTGATAACACTAGGAAAGGCCGGTACAGAGTTTCATTGAAAGAACATAAGGTGTATGATTTACAAGAGACATATAAGTACTGCTCTTCCACTTGCCTCATTAACAGCCGTGCCTTTTCTGCAAGATTGCAAGATGAGCGATGTTCGGTTATGAATCCAGAGAAACTTGAAGAAACTCTTAGACTGTTTGAGAATCTGAGTTTGGATTCTAAGGAAAATACAGGGAATAATCGTGATTTGGGGCTTGAAATTCAGGAGAAGATAGATAGCAATATTGGAGAAGTTCCCATTGACGATTGGATGGGTCCATCAAATGCAATTGAAGGCTATGTGCCTCACACAGATCATAAGATCATGACTTTGCCCAGCAAGGATGGCAAAGAATCCAAGGATGGTAACTTTTTTTTCATTTTTTTTTTCTTTGTATGCCGAAGTTTTATTGTGTTTGGTTGTTGAATTCCATATTGGAGAAGCTTATGCATTAAAAAATGTTCCTTGCAAAAGGAAAAATGTTCTTAGAATGCTAAAATGGAGAAGTGGAACTGTAGATTTGTTTGCATTGGTGGTTAAAGTGAGTTTAAGTACGCTGTCATAGGGTCTAATGCTAAAAGTTCACCATTGAACTTTTTCTAGTATGCCGGCAACTTGTTGTGTTTGATTGTTAAATTCGGTTCATATCGAATTTAATGCATTGTTGGGATGTCCCTATGAGAAAAGCTGAAGAGAAAAAAAGGATTCTTAGAATACACAAGAAAAAGGGAAAAAAGAAAGTGAAACAGTGTATTTGTTTGCTCCTGTTAGTTTAATTGAGTTTTGGTGCACTATTTTAGGTTCTAAAGCTAAAAATAAGCCATTGGGCGGTGGAAAGGATTTCTTCAGCGACCTCTCCTTCACGAGTACTATAATCACAGATGAAGAGTATAGTGTTTCAAAGATATCATCTGGTTTGAAAGAGATGGCTTTTGATACTAATTCAAAGACACAAACTGGAGAATTCTGTGTTAAAGACTCAAATGAACAATTTACCATTTTGGAAACCCCACATGCTCCAGCTCCCACAAAAAACAGTATTGGACGGAAGGCAAGAGGATCCAAACAAAGGACTAAAGTATCAGCCACCAAAGAGAGTACTAATAATTTGTCTGAGGCTCCTTCGACTTCAAATCAGAGCAATACTAATTGCAATTTAGTGACAGAAGAACCAAGAGGTGGATCCAATGATCTTAGCGGAACTGAGATCAAATCCTCCCTTAAACAACCAGGCAAGAAAAACCTGCATCGCTCTGTAACTTGGGCAGATGAAAAGACTGATGACACCAGTATTATAAACCTTCCAGAGGTCAGAGAAATGGGGAAGACAAAGGAATGTTCAAGAATTACTAGCAATTTGGTGAATTCCGACAATGATGATGAGGACCTATTACGGCTTGAATCTGCTGAAGCTTGTGCTATGGCACTGAGCCAGGCAGCTGGAGCAATTACTTCTGGGCAAAATGAGGTCTCTGATGCAGGTAATGTACTCTATGCATGATGATTGAGGTTAGTTATTGTACTACATGCTATAAAGATTATATTACTTGTCTGGCATTGGCCATTAGATGAGCTCTGCTGAAACTATTTCTAGTTTTCCCTATTTTGATGTATAAACCAATCAGACGTTTAGTTTTTGTTGTGTTTCTATTGGTTATTAGCAAATATATTATCATCCCCTTCTCTGCGTTCTTTTTCCTTGAAACATTGAAACTTCATCCTACAAAAAAAAAAGGTGGCTTGAGTGGTTATAAAATTGCTGTATGAATATGAACTAGATGGTTACTCATATAGTTTTTCTTTCTGTGTTCTGTTCTTTGTGATATCTCACAAATAGAAGAAACTAGATATAGTTTTTTTGAGTTCGGTTCTTTGTAATATTCAGTGTCTGAAGCTGGAATTATTATATTGCCACGCCCAATTGATGCTAATGAAGAGGCATCTACTAATCCTGTCAACGCATCTGAACCACATTCATTCTCAGAGAAGTCAAACAGACTTGAGGAATTACGTTCTGATCTGTTTGATCCCAGTGACTCTTGGTATGATGCGCCACCAGAGGGTTTCAGCCTTACTGTAAGCTCCTTTTCTTTCTTTGGACGTACCTTCTATTCCTAACCTAAAAATATTCTTTTTCTCACCACATTTACCCTGTTGTTTCTAGTTATCTTCTTTTGCAACCATGTGGATGGCAATCTTTGCATGGATAACATCATCTTCCCTAGCCTACATTTATGGAAAAGATGATAAGTTTCATGAGGAATTCCTATATATTGATGGGAAGGAGTATCCAAGGAAAATTGTCTCTGCTGATGGCCGATCTTCTGAAATCAAGCAAACACTTGCTGGATGTCTAACACGGTCAATACCTGGACTTGCTTCTGAACTTAAGCTATCAACCCCAATATCAAGTTTGGAGCACGGGATGGTAATGATAAATATTCATGACATTGTCTTTTTCTCTCAATGACTTTTGCTGGTGCTAATTGAGAACTTGCATTAGTTTGCACATATGCAGTTCTTATTATTGTTATTATTTATTTTGTGTTGATATATATGTATAGAGGTAGTATCTCTGGTACACTGGTACCATTCCCCAGAGGAGTGGCTCTCATTTATATTTACTAGCTCTGGTAAATTCATGGTTTTGATACTTCAAGACACTGCATCTTGATCTAGTTTTTGGAAAACGCTGATGGGAGGAAGGATGGGAGGTTGAATTGGATTCTCTTGACGTATTTAGGCTTTGTTGAATATGATTTTCAATAGAAGTTTTGAAGCCTTTTTTACTTGGCAAGTCCTTCATGGTCGTGCTAACACGTTGGATAGGTTTGTGAGGAAGTTGCCTTTGCTAGTTGGGCCCTTTTGTTGTATTCTTTGTTGGAAGGCGGAGGAAGACTTGGAATATATTCTTTGGCACTATGGTTACGTGAATAGTGTTTGGGATTCCTTCCTTCAGGAGTTTGGCTTGATGTATGTTCATCACAAAAATGTTAGCGATATGATTGAGGGATTCCTCCTCGATCTGCCTTTTGGAGAGGGGCTGATTTTTATGGCTTGCGGGGTTGTGTGCAATTATGTGGGTACTGTGGGGTGAGCAAAATAGTAGGGTTATTAAGGGTTTGGATGGGATCCTTCAGAGACTTGGTCCCTTGTTCATTTTCATGTCTCTTAACGGGCTTCGATTTCAAAGACCTTTTATTCTATAGATACTATTATGTGTAGTTGGAGGCCCTTCTTGTAGAGGGAGCTCCCTTTTTTGTGGGTTTGGTCTTTTTGTATGTCCGTATGTTCTTTCATTTCTTCTCAATGAAAAATGTCTTTTTCATTTAAAAAATTGGGAGAGACTTCCATTCAAGATTGCCTTTGGGAGATTGCTGAAGCAAACAGAGGAGTGTATATTCTTATCTCACCGTCAGTAATTTTACTAAGCATTTTGGTCTTGGATATTTAAGTTATTGGGAACACCAAAGTTTTAAACCTTGCTATACTCTCGAAATGGTGGGGGTTGTTGGTATTTTTTAGGGCAGGTGCTTGTATCTTTTAAAACAGGGCATTGTTGGTTTGAAGTTTGTGAGAGAGAGAGAGAGAAGAAGGGGGAGGACTCTTGGATGTATGTATCCCTATCTCCTCTTTGAACTCGGTTTTTTGGCTTGTGGTTTCTATTCTATTGTTACTATTGAAGACTGGATGGAATTCTGCATGGAATTTTAAGTTAAATTTAGAAGGCATTCCCTTGGTTTTGGAAGGTCTTATACCACATGAGAGAAGGATACTGTTAATCCAACTTTGGCACATGAGTGAAGTTGATTCATGTTCTTGTGCAGGGGCATTTGTTAGACACCATGACTTTCCTTGATGCACTTCCAGCATTCAGAATGAAGCAGTGGCAAGTAATTGTTCTATTATTTATAGAAGCTTTATCTGTTTGCCGGATTCCTTCACTTGCCTCCCACATGTCAAATAGTAGAAGTCTGTATCACAAGGTTTGGCTCCCTATAGATCTCTGCCCTCTTGCTTAGAAATGAATGCTTTGTGTTGAACGAAATGTTAAATAAGCAGTTTAAGAGTTAAAAATGATAATGTAGATGATCTAAAATATGCTCTACTTATCAATTAGCTAAAGATAAGTTCTAAAGCTGTATACTAGGAGTTTCTGAATTGTATGCGTAGAATTTATATCAAATCAACTTCTTTGTGCTCTTTTTGTAGTGCCCAATGAAAATTGGTTGTTGACATGCTCTTATTCCTTTCCTTGACTGGAATTTTTTTGTTTTGAGGAAATTGATAAGTTGTTGAAATTGCCCCACATACTTTATCTGATCAATATTCTATAAAAATGTTACCTTATTTATTGTCCTTTTCAATTCAAGCACTTCTGTAGTTTTTATTTTCTTCATATTTTTGCATCTGCATTCTTTTTTCTATTTCTTTTTTTGCCTGCTTGTATATTCATATTTATCAGTCGAACAAATCTCAGCATTGTTACCCGAGAAATAAATATTTGTGTTATTTTTATTTTACTTTATTTTTGAGGACGACAGATATTTGTTTCTTGATTCTAATGGTGGATTTTCCTCTTTCAATCCAAAATTTGAAAATTGTACCGTAATATTGTTTAGTTATCGGAAAAAAGCTATTACATAGTTCAATTTTACGCACTCTATAGTTCATGTCATGCTCTTGTGTAGCGTAAGTGATTGATCATGAAGAGTACATGTAAATGCCATATTCCTTGATTTTAAAATTGGGCTAAACTTTAACATCCTGCTCGCACTCTTGTGTACATAGGTGCTTGATCGTGCTCAGATACGATCCGACGAATACGAGGTTATGAAAGATCATATATTACCGCTTGGTCGAACAGCTCAATTTTCAGGCAAGAATGATGCCTAAAAGATTAGAACCAACATCTCCAACACAAATATCATCACACTCAAGGCCGGTTCAAATTTTTTGGGGTGATAAGATTGTTAGTTCCAGATCATTATTAATGTCCAGTTCCTGGCGAATCCGATTCACAGTACGTAAGTTATTGTCGTTGATGGTACGCATACTGTTTTTACAGGAGATTCTCTTGGTATTTGTTTTTTTGGGAGAATTACCGGGTTAGGCAAACATTTTCTTTAAGGACTGCTTATAAACAGGTCTGGTCTCTGTGCCATTTGAGGTGATTTTGTATTCTGTTATTCTGGACCTAGGACCAACTTAGGATTCCATCGTTTGGATAGGGGTGATCATCGGCTGGTTGGAATCTGTTTAAACCGGTGCTGGCCACCGATCTATCAGTTTGGTTCAGGCGGTTCCATATTACTTTTTGAAGGTTGGTTACTCTGGCCGGCCATCGATACATTCGGCCATGCGATTTTGGTCAGTTTTGTATCTCTGGCGAACTAAATTAAAAAGAAGCCAAAAAAAGAAGGAAAAAAAAAAAAAAAACAAATATGAGAAAACCAAAGGAGAAGAAAAAAAAAAAAAAAAAAAAAAGAAAAAAAAGAAAAAAAAAAAAAAAAAAAAAAAAAAAGAAGAAAAAAAAAAAAAAAAACAAATATGAGAAAACCAAAGGAGAAGAAAAAAAAAAAAAAAAAAAAAAGAAAAAAAAGAAAAAAAAAAAAAAAAAAAAAAAAAAAGAAGAAAAAAAAAAAAAAAAACAAATATGAGAAAACCAAAGGAGAAGAAAAAAAAAAAAAAAAAAAAAAGAAAAAAAAGAAAAAAAAAAAAAAAAAAAAAAAAAAAGAAGAAAAAAAAAAAAAAAAACAAATATGAGACAACCAAAGGAGAAGAAAAGACAATAAAACAGAAAAAGAAAAGAAGAAGAGGAAGAGAGATTTAGAAGATAAAAAAAGAAATAAGAAAGAAGTCAAGGGAAGAGAAAAGAGAGTTAATTTTGGGAAATGGGAGGGGCAAAGAAGGGAGAAAATCAAATATTTTGAAAGGAGAGATTCAGGTTTTTTTTTAATATTATTTTTATTATTTTTATTTTTTTATTAAAAGGGGAGAAGAATCCGAAGATTTTTATACGGAAGACCTATTCCCTTGTGCCTTTATGTTATGTGACCTGCCCTCCATAAACTTATGATTCTTAACATCTTGCTTACATCAGAAGGTACTACTAGCCTTGATACTGCTATCAATAGGGATGGAAGATTCGACCCGATTAAGCTTGAATTCAATTTGTAAATTAAAATACGATGAATATTTAGGTTTTATGTTTCATCCGAAATTGGATCATGATAGGGTTGTGATTTCCAGCCTGTTAATTTTTTCTAAAACCTGAACTCGATTTCAAATCACAAGCGCGATGATTGATTTAAAAATGTTTTGAAATGATAAATAAAGTTAGATCATGATAAGGTTGCTAAGCACCGTGCCTAAAATGAGGTGAATCTGCATTTTTAAAATCAACATTCTCATATTTGAAAAATTTAGAAGTTAGTGTGCTTAAATATTCATCATTAGGACACTCTTTATCTTTGTCATGCCATTGTTCAAAGTTCAAACTCCCATTCTATAGCTTTTGAAGCCCGAACAACTTCTCGATATCAGTTTCATTCATTTTGATCGACACTTCTTATGTACATCTCCATAAAGTTCTTGATGTAAATCTTCTATGATACTATTATTCTTTGCCTTAGCCTTATCTTTGCTTTGGAGTCTTAGTGGCACTTTCGTTATCACTTGGTTAGGGCATTTCTTCAGGTTTGAACCTGTAAGATGGTATTTGAACCTAGTAATGCCCTCACTTTGGTTGAGTTGACCTCACAATATTTGCACATCGTGCCAAATTTATTCCCCGGGATCTTCATGCAATGTGCACATGCATCTTCCATCGTCTTATAGAACTTTGATTGTTGTTTTTCATCGTGTAACCACCTCTTTTGTTTCTATCATAAATACACTTGAACTAAAATTCACACTTAATTAAAATATAAATACAAAACATAAATGATATAATACTACTTAGGTTTACATATCATTTTTGTCCCTATACTTTGAAATTTGTCCAATTTTAGTCTCTATATTTTCAATAAATTTTACATTTAATCCCTCCAAAAGTTAATTTTTACTAAAATTAATTAAATAGCAACAATAATTTTTATGCAAGAAAAATAAAATTATTGTTTTATGCAAGAAAAATAAAATATGTGAACATTTTTTAATAATATACAATGAAGAGGGGTGATATGAAAATTTTGTTTTAATAACATAGTAATAGAAGGTATTTAATGAGAGCAATATTGAAAAAAGTATTAAAAAAAAAAGTGTGTAGAGAGAGAATAATATGCGAGAAAAATTATTTAATGTGGTCGGCATAATTTTCAACTTTTTTTCCCCTATTTATAGCATCAAATCACTAGACATAATATTTTAACACTCTTGAATAACTTTTCAAGGAGAAAAAAAGACATTGAACAAAAGTAAGTTGTGAGTTGTGAAATCAGCCTCTGTTTGTTATTGTTGGATTTCTATTTTCGATTTATATTGAGTTTTTTAGTTTGTTGCACAAAAATAGATACGATAATTTCCGTACAAAGATGCGTCGAGAATTACTCAAGTGTGATCATGGTTAAGCAAGTTTTCTTATAAAAAAACTCAAGTATAAGCTCTTATAGGTTTTCTGGTGAGTCCAGAGTCAATGTAGGGATTTGTAATAACTAGGCGTTGAGAATAGATGCATGACTATGCGGTGAACTATACACGTAATATGTGCATGAGTTGGTTGTATGTGTCTAAATCTATACATAAAGAATGAATAAAATTTCCTACAACTAACAATGAGGTGGACGCGGCGATGGTTAGTCCAATGTCGTTTAGTGTCAGATAGCATGCGTTGAGAATGAATGAAACCATGCGATAAAAGTAGAGTTAACGCAGGAGCTAGTTATTACTTAAGCCTATCTAAGTACAAGTACATACCTACAAACTGAGTTTGAGAATCCATCTCTCGATGTTTCGACGCTATATTAATCTTATCTCTAAGACGCATGGTAAGTTTGCATTGGCAAAAGATGAACTACATCTCTGCACCTCATCTAGTCTTGATAAATGCTAAAGATTAACCATCTACTCTCTCAAGCTAGACAATCGTGCTTACTACATTTGTTTGTCAGACAAACCTATGCAAGCTAATGATATGCATTAATCATGATGTAACATACTTCATATTGCTTAAGAAAAACTAACTCTAACATCTAACTCATTTAGCATTCAAACAACATGGTGTAAGATATTTAATATAGAAATAGATGGAAGATAATCGTCAATCAAACTCATATTAAGAAAATAAACCATTCTTTCGAATGTCATTAACCAAAACATAAGTAAAAATGATGGAAATGGAGATAAAATAGAAATGGAAGACGTCAAGCCGCCACTGGCAACTTCTTGCTTCATGGAGGCTTGAGATGGTTGCTATCTGATACATAAAGTTCATAGGGTGAAGGTTCTCACTCACTGGGAGACAATTCAAAAAGTTCTCAGAATCCTTCTCTCAGAAGAGCTCGAAATGGAGGTTAGTTATAGTGAAGGAGGATTTGTGCAGAGCTTTCGCTCCTTGAACTTGTTTCTCTCTTTTTTTTTTCTCTTTTTTCTGGAGAAGCTTTAAGCTATTTAGAGGCGTCGAAAAGTTGAAACTCATAATGACCTGACACTTTTACATTAAATTCCATGCCCTGCTGTACAGACTTTTCACATCATCGGCCCATTTGTTCTACCATGATCTGATAACGTGTCATCCTTTTGCATAATGACATGACAGCTTTTGCCCAGGCGTCCGTATCTACTTTTTCTCAACCATAGTCTCGGCGCATGGGTTTCCATTTGTTCTGGCAGCAGCTTCGTCTCTAGTGCTTGGGTTATTTGTGCTTATTTTCTTCTTAATCCTGCGTTAAGAACAGAAAAGCTCATAATTTTTCAGGTATTTTCTTTTGTAAATAGTGCCAACGCATGGTGATACATTTTACACAATTCAACTACCAAAATCATGCGTTTAGCTCTAAAGTTACTCTAATTAATTCAAATAGTGACTATAAAGTTACGGAAAGAGTGACAAAAAGGTCAATTCCTTCCCGTAAAGTGTTTTCTCGATCCTGTTAATTAAAAAAATATTTTGTTTTAAAAAAAAGATCTCAGAATGCCGTTGACTTTCACTTTTTTATTCAATTTGACCATCTGACTATTTGTTATTCATAAAAAAACAAAAAAAACTTGAGAAATTGACAAAAATGACCCCCTCCTACTTTATTTTTTGAAAAATGTACCATTTTGCAACATCTTGTTTTTTTGGACCCCTTGGTGATGAAGGTGATATAAGAAAGTTTTACTTTGTACGGTAAATTATTTTTCTACCCTCCTCAACTTATTACATACAATTACCCCAATTATTTTTCCATAGTTCCCTAAATTATGGAAACATTAATAGTATTAACCAAATTAATTATCTTGATCATTTCTTTTCATTTTTTTTGAATTAGTTATGTTTGTTTGTTTCTCTTTCTTTTTTTTTTTTTTTTATAGAATTGCATTTCATATGTCAAGCATTCCAGAGATATTTGTATGTTTATTTATTATTTTTTTTGTTGTGAGACATTTCAGGGATCTTTAATAGTATAAGGATAAATACATTGCTAAATAATCAATCATGCTAGTTTCTTATTAATTCAGCATCTCGACTATTACAGTAGTATTATTCAGGAGCCCAAATATAACAGTGGTATAATTCAGTAGCCCAAATAATCCAGTGGTATAGCTCAGTAGCCTGATGAATTTGGATGGTTTTGAATATTTAAGGTGGATTTTGATGTTTTTGCATGAAATTTGATAAATTTCATAAATTACTTTTGTACCCTTCAAAAGACATTGAATGTCTTAATTGTTTCTACTCAACTACCATGAAACAACCAAAATAAATGTTAACCAACCTAAATGATAGCCAAATTTCTCAAAAATAAGTTATTTTCCCCACCAAACCATCTAAACAATCCAAATATTCTCTTCTCAGCTCCACAAATTTAAATTTTATCAACGTAAATAGGTATGTACTATTTCATCTTGTATAAATTCAACTTGTTATGTTACAAATTCTTGCATATTTAGCCCGGTCAATACTCGGCGGGGTTGATACCGAGTGATTCATCTTCCCCAAAATGAAACACCCGGTCCTACCCAGTCCTACCTAGGATGAAGCTCACCAGGTATCAATCTTTTTCCAGAAAATAAAGTTTCGATTTTTATGCACAAAAACTTGTTTTTTTGGCTCAAAGCAATTAAGAAAACGCCGAAAATGAAGATTATATGCATAAAGTCAACTAAAACCCTTTTTTGAATAAAAACCCTAAAATATGCAAAAA
>QLSR01000379.1:988274-1040096 GCA_031780015.1 Citrullus colocynthis
AAAAAAAAGGAGATTGAGTTTGAAGCTTACCTATCGAAGAAATGCAAGGAAGCTAAGGAGGATAATGCTTTTTGCAAAGGAGAGGCCGACAATGTGAGAAGAGAAGAGGGAAGGGGAGAGAAGAGGACAAGTTTTTTTAAATTTGAGGAGCACTTTTGTAATTTCATTTATACCAAAAAACTAAAGAGGGTAAAAAAACATAAAATTTAAAAAAAAGGCTAAAAGTACAAATTATAAACCCACAAAGGTTATTTTTATCAATGACCCAAAAAACTACCCCTTTTCCCGAATTTTTTTTTAAAGTATCCTTCTCACCTAATTTTTTTTTAAAACTACCCCCATCCAATGGACCCCAGTTTTAGTCAATATTTTAAATTTTTATTGCAATCACATTTTTATTAGTTCCACGTCGATATGAAAACTAAAAAGATAAACATTTATTGAATATAAGAAAAATAATAACAAAATTTCACAAAATTTCAAAATTAATGTTTTCTTTTTAAAGAAAAAAACTTGGCAAAACGTGATGAAGCAACAAATACACAAAAAAAAACATGTAAGAAAAACAAAGATCATGAAAACCTTCTTAATTTTGATGACAACAATTATACTAATTTGACATGCAAATAAGATCATTTTCATGATTCTCTTTCTTCTTAATATAACATATATATTTTAGTTGAATAAGTAGTTTTAAAAATTGGGAATGCATGAAAGAAAGGGTTAAGAGAGTCGAAAAGGGAGGATAAAGGAAAGAAAAAGAAATAGATACGTTTCATATTATAGATTGAAACATAACCCAAGGAGGGGTAATGGACGATGGATATGATAGAATGTAGAAACATTCAGAAAGTTTTTGAAAAAACTTACGTCCACATATTATTTTTCCTTTTTTTTTTGTTTTTTCTTTTCTTTAAAATGTTAGATAAAATGAAAGACTAATGTTTTGTTATTTTAGTTTAAGAGCTTATTAAAAATTTTAAAAGTTCAAAAATATTTTTAAAACAGCATGCCAACAATCTTCAAATGAAAGGTCTCACAACTTCTTAAAACAAATACAAAATTTAGAAGAATTTTGATACTTAAATTAAACATACTAAATAAAGAAGTATGAATTATTTTCAAATATAGAAAAATGAACTATTTGTGTGCATGATAGACACATATAGTAGTCTATCTTAGTTTATCATAAATAAACCATAACATTTTACTATTATTGGTAAATATTTTCGGCAATTTTCTTATTTAAAACAATTTTTCGAAGAAATACCCCTGATAAGATTTCCCAATATATCACATCATTATCAAATCCTTCATAACTAGAGGAAAAAAAGATCCTTCAGCGTCACTATTCAGAAGACTTCTTTTACTCTTCTATCTTTTTTTTTTTTTTTTTTAAATTTTTTTTCATCTTCTTCCAATTTAGCTTTCAAAAAAGAAAAAAATATTAGAGAGAGAAGAAAAAGAAGAAAAGGAGACAAGTGAAATAATTATGAGTAAAATTATTAATAATCAATAACAGTCCATACGATTTGGAATTTACTGTGAGAAAGCAAATTTCAGGACCTGCAAAGATTCAAACACAAGAAAAACAAAGTAGAAAGAAAACTACAAACCTTCCTCAAATGTGCAAAAGTTTCAATACAACAATTAATTGAGGGGAGTAGTTTCTAATGTCACAGCAGAAGTACAAAAAGGTTGGAGATGTCCTTTGGACCAACTGAAGCTACTCGACTTCATAACTCATCCTGCAACCACCAATGAGTTCATTACATACAACCACTTACTCTCTCAAGTTTCTTCATCACCTACTTCTTCTTTCATGTAACAATCCAAATCCACAGTGTTTCATTAGCCTAACTAAAATTTCATCATAAATGGATCATGGAATCTAACATTCACATGTCAATGTTTTCATAAATTGAAGCCTTTTTCATTGATGCCAGACAGTGAGGTTATTTGATATTTCTAAGACCGTAACATAGTTTGGTTTTCCATGAAATTTTAAAGAATATTGATCAGCAACGACATTTTAGTAGTAATTTCGTTCTATGAATATAGAAATCTCCATGTTTTTGTCGAAGTTAAACTTTTGGATAGATTTAGAATATAAACAAAGGTGGGGAGGGACGACTTACATGGTAGTAGTCATCGAGGTCATGCCGATCCTGCAAGGCAAAATTTTAAGATCAGACTTAATTTCTCCGATTGCAAGAGGGCAAGCTAGACTGAAACAGCAGTAGCTTTGAGAAAGGATACTCTGAGAATGAACTAAGTACGCTAATGGGTTTATTAGGAGCTAAATGATCACTAATTTCGGTTTAAAAGGAATTGCAAATTGCATCCACCAAAATACGAAAGCCAAGAAGAATACATATTACCTATGGAAAGTTTAGTTTATTGTTTACCTAAGCAGGCAAGGATCACATATCGCCCAAAAAAGAAAAATGAAGGAAAAACAATCAAGTACAAAGCCAACAGATTCTTGCCCATTACAAGAAAGAAATATTGAAGGGAATGAGTAATGTTCAGGAAGCCGATAAAATAAACCGCCCCACCTCTTCGGTGGCTACAAAGACCAAAAGATGCAGAATATAGATGATAAATTATAGATGAGATGTGTTCAGCTAGAGATATACCCTTCGATAATGCCTCCTCCTATCTCTATGACGATGGTCTCGCTCCCTTCTTCTCCTTTCACCTTCCTCGCGAGCCCTTTCAGCCTCCTATATCCACTCAATTTATATTAAATTGAAGAAATTTAGACTTCATGTTGTGTTAAGTCATTGGGCAATAAAATCCACACGACTTCTCACCTTTTCTTCCCTAGCCTTCCTTTCTTTCTCTGCTTCCTCAAAAGCTTCCTTTTCAGCCTGAAATTGTGAACACATTGAATTGACAACTCTACAATCAATGGTAATTTCTTTCTGTTCTTTTCTTTTTCTTTTCCATCCTTGTAGATTTTCTTTTTCACATTTTGGGCTGAGGGGGTGTGTGAAGGGAAGTAAATTTGAAAAGCTACTCCTACTTGGGACTGTCCAAGATGAAATTTCCAGTAAATGAAATATATACCTCCCTATTCCTTGCAAAAGTATCCTCAACAACTTCCTTCGCATACTGCGGGTCATCGCATATCAAAATGTTGTCAAAAACTGATCCAGCTTTAACCTGCAATATATTAATTCATCATCAGACATTAAGCAGACGCTACACATCATGATTTAAAAGATCAGTTAGTGGAAACATTGACACCAATTATACTTCGACAAGAATACAGAACCAAAATGTGACTATAGACAAATATCAAATAACAGTAATTAACCAAATCGCAAGAATAGGATTAGTTTCAACTTTCACTCCGAATGAATCAACTTGTTTGAAGGGGAGACAAAAACAAATCATGAAGTCTACCTGCCAAACTTCAATGCCCACGTACTTTATTGGTTTTAGAACGTAAAGATTAGGATCGTCCTCAAACTCTGGATAAATAAAACAGCAAAATGAAGAAAAACATGTATATATTAATAGACAATGATAAAAAATTTTGCTAATTTGGCTAGCATACAGTAAGATCGTTCTGAAAACAAAACTCTAACAACTGAAAAAAATAATAGCTCCAAAGAATCAACCCGTAGAGCCCATGAGATCATGATTATGTACCACCAGGCACTAGCTTTACTGTTTTACCATTTATCTGAAACATTGAAATAGACAGGTCCAATTTCAAGCAGTTTGATTTGCAAGCAAGCAATAGAAAAGCCTAAAAGATGCATTCATTAAGCTTCCACATTAATGTTACAGCACTTCTTTGTTACAAATGCCCTCATCTGTCTGTATCTGACCAGCTGACAAGAAACATACCTGGATTATCAATCCATGGAGTCTTCCACTTTCCCTTGTAATTGGGGTTCTTGATTTTCTGAATAGCATGCCATTAGATAAGTAAGAACCTGTAGAGAACATATTTCAGTGAACATATGTAGAAAAGCACTTTAGGCACCTTACGCTTCCACGGTCCCTTGTATGCTGGATTTGGAACCTTGGGAGCCTTCCATATGCCATCCTCATCCTCGTCCCATGTATCAGGCTATTTAAGAAATATCAGAGAGATCAAGTACATCAGAAGAACAGATTTACATAGAAAAAGTTTTTGACTTATTAGGAACCCTTCAGCATGAAGACTTGACGTGATCACATTATGCATACAAAACTATCAACAAACCTCTTTCGCCTTTGGATCAGGAATCTCGGCTGGAATTGAATCATATCCCTAAATAAAAGAATGAAAAACTTATTTAAAGCTGTAAAATATAACAACCTGCTACCATCAAGTAAATGTGTAGCTAAATACCTCTGGTTTGACATCGTTAGAATCTTCTATGTACTCTCTGTCATCCCAGTCAGTAGGCTGTAAGGTAAAGGGAATTTTAGACACTGTATTATGTACATTTGCAAAGAAACTAATTCGATTTTAGTAAACTACGGATCTTTAACACCAACAGGTGGAACATAGAAGCATGCTGTAAGTATAATCTGATACAAGTTGACATAGATGCAACTTATTTGAGGACTCCAGTAGTTCAGGCAGATGATGTTGAACAAGAATAAGACCTTATTTTTCCACATCAGAGGATCATATTCCATATTTATAAAAATATAAGAACTACTCAAAAGTCCCACACAAGTGTAAAAATATTTAAAATCACATCCTCCAAAGAGCACCTTTTTTGCCTTAAAATCTTTGATTTTCCTAGGTGGCAGGATGTCCCAATCACTGTACATGCTTCCAGAATCTCGTTCTCGATTATCAACAAGAATACTGTAACTAGCATCAGGCCTAAGAATGAATGTGTAGAAATGAGTTAACTTGTCTGTTTCACATTGCAAATCCTTCTTTATGGGATAATTCTGCCCCTGGTAAGAAAGTATTGCATGGAGTTTTTTCGTCTGTGTACCACATAAATCTGGTCCAAACATCATGCTGCAAAAAAGAAGATCTAGAATAAGATAATTTCATTTGTTGTTAATTTTCTATAATTACATTTTTATACAGAAAGAGACAACTTAAAGACCACTGATAGTTCACATAGGGGAGGAAGGGATTACTCATTCAAGTTAGTGACAAACAAAGAGATCTAGGACAGACAGAGAACGTTATGGAACAGCACATCATAGCATGTCGACAGACCTGTAAGGAGTATCGCCACCATATTTCTTCTGATTGACATAACCAGAATGAAGCTTGATGTACCCGCCACCACATTCAATATCCTGTTCAAATTTGATAGAATACTGAACCACAAGAGTCCGGTTCTCATTGGTGAACTCTGGTATCTTTGCAGATATGGCAAAATGCTTAGCATCATTGTAAGTCTGAATACCTGCAAACCAGTCATCATCACCATCATCTGAATATAGGTTAAAATACCATTTTGGTCTTGAACTTTGGAACCTGTTTTATTTATTCCTTGTATTATCAAATGTTCAAATTTAGTCCCTAACAGTTGGTTTATGGTTACCTCTTCCAAAGATACTTTTGCCTCTATCATTCTTCCCTCTATAAATGTTGAAAATATATTCAAATGGTATGTTCCAAATGCACGGATCAAAATGGTATTTTAACCAAGAAAATACCATATCTTGAAGAAATAGTTTTTAAAATCAGTTTCCAAGAAGGGGCCACAAATTAATTAATAGATTTGAGCAAGAAATTTACACTGTACCTATTAGAGAATGAAATAAAAATCTCATCATGCATCAATTTCGTTTCTTTCTTTGACATATAAACCGTGTTGAATCCCAATTCTATGATGAGCAATCGATCAGCTACTTCTAACAAAGTAACCATAATAAATACCTTTATCGTCTGGATCTCCAGCCCATTTTCCGGCGGTGTGCTTAAAAGTCCCAGCTTTCCCTTCACTTCTTTTCCAGTCAGATAAGACCCAACGACTCTTCCATCCATCTAGCCCCACAGAAAAGAAACATTACGTATCAGAGCAAGAAAGAAACACAACCTACCTAAATAAAATCCAAATCACAAACCTTAAATATTCCCAAGTTGCCAAAAATATAGCATTTAATTACATCCAAAAGTGGCAAACAAACGCAATAAATAACCGGATTACCTTCTAAAAACAATCAAATACGTCACACATCCACTATAACGAAACCATCGAAATCAGAAAGTCCATTTCTACACCATAATAACAAGATTAAAAGAAAAAACCCTAAATAGGGCAGTGCGACATCCATCTCCGTAAAGCGGATCGGACACAGAACGTTTAACCATACTCGCAACAAATTAAAAAATACAAAACCGAATCCTTCAAATCACAAAAGCGCAAATGCATGAAAGCGCAAAAAGAAGAAGAGAGAGTTGCGTGATCGGTGGACATGACACGAGATTGGAAGATTTACCTTCGAATCGCTCTTCGAAGAAAATCTCAGAGAAAGCAGAGTGGAAGGTGAAGATGGAATTGACGAGTAGAAGTAGAACGAAAAGGTTCATCGATGGAAGAAGGTTGAGGTTGGGATTGGTAGTAAACTCCCCCATTACTGAAGCGAGTCAAGCAAGTCAACACAATAATCTGAGGTTCGGAGGAAGAAGAAAGGGCGCTCTTTAAAATTCTCAGTCCATTGCTCCGTCCTTTCTAGAAACTACTTTTTTGAATCCTATACATACTCAAGTCTTTTTTTCCAATAAAATTTTTAATAATATTATTAACCAAGTCAATTCGTGTAATACACGATGCAATTTTTTTTCAGAGTGAAGTATTTTTAATAACAATTTCATTTTTGTTCCACTATATTAAAAGAAGTGGTATTTTAATTATATTTCCTTTTTTTTTTCCTTTTCCGTTGAGACATGTTCGGAGGATTTTCAAGTCGCAAATACTTTTTTCAAATATAGTTTTTAAATAAATCTAATTTTTGAAGTGATTATTATTTGAAAAATTGTTTTAAATAGACAAAGCTGCTAAATAATAAATATGATCAAATTTTACCTTTCTATCAATAATAAACTCAAATAAACAACGATAAAAAGTAAAATCACGATCGGTAAATATTTTGTAAATAGAAGAGTATTTTTCTATATCTGCAAATATTCTAGCTTATTTTACTGTATTTTAAAACTATTTTTATTATTTATTAAATTTTAAAAATATTTAATTTTAATTTTTTCTATTTTAATCAATGTATTTTAATAAAATAAATTATAAAGAATTGTGTATATTTCAAAAAAAAAAAAAGATAAATTTTATTCATTATATTGATTCATTCCACTACTTTGAATGCATTCTTCTAATGATTCATTCCATTACTTTTATTTAAATTAAAATAGTATCATGCTAAATTTAAAATGTTATTGAAATATATATATATATTGCAAAGGAAAAATTTTACTATGGAATTTAAAGTTATGTTTATATTTTCAATTTGACTCAAATTTCACAAATAACTTTAAGATCAGTAAATATAGAATTGCTATCGAATGAAGTTTCATATGTAAATTTAAATAACTCTTAAATTTTCATTTTTTCTTCCACAGTTTAACTAAATCTTTTTTAATCTTTTTTAATGGACTAACAAGTAATAACAAGAATTTTACGATATGACCTCTTTTTTTCTTTTTCTTCTTTCCTTAGATTTGTTTGTTTATCTCCCATGTAAACATGAAAATATAAGCCACACATTTTAAAACGAATTTTCAATTTAACTATTAAACTAACAAAGAATGACATAAAAAATGAAATGGTTATTTGTACATCAAACTTGACCAATGTTAGACATTGATACCCTATAATTTAAAACATTTTACAATTTTAGTTATGCATAAGCTTCTATTCGAAGTATGGTTAAAATAAGTTTTCTTCTGTATTCCATGAATGACAAATTATATTGGAATTATCTGAAAATGATAGAATATATAAAAAAACTCACACTATTGACATTTTGTTTTTGGTCGAATTAGATTTGTTAAAATTATTACATAGTTAATAATGCATTCTACCAACTTATTTTAGTGAAAGCTAGATTTTATTGAAATTGATGATTTTTTTTTTTTTTTTTTTTTTGCATAGTTTAAAATTAGATGGACAAGTAAAAAAATGAACAAACGGTGAAAACTACAACATTTATATAAGTTTAAGATTCAATTAGATAAAATGAGTCATTACGAATATAGCAATCAAACTCAAATTATTAGCAAATATATTATAACGTAAAAAAATTTGCAAATATAACAAAATTTAAATTCAACTCTCTAAGTCTATTAGTGATAGACCATCAATAAAAGTCTATTACTAATAGGAGTCTATCAACAAATGAGTTTATCGCAAATAGATCTTGCTATATTTACATTTCTTTAAAAATATTGTTATACACTTAATTACTAGCTCTAAAAATACTATCCATTACAATTACCCTACTAAATACGATAAAAATTGATATATTTTTCTCCTTCAAAATTTATGGTATGTAAGTGTTTAAAATTTTATAATAAACTTCTTACAATAGGGTGAAAATATGAATGCACTTTTATAAGCAGATGCCAAGTCATGAAGCCATGAAAATGTGATATATATAAATCTATAAATAATAATTTGATTTGGTTTACAGTATTTATTGCAGGAAGCAGGGAAAAACTTAAGTGGCCCTACATGGTAGGTTATGATTGGCTGGAGCCCAAGTGGCAGGCAGTGATTGGTTCGTTGGTGAAAAGAACACGTCGGCAAGCGTAACGAATGGGAAAGTGGAGTTGACTGGAAGATGAAGACCAAGCTCAGGAGACGACTTTAGTCATGAATTCTAAAAGAACTAAATATTGATAGAGACAGGAAGAAGAGAAGGGAACAACCTGATACTTGTGTCTATTTGATTCATACATTTCAAAATGTGTTAGGCCCTTATTATTCATTTTTTGAAAAGTCGACTTATTTGATAATCGATTTTGTTTTTAATTTTTTAGAAACGTTTCTAAAATATAGGTCAAATTTGAGCTTAAAACATCAATGTTTTATATACTATCGTTTCATATATTGATTAATATCAACCTTTGTCGTGTTGGTAGTTAGATGTCCATTTAAATTGACTTACATCATCAAGTCATAGGTTATTGTTGTTAATTTTGCATCGGACTTATTGGTATTTGATAATGTATATATATTTTTTTTAATAATTTTATTTTACATAATTAAATTATATTTAACCTATAAAATAAGGGAAAAGGTAAGAGAAAAAAATACAAGTAACAAAAGATAGTTATCGACAACATAATTAAACTATTTTTATTTCTTGACAAAAAATAGTTATCAAACATATTTATATTTCTAGTTTTTTTAATAAAAATAAAACAAAAAACAAGAAATAAGAAACGCAAACGTTATCAAACGGAGCCGTAGCTTTTATATTTGTTTTTATTTAGTTCCTGAATTTTAAAAAAAAATGTCTAATAAATCTTTAAACTTTCAAATTCGTGTTCAATAAATTTATAAACTTTTAATTTTATGTTTAATAGAAATGTAACAGTTTAGTTCACATAAAAAGTCAATTTTGAGTCATCTATTGACAATGATAAATTGTTATAGAAGATTTGACAATGACAGTTAATCAGTGTCGTTAATTACTTATTGTTGAAGTGTCATGGCGGTCAATTTGTTTATTTTAGGATCATGAAATCTCATTTTTGTTGTTAGTGCTAGATGAATTGCATATTGTAATGCAACAATGCTTGAGAACTTCTTCAACATGTATTCTCTTTTTTAACTTCTATCCTGTTAAGTTTTCATCTAACCGATCTTTTTTGTTTGATCAATGGATTAGGATCACAAGGATGTTCTAATATTGAGAGGGTTAGAATGTGTGGAACAACAAAAGATAACATGACCTACCTACGGAGTAGAAAAAATGTTAGATTCGACTTGACCAATTTAATCTAAAGTCCTAATCAATCCAAGATCTTAACGTGATTAACTAGTAGTAGGTGATAGTTGCATGACTGTTATTTAATTAATTTAGAAATTGAGTCATGTTACGAGTCAATATTTTATTAAGAGAGTCAGACAAACACTACGAATTAGTCGATTCGGCTATTGGTTAGAATAACTCAATTTCTATGATAAATCAAAAACCTAATCCGTAAATAGCCCAACGGTCTCTTAGTCGGCAAACGAAATCTTGTGCTATCCCTCTTTCTCATCAAACTATTTTACTTTCCACACTTTACTTTCTGCAATTTAGTTTTCATGTCAAACCAAATCTCCCCTCTTTTACGGCTTTCTATTGATAAATTTAAGCTTTCGCGGAGTAATATGGTCTGTGCTTATAATACTACCTAGTAGAAAGAGTTCTTAAATCGTCATTATAAATATACTTAACCATAAAAACGCTCGACTAGTTCTTGCTGTCAATCAATCTGTCTAGAGTTATATGATTTGGCTCTAAGTAATATGATTATCTAATTCATGTTGGTAAGTTTATTTGCATTGTTCATTGTTTGAACGTTTGAAAGCGTTCATTTCTTGTCGGCATATACGTTGAGATGTTATAATGAACTAAGATTGAAATGCTACTAATAATTTGACAACAACACTTCAAATTGTAGCATCCCAATGCAAGACGCTTCAAGTAGTGGCTTAACATTAATTTTCTCATATATTTGGTTCAAATATTTCAATTAACTTCTTTAGTCACTTAGGCTCTCAATATAATGGTCTAAAATGTATGAATTTCTCTATATATCTCATATCTCATTAATTACAAAAGCAATAGATAGTAACATTTACTTGACTAAATAATCAAAGATTCAAATTTTTCACTCTCAGATTGTGTACTAAAAAAAATTGAAATCCTAATCCCGAGACCCATGTTCATATTTTATGGGCTAGGAAAGAGTGAGATTTTTGTATGGACGAGAATTCTTTTGTGGGGTCTAAATGGGATCTAACCCACCTAAGTTTTTTTTGACCTTTTGCTTACAATTTATATTTTCATTAAGTGAAATGACCGAATTAACTAAAGGCATGTTTGGTAGGCAATCGAAAAACATAATTTTGAAAACAAAAGATTAAATGAAAACAAAATTATATTTCATGTTTACAAATATGTGTTTGGTGGCAAGTTCAGTAATTTAATTCATATTAAAATAATTTTTTTTCAAAATGTGTTTAATAATATATTTATAAATCATAAAACTAATTATAGTTACTCACCAACTATTAGGTCGAATATATATTATTACTAATTATTTTATGTACTTATTTTATGTTAAATTTTTGTATAATTATTATTTTAAATATATAAAATATATAATATATTATATAATACATATTTTAATTTAACAAAAATAATTGAATTTATAACATGAAATACTATATTTGTTGTTATTTTTATCTTTTCTATTATAATTCTTATTTCAAAATTTAAAATTTAAAATATGATACGTAAAAATCATAAGATTGTTGTTTTCAGAATTTGTATTGCTTGGATCACAAAATCCAGAAACAATTTTTGAAAATAGAATTCAGATTGCCTACCAAACGTAAATTCGCTCAAGTCAGTGAATCTAAAAACATAAAATAAAATCTGAATTGTCCACCAAACAAACCCTAAAATACATGCGTGATGGGCGAAGATCTCGCTCTCGATTTTTTATTCTTGCTCCTCCATCTCCCTCCTCTAACTCCTTCTCAATTCGCTTCTTCTATGGTAAAAAAATCTTCCTGCTACTCAATTCTTGATTCCTGCCCTCGCTTCTCTATTCTAGGTGAATAAATCATGCTTGTCGATTCCTCTGTGAGAGAGAGAGAGTTTGAGTTCAATTCACACTTGTGGAGAAGAGGTAAGATGGAAGGTTTCGCTCATAGAGGAGAGATTGTATAAAGAAGAAGAAAAAAAAAATCTAAGAGGCTGCTGTAAAATGAAGACAAAAAAAAAAAAAAAGGAAAAAAAAAAAAAACTAGGGGACTGTTTAGATCACAATCTGATTACGATGAGATTTGTTGCCTAGAATATGGATTACTGGGAATTTGATTACGTTGGATTGGGTTGGGTTTGTTTGTTTGTTTTTTTTTTTTTTATAATTTTTATTTTGACTATTTTTTTATATCCATTTATTACATCATATTACCTAAGTTTGTGACATTATATAAATTCTAATTTCTTGAACTTTATTTAACACCCCAACTTTTCAAAAATAGTTATATTTCCATCAATTCAAGTTAATTCTGGAATTCATCTCGTTACTTATTTTGGAATAAGTTGTGGGTTGGATGAAATTAAATTTTGGTTCAATTTAGCTTTTAGATGGATTTTTGAAATTTACTACATATAAATTAGATTTAAAATAGATTAAATAAAGATATTTTAGTTACCAAATTTTTGGATTAGAGATTTTAATTTAATTGTAAATTTAGTGTAATTTTTTTGAGCCAAACTTGAGTTTATTGGGGAAGATAATTATTTTATTTTGTTTTTTTGATAAAATATTTGGAGAAGATATTAGTATATTTAAAATTTAAGAAGGAAAAAAAGAAGTTTGATTTGGTTCAAAGTTTAAAATTATGTTAAATTAAGGATATGTTTGGATTGACCTATTAAAAAATGTTTTTCAAAAATTCATTTTCATTTAAATACTTTTGATAGAAACTGTTTAAAATAAAAATATTTATGTGTTTGACAATTTTTTTTTTTCTTTCTTAAAGGTGTTTTTAAATATAAGTTTGTTTGATTTGTTATATAAAAGTATTTTTATTAATGTCAACTTACTATAAAGGATGACTATAAAATATTATGAACTTATAATTTAAAATAATAGTCATAAGAGTTGGTTGTATAGGGTGATAATGGTAGTTGTTGTTGGAGGTAGTTACCAGTGGTAATGGATGGAGGTGGCTGACGATGGTAGTGGTTGAGGGAGGTGGTTGCTAGTGAGTGGAGGTGGTGGCCAAAGTTGGTCGCTGGAGTTGGCCGAATATAGTTGTTGGAGTTGGTCGGAGGTGGCAGGTGAAGTTGGTGATAAGCGATGATTGGAGGTGGTGACTAGAGTTGATTGCCGGAAGGATGCATTGTGAGGTAGAGAGAAGACAAAAAGGTGTCTAGAATGGAGGATCGTAATTCATAGAGGAATTATCGGATTCTGAGAATGAATTTATAATCCCAAACCCATCATGAGTTTCAAATGTGGGCTTGCAATATAATTACAATCTAACCTATTCTATTACGGGCCCTAAGAAATTGTAGACGAAGAACAAAGTAAAGGAAACTTGAAGAAGGAAAAGAATAAGGAGCAAAGCCATTATTTTGTCATTTTAGTAAATTTTAGGATGACGCAAGTAAAAAGGCCAAAATTAAATATTTGAAAATTGGGTAAGATTTCATTTGGCTCTAAAAAAGGGACGCCTTTTTCTCCAGAAGTGGCTTCATTGTTTGAATCCTACTTTGAAACTAGCACTTGAAATCCTCTTATCATTGGGTGGCGGCGCCGAGGACGGTGAAGTTGGGTCAATTACACTCCAAACACTCCCCTGGTTTCTCATGGTTTTTCTTGGATACACAGTGAGCTTCAACTTGGTGTTTTGAGGCGCATGATCAGGTCGTTTGGTCACCGCCTAAAGCTACCATGTTCAGCTTTCGGAGCGCATTACATTTATGGTGCTCGAAGAAGCAATCTTCGCTATCCCTTCTCTGTGCAGACTGTTCTGCCTCAGCAATGGACGACGAGTATCGCCGACCGACCGAGGCCAGAGTTCGATTCTCATTCCTATGCTGGTCTGCTCCAAGACTGTATCCAAAGCGGTGATTTAAATTTAGGAAAAGTTGTTCATTGTAAGATTGTGAAAGAAGGTGGTTGTTTGGATTTGTTTGCTTTCAATGTCCTTCTCAATGTCTATGTGAAACTTGGGCTGTTGCCCGATGCCAGAAAGGTGTTCGATGAAATGCTCGAGAGAAATACTGTTTCATTTGTGACGCTAATTCATGGGTATGTGCAGTCTAATAAATTCTTTGAGGCATTTGAGTTATTTGCTAGACTACACGGTGAAGGTCATGAGCTCAATCCGTTTGTTTTCACTACTATTTTGAAGTTGCTTGTTAGTATGGAATGGGCGGAATTGGGGCGTATTGTCCATGGTTGTGTGCTTAAGATTGGATACGGTTCTAATACTTTTATTGGGACTGCTCTTATCGATGCTTACTCTGTTTGTGGTTGTGTTAATATAGCTAGAGAAGTATTTGATGGGATTAGTTGTAAGGATATGGTATCTTGGACTGGCATGATTGCTTCTTATGCTGAAAATGATTGTTTCTCTGAAGCATTGGAATTCTTCTCACAGATGAGGGTAGCTGGATTCAAACCAAACAATTTTACTTTTGCTGGTGTGCTTAAGGCCTGTCTTGGCCTGCAGAACTTTGACGCAGGGAAGGCAGTTCATTGTTCTGTTTTAAAAACAAGTTATGAGCGAGATCTTTATGTAGGAGTTGCACTACTTGAATTGTACACCAGGTGTGGTGATAATGAGGATGCTTGGCGAGCATTTGGGGATATGCCTAAAACCGATGTGATTCCATGGAGTTTCATGATTTCAAGATTTGCCCAGAGTGGTCAATCTGAAAAGGCTTTGGAGCTTTTTTGTCAAATGAGGAGAGCTTTTGTTATACCCAATGAATTTACATTTTCTAGTGTTCTCCAAGCTTCTGCAGCCATGGAGAGTTTAAAGTTGGGTAAAACAATCCATGGACATGCACTTAAGGCTGGACTATCTACTGATGTGTTTGTGTCCAATGCCCTCATGGCTTGCTATGCTAAATGTGGGTGTATTGAAAAATCTATGGAACTATTTGAGGCATTATCAGACAAAAATGATGTTTCTTGGAACACAATTATTGTAAGCTATGTGCAGTTGGGTGAAGGGGAGAAGGCATTGAGTCTGTTTTCCAAGATGCTTAGATATCAAGTGCAAGCAACTGAAGTGACTTACTCTAGCATCCTCCGTGCTTCTGCTACTCTTGCTGCCTTAGAACTTGGACTCCAGATTCATTGCTTGACAACTAAAACCATCTATAGCCAAGATATTGCAGTTGGTAATGCTTTGATAGATATGTATGCCAAGTGTGGTAGAATTAAAGATGCTCGTTTTATGTTTGACATGTTGAATCTACGGGACAGAGTTTCCTGGAATGCTATTATCTGTGGATATTCTATGCATGGTCTAGGAGTGGAGGCAATAAAAATGTTTGATCTTATGAAAAAAACAGAATGCAAACCAGATGAGTTGACTTTTGTTGGTGTCTTGTCAGCGTGTAGTAACACAGGCCGGTTAGACGAAGGAAAACAATATTTTAATTCTATGAAACAGGATTATGGCATCGAACCATGCATGGAGCATTATACCTGTATGGTGTGGCTTATAGGGAGGTCAGGTAATCTTGATCAGGCCGTGAAGTTTATTGAAGATATCCCTTTTGAGCCCAGTGTAATGATTTGGCGTGCTTTACTTGGGGCTTGTGTAATCCATAATGATGTTGAATTGGGAAGAATTTCTGCACAGCGCGTGCTTGAGATGGAACCTCGAGATGAAGCAAGCCATGTATTATTGTCCAACATCTATGCAAGGGCGAGAAGGTGGGATAATGTGGCTTATGTTAGAAAGCATATGAAAAGAAAAGGAGTAAAGAAGGAACCTGGCTTAAGTTGGATTGAAAACCAGGGTAAAGTTCATTGTTTCACCGTGGCTGATACTTCACACGCTGACCTGAAGTTAATCAATGGGATGCTTGAACTTTTAAAAATGAAAACCAGGAAGGCAGGGTATTCTCCTCATCTTAATGCTGTACTACTTGATGTGGAAGATGATGAGAAGGAGCGTCTCCTTTGGTTACACAGTGAAAGATTAGCCTTGGCTTTCGGTCTGGTTAGGATGCCAGCTGGATGCCCGATTCGCATAATTAAAAATCTTCGTATTTGTGTTGATTGCCATTCTGCAATTAAGTTAATATCGAAGATTGTTGGACGTGATATTATTGTTAGAGACATGAATCGTTTTCATCACTTTGAGAATGGGTTATGCTCTTGTGCCGACTACTGGTGACCAAATTTTACTTCATTCATGTGGTGGATTTAAATTGCATCACCTAATAAGGAAGAACTTGCAAAATTCAAGGTAACTTGTCAAGCAGAACTCCTATGATATAGACTAGCATCTGTTAAAATATCACAGCAAGAAGATTAAAAAAAAAGAAAAGAAAAGCATAGCTGTAACGCTGATGTTAAAAATTGTCACAGTTTGCAGGTTGCCTATAGTAAAATATTCATTTCTGAGAACAAAGATGACCAAAACGAAGTGTTCAATGCAAGGCAAGGAATAGGTATGGTTATTTTTGTCTTTCTATTTGGTTATTAAGAAACCTATTTGGTTATTAAGAAACTTGGTGTAAGAATTGAACAAATGGAAAAAAAAAAAAGAAGAAAAAAAGTATCTATCTATATGAGTTGTTCAAATTTTTTATTTTCCAAACTCAGGATAACTTTAATGTTGAAATTTATTATATATATGTTTGAGCATATTAATACATGCGAGAGCTCTCCCTATTTATTTGGCAATTTTAGAGATTGGAGAATGAAAGGAGATTAAGAGGGTGTTGAAGAAGAGAGGGGAGAAAGAGGAAAAAAATGTAGTCTTAGACTATAAATTAAAGCAAAGGAGAGAGGGAATGGAAGAGGAAGGCGATAGAGAGTGTAAATAAACAATTTCTGTCCATATACTACAATAGGAATGCCATTTTTGAATTTTTTTTTTTTTTTTTTGGAAGGTTAAAGGTGTATTAATGAACTTTGGAAAGTTTTGGTGTACTATTCAAACGAGGCACAAAGTTCATGGGTCTTAGATAACAATTTTCGTCCATATACTAACGGTAAGAAACCTTTTGGACTTTTCTAGAGGTTTAAGAGTATTATTGCAATATTTGAAAATTCATGGACATTTTTTAAAATATTTTCTAATAAGCACAAAGGAGGCAACACAACCAACAACTGATACAAATACAAATCAATTGTCATAAAATAAAGAAGATAGGAATAAAGAGAAAGGGACAACAAAATTTTTAGTGTTCGACCAATGAAGTCTACATCCACGATGCAAGGTGAGCCTAAATCTTTTATTAATCACCTCACAAGATGACAATAACATACTACAAAATGGGTGAAGAATGCCTAGCCCTCAAGCTTCTCACTAGAACTCTCTCATGGAAGGAATCAAGTAAGAAGACATATCAATTTCCTCTCTCACACTCTCTGATATTGAAAACTCACACCCAACCCCACTCTCGAGGTAGCCTTTTCTCTGTGACCAAATTAATCATCACTTCTATTGGATTCTGTTGACGAGGCTAACATGATGGTGTGGAATTAGAATAATGTAACCACCCCTTGTTTTAGCCATAATGAGTCCTGGGACCTCGGGGCGTTGGCTCCATCTAGCTTTGGGACTCCTGCCCTCATCTCATTTGTGGTCATATGCTTTGAAGTTAGAGGGAAAAATTGGCAAAGTTTATCATTAAGTGGTGGGGTGTTCAATGAGTTCAAGAAGGCCAACAGTGAAGAAATGCATACTAGGCTTCACAAGGATTGACATCTATTTAGGACTTCAATTCTTCTGCAAATCACCCTCTTAAATCAAATATATCTCGTAATTAAGAGACAATAAAAAAAAAGCTCACCATGTACCTTTGTTCAACAACTTTAACAACATTAGCCAATACCCACCTTAAGTAGGTCACAAAGATATTGAAGTCTCAAACTTGACATGGACTTTGTGAACATATCAACGTGATTATTCTCAAAGGCAGTCTTTTCAAGCCTCTACCTTCTTATTTACCTTATCCTTAAAGTAATGATTTTTGATATCAATTTGTGGATTTTTTCGAAAGTGCTAAGTACTTTTGACTGTCACAATGGATTATAAGTTCCAAAATATCCTCAAGCATATACGAAATAATCCCTTCAGCCAAATGACTCCTTTAACAAATTCAGATAGTGTTATATACCCTGATTGTAGGTAAAGTCACTAGCTATGGTTGAAGAGAAGATCTCCAATATGTAAAGTTTACCATATAGCTTAAACACAAAGGAAGTTATAGACATCTTATCTAAATCTGTACAAAAATCTGCATCCACAGACAAGTAAGCAATGTACTTTTGGGCCCTCAACCGTGTAAATTAAACCACAATCCTTAGTGCCCTTTCAATTAGCTTGGGACCCATTTTACAACTTCCCAGTGTTGCTTTTCAGAACAAACCGTAAACTTGCTAACCACACTCATAATACAAGCTATGCTAGATATAGATGACTACACGTCATATTGTACACTTGATTAGAATTAATGTTCTATAGAAAACTAGTTTGAGGGTAATACCTCACTTTTTTTTTTTTTTTAATCAATAACTTTTGCACATCATAACATGTAATAGGTTGGTAAATGTGTAAATATGTGTTTACATTACATACATGTACGTGGCCAAAACTTCCTTGTGTTGTGTGGGAATTGGGAAGGTAAAAATGATAAGAGTAGGAAACCATCTTATCAATTGAAAGTGATGTTTTCCCATCCCAATTACTACTATGCATTTGTTGATAATTGAGTATAAGAATTGACTAGGGAAATTACCTTTACATGTTTTGTTTTGTTTATTTATTTATTTGTTTTTTTTTTCATATAATATTTTATGTTTGATATTATGTTAAACAACTACAAAGAAGAAAGCTTAAGTCGGAGCTATAGTACATCAATTATTTATTATTATTATTATTATTATTATTATTATTATTATTATTATTTTGGGGTTAATTTATAAATAAATTTCTAATCTTTAAAATGTTTTTAATGTGTCTTGAAAGTTTCAATGTTGTACCTAATAGGAGTGTGCAAAAATCGAAAAAAATCGTCGAATCGACTGGTTCGGTCCGGTTTTTTTGAAGAATGGGGAACTACTGGTTCACTAAAGGGCAGAATCGAACCATTCGGTTCGGTCATCAGTTCATTTATCCTAAAAAATCGCAGAAAACCGAACCGAACCAACCAAGAGGGATAAGAGTGATTGTGAATGCGAGAGCGAGAGAGAGCGAGAGAGATAAGAGAGCGAGAATGAGAGAGGGCGAGTGAGAGAGCGAGAGAGATAATCACTCTTACTCTCACTCTCGCCTTCGCTCTAATTGAACCATCGGTTAAAAATCGAACCAAACCAGTCTGAACCGAATCAGGTTGGTTCAGTTGAAGAACCGAAACCGATGAGAATTGATTTTCAACGGTTCTTCTTCATTGTGAATCGATACTTTGGTTTTTTTTCATGGTTCGGCCCAAAACCAGATCGAACCGAATCGTGCATACCCCTAGTATCTAATAGATTTCTAAGCTCTAAAAACATTTAACGCCTCTACAATTCACAAATGTGTGGCTTTAACCTTCAATTATTTTTTGTCAAACAAGTTTATGTACTATTTTAATTTTTTTAGGGGTAGTTGCACAATCAGACTAAAAGCATTAGTAGATATAGCAAAATACAAATTTTTATTTTGATATAGCAAAATTTAGATGTAGCTCTCAGAATCCATGAATGATAGATTATATTGATGATCTATTAAAGATAGTCTATTATTAGTAGATTTTACTATATTTGTAATTCTTTAATAATGTTACTGTACACGTTCTTAACTATTAGCTCTAAAAATGAATATTGGATTTATGGTTTGTGTAGTGCTTTAATTCAACCTACCCTGACTTCATCTCCAAGCTCTCCAATTTAAAAGAGAAGCAAAAACTAAAAACCAGAATTTAAAGTTTTAAAGTCGTTGAATTAGACTCTAGTTGATATTTTAGGATATGGATTTTCTCCCATAGTTATTATTAGATAATATATTCCTTTGGCAAGTGACTAAGGCCCACTTGGACTAACTAACTTAAAAAGTAAATGTTTTTGAAAAATTCATTTTCATTTAAACACTTTTGATAAGAATGATTTAAAATAAAGATAATAGTAACTTTCAAAATCCATTTTGAGTTGTTGCGAAACACTTGTATTTCTTTCAAAATGACTTATTGTTTAAATTAAACACTTGAAAAATATTCCAAAGACACTCATAAACATTAACCTACACTTTTTTTTCCCTCTCTAATACAATATACCTTGTCTGAAGTTCCTTTCCAATGGATTTTACCTTCCAAGTGAGTGCGTTAATTGGCTTACCTTGTTCATTGTAAAAGCAATATTTGAATGTGTGGGAGACAAATAAATGAGTTTTCCAAGTTATTGGTGTTATTTCTTCTCCTTTAAATTTTTGTCTCCCAATTTTAACCTATTTCTCCAAATAAATCAATTATATATTTTCTTTGAATCACAAATATACATTTCTGGGATCTCTCGAACTCCATTCCAAGGAAGTATTGAGTATTCTTGGCTCGCCTTCAAATTGAGATACAATTGCGAGTTTTTCTCAAAAGTGGTCAATTTTATATTCACATAACTTCTAAGATGGTATGATCAACTTGACTTTGAAGAAATCTAAAGCTTGCAATTACTTTTACAAATCATTCAAACCTTGATCTTGAAGATTGTTTTAAGTCCATTTAGAGATTTCTTTCGTAGATATTCTTTTGTCCATCCAAAGAACAATTTCAAAACTTGGTGAACTTATAAACACTACTATACTGAGATTTATTTGTTATCTTTCAATTTTAAACATTGAGGTGGTGAAGGTACCAACCTAGCTAAGTTTGTTGCAAGATATAAAAATACTCTAATGAAGTTAGTTAGTTTTTAGCAACAAGAGCAAAAGTTTTCTAGGCAATCAATCTAAATAGGTTTACTAAATAGGTTTACATAGATTCTTTTGCAACTAGTTTGACTATATACCTTTCAATACTACCGTGAGCATCTTGGTGAATCTACTATTTTCCATGTAGAATACAGTCATAGAGTTATGGAGGTCTCCTCCATAACGACTATACTTTTAAATTTGGTATATTTAAGACTTGTATATTTTTTTTTGGAGTGCAATTAGTTGGAAGTATAAATTCTACGACTATTTGACAATTTTTTATATGAGATGTAGTTTGCAGCATTCATGATGAATATTTAAAATATTAACCACATTGGAGAAGAAAAATGAAACATGAAATAAACAAAACTATTATTGTTTTTGGTTGATTGAGCCTGAAATCAAGGAAATAAACAAAGTATAAATCTTTGAAACAGTTGACCAAAATCAAGAAAAGTGTTTATGAAAAGTTAAATGAATTGGATGGTAGAACAAATTCTATCTTTGAATGTTCTTACCATGCATTCCCATGTAGACGGAAAAAAAAAAAAAGAAAAAGAAAAAGGGAAAATAAGAAAGTGAAAGCTCATCCCCCTTTTTGATTTATTTGGAGGCTTTCCTTAGAAGAATCCTTCATGGAGATATAATATATATGGATTCTGTTGACTCTTGGATGTGTTTTAGATGGGGGCATTTGCAAATATAGGAATCAGGTTCAAAGTATTTGTAGATATAGCACAATGCAAAAAAAAAAAAAAAAAAAAAATAAAAAAAAAATCCAAAAAAAAAAGAAAAAAAAAAAAAGAAAAAGAAAAAGGGAAAATAAGAAAGTGAAAGCTCATCCCCCTTTTTGATTTATTTGGAGGCTTTCCTTAGAAGAATCCTTCATGGAGATATAATATATATGGATTCTGTTGACTCTTGGATGTGTTTTAGATGGGGGCATTTGCAAATATAGGAATCAGGTTCAAAGTATTTGTAGATATAGCACAATGCAAAAAAAAAAAAAAAAAAAAAATTGCAAATATAGCAAAATTTAGGTTTTGCTTTCAAAATCTGTCAGTGATAGATCATATCAATAGTAGGGTGTATTAGTGATAGACCATATCACTAAAGACTATCAATGATAGAGTATATCATTGATAGATTTGCTACATTTGCAATTTTTTTAAATGTTGTCATACACTTAATTATTATCTCTAAAAGTGCTATCCAATACAATTACCATTTTAAATATTAAAATTTTCAATTCTCTTCTAAGAAAAAAGAGAGAGAAAAATGTGAAGGATTGGTCATAGTGTCAAAAGAGATCTCATTGTGGGTGGTGTCACACCATAATCTAAAATCCTAAAATGACAAATGAGATGTTTGTCTAGTTTTGGCTCCTCTCACTCTAGATGATCCTTTTTCCTTTGACTTGTTACCTTCTCATTTTCAATTTTTTTTTGACATCTAGTTAAATATTAAACCTATTCTAGAGATTTGAATATCGCTCGACATATGACATGCCATAATACATTGAAAATGTGGACAATATCATATACTCTAATGTGGACAATATCATATCTTATGGAGTATTGATGTGAAGTCAATTCAAATCTTATGTT
Organism: Citrullus colocynthis; assembly: GCA_031780015.1. Lineage (NCBI taxonomy): Eukaryota > Viridiplantae > Streptophyta > Magnoliopsida > Cucurbitales > Cucurbitaceae > Citrullus > Citrullus colocynthis. The sequence goes on from QLSR01000379.1 coordinate 1,010,692, forward strand.
TTCAGCAGACAATTCAAATATTATGTTCTTCCAATGAAATCGATCATTTTTAATGTTCTTATGAACTACCAAGAAGACTTTATGGGTTTTATAGTTTATTTATATGCTCTAATGATACAAAATTAATAAATTAATATCTTTTTATTGTTGCACTTAAACTTATGTCTATGGATATAATCACTACATGCAAGTTGATTGGTTGAGGTTACCAAATTAATAATGACGATTGGATTGCAAAGATGTACATTAGATGTTAATTTTAAAAACTATGTAATTCAATAACTTTAGAGGTATACATCTATTGGATTGCAAGCTATAGATGGTAACTATATTTGATTTTCTTCGAAGATGATACATCAACAACACATAATAATTTTGTTGATTTATTCAACTATGATCATCCAACATAGTCTTAGAGAGGAGATCAACGATTAGAAGATGCTGAAGGAAAGATAAGAGCAATAAGAAACTTTGAATCAATCATTCAAACTAGACGGTAGACGACATGCGGATGACCAGAGAAAAATAGGAAAGACGAGAGAGAAGAAGCGAGAGGAAGTTTTTATTTGCCATATGCTTGTGTTTGTAATCAATCAATCATTCTACCATTGAAGTCTGCCCAACTCATTTGCCCACTTTCGGCTTTATTATATATTCGACCCACACGAAAAGAGGGCTTTTGAACTCTATTCTTAGAGCCAAACAACCCTTTAGGGTTGTTGTGACAACTCACGTGATGATGATCCAAAGCTTGACTATTTATAAATGTGTAAATTGTTAAAGAGAGAGTTCTCGAAGTCAACTTGAGTGTAATTACAAGCACTCATTCCATAAACTTGTTGCAAATTTAATGGATGGAAATAATGATAGAAAAGGGGAAATTTTGTGGTGGGATTGTGTTGGGAAAGCTTCTTAAATTATAAGAGCGCCTAACCGAGCCGGCCGCATGAGTGAGGGATGATTTGTCATTGAAAAAGAAAGTAAAGAAAGAGCGAAAAGAATTGAAATTTTTTCTTTTTTATAAATATTACGTGAGTATCATATCCCCTTTATTTATACAATATTTTTTTCTTCGCAAATATTTCTTTACTGGTAGTACATCTCTTCTAAATTTTAAAAGAATGTTGACGTGACAATCCATTAATAAGAATAACATGGTACTAAGATTACATATTGATATTTTTCATCATCATTTCTACATATTTTGATTAGGTTTGACATCATTAATGAGGAGCAAACCTACATTTTTATTGTTAGGAGCAAATAAAATTCCACAATGGTTAGGAAAGAAATTGATATTTAACCGGTATTATAAGTTAGAACAATTATCTTGATTGGTATGAGATCTTTTGAGTAGTAACAAAAGCAAAAAAATCGTGAGAGTTTATAAACTCAAAGTGGACAATGTCATACCATTGTGGAGATAGGTGAAAGTTCCGTTATCTATTTCATCCATTATATAGAAAACAAATTCACGAAAAAAGTAAACAACAAAATGTCACTCATATGAACATAAAATTAATAATGAATATTTGAGCAAATTGCAAAAACCACACATGAAGTATGGTGGTAGTTGCAATTACAACCTCAAACTTTCAATGGTAAAAAATTGAGCTTCAAACTTATACAAATATTAAAATTGGACCCTTAAACTTACAATAGATGTAGAAATTGGACCCCCAAATAATAAAAATTGAACCCTCAAAACTTATACAATTATTACAACTAATTAGAGTGGCGCAGCGGAAGCATGGTGGGCCCATAACCCACAGGTCCAGGATCGAAACCTGGCTCTATTATAGAAAAGCTTCCTAAAGAGTTTTCTAGAGTTCAATTTTAACATTTGTATAAGTAATTTTACAATTGAAAGTTTGACAGTATAATTGTAACTCCCACAATACTTTAGGAATGTTTTTTAAAGTTTGTGTATATAATATTAAATTTGCCTTCACCCATCAAGTTAAGCTTTGGGTCAATTGATATTTTAACATGGTATCAAAGCAGGTGGTGTAATATTATTTTCTCCGAAACTAATATTCAAGTGAGAGGAGTGTTAGATGATATAAGATTAAATTTGCCTTTACCTTAAACTTTTTGGTCAATCAACGAATCTAATATTTTAATCTAAAATCTCGACATTTTAATTGACATAAATATTTGAAAATTTTCCGAAATAACATTAGATATCACTAGAACAAGACCACTCGGGAAACTCCAAAATGGTGTCGCTGCATGTGGAATATAATTAGTACAAGGATTACTTTTCTTACATTGGTAATAAATAATAATATCCCCAAACAAGCGTGCTGCTTTCTCAGGTTCTCTCTCAAATATGTTAAAGTATGGAGATGTTGGAGATCATACGTTGAAAAGGCAAAGAGATTTCTAATCTTTATAAAATATATTGGTTACTCACGTCATTGTCAATTAATTTTGAATTGAAATTTTATATTTAACTAATAGATTTATAGAACTAAAAAAAAGCAATAGATTTAGAATTGTATATTTTCCACTTAAAACAAAGTGTAGTTAGTATAATATTGTAGTGTGCAAATATCGTCTTTGAGGGTTGGTTTTCTAATGCAAAATATTACTATAAATACTACTAACACCATTTTTTTTAAAAAAAGGAGAACAATAGGCTGAACAAGGATGAAATTGTGAAAATAATAAGATAAAAAGATAAACAATCTTTCAATCAAGGTTAATCCTCATGCTTACAATCAATTGTAGACATGCATGACAATGTAATCAATCTTATATAGCTCCTTATGAAACTCTAATAATTACTCTCTTATAAAAAGCAAATTAGCCATGCAATTATATAATCCAATTCTTACTTTATCAAGCAAAGAATCAAATCACTAAATTGAGTAAACTTAGGAAAATTTTTTTACAATCATTAAGAACTTAAATGGCATGAAAGAATAAAAATAAGTTTAGCCCCTCAACATCACCAAAATAAAATCTAAACATTATATAGAATATTTTTTTCCCCATTCTCCAATTGATCTTTATTTGAGGGTGTTTGGAGTTTTGTGTAAGAGTGTTTTGTTGGTTTTCTCTGGAAATGTTCTTTTAAGATATCTTTTGGAATGTTGATCCTATAATTTATTTTTTTCTTCTTTGGAAAATATGGTGCCTTTATCTCTCTTCGTTTCTTTTCTTATTTTATTTTTGCAAATTTTGAAGGAAGTTGATTGATTTTTCTAGTTCGTATGTGGCTGAACGTAAAAGTACTGTGTCAATCGTGGAGATTGAGTAGCAAGATTGTTCTGAAGATCTAAAAGTGTTGCTTGAGATCGTTTTGAAGCTTGAATCCTTCTTGAGAAGAAATTCTCATACTTAAGGAGAGTCTAAGTTCATCAAGTGGAGCGCTCTCCAATAGAAAGTGGAAAGATTGCAATTGAAAGGGAGTCTCACACTTTAGAAGTGACCTAAGTGATTGTTTACTAAGATGCATTGACCTAAGTGATTGTTTACTTAATATGCACATGCTCAGAAAAAACCTAAATTATCTTGAGAGGAAATCTCACACTAAGAGAAGTCTAGATGTACATGCATCAAGTTAAGCTCTTCCTATGCTATCAAATACAAAACTAACCAAATATAAATCTAACGAATAGCACATTATGTGCTATCACACACTTATCACTATATTATTAAAATTTTTGATAGCATACACTTATAGTGTTACAGATTGAAAAATTGTACAACACAAGTTAAACTAAAAACATTTCCTTTGATCCCTTTTACCATTAGAACTTGTTGGTTCTTTTTTTTTTTTTCCTTTCAAAATAATAGAAATGCAGTTGTTCCACAGAAATAATAGAAATGCAGTTGTTCCACATAAAAAAAGATTTAGAAAAGTCATGGCCTATCCTGCATTAAAAAAGTTTAGAAACGTCATGGACATGTCCTACATTAAAACGGTCTAGGAAAGTCATGGGCTCTAAGCACTATAAAAGGAGCCTATGCCTTTGTTTTTCAATTGTCCCAGTTAGAAATATTTTAAGTTTATTGTGCTAACTCTAATTAAATTCTTTTTATGTTCTCTACTTTAAGTGTGGGAGAAAAGTTGTGAGTAGTCAAAAACTTTGAGAGAGTGCTATTGTAATTGGGATCGAGAGAGATAATTATTCTGTGTGATTGTCACAATCTTTCATACAGTAGATTTTTCTGGTCCATGTTTTTTTCTTTAGGAGTTTTTTTCTCAGTTAATTCTTGTGTTACCAGTTTTATTTATTTATTTATTTTTTTATAAAATTTTTCTACTTATTTCTATAATTGAAGTGAGAGTTTTTTTTTTTTTTTTTCAATAGAACGGACTTATTTATTTAAGCTTTAGAAACTAATTAGAAGGTTTACTGAAATGATGGTTAATAATATGACACCTAGGAGAAGATACAACGTTTACCTTCCATATGTTTCTAATCAAAGAAGAAAATAAAAAGAAAATGAAAGAAAATGAGAAAAAAAATGTATTGCATGCCGAAAAAGTTAAAGCCATAAGGTCATTATCATCCAAGGGTGCATCCAAGGGTGTTTGACTATTGAGTGGGGTTAATAAATCTGAAGTTAATAAGTCTGGAGTTAGTAAGTTTGTGTTTCGAGTATAGAATTAAAAGATGAAAGTTTTCGATGATTGTAAAAAGTAGATTAAAAGGGAAAGATGAAGTTACTTGATAAAAACGTGAAATATAGAGATATAGGAGAATATGAAAAAAATATAGAGATATAGGAGAATATGAAAAGTTCCTCACGGTAAATGTGAAAAGTAGAAAAAGATGAAAATATGAGTTACTCGATAAATGTGCAAACTTCAATAGTTTTTATTATTGGAGTTGAGTTGTTTACACAAACTTAAGAACTTGGTAAGCTAAATGACCTCTTAAAGTTTTATAGATGCTTGTGAATAAAGAATGTATGAGAAAAAAATGTTGAGGAATAAGATGTTTGAAAATGAACGATGATTGTGTTTAGTTGTGAATGAGAAATGCTATCAAAATCGTATGAACAAAAGTTATGTTAGTACTTAATTTATAAAATTAAGCATGCCAATTTTTTTATATAGTTTTAATAAATTAATTAATTAAACAATAAATATCATTCAATATATGGATACAAATTAATTAATTAAGCATAATAATAATGTTAATTATAAATATTTGAAAATGAAGTAATTTATAATTAAAACTGAAATTAATATAATTAATAAATGTCATATTAAGTATAATCTAATTATTAATCATTTTAATAATTAATTAAATTCAATATTAGTAATTTTAATTTTAATTAAATAATATAAAAATATATTTTAGTAAACAATATATTATAGTAAAAGTGAAAAAAATAGCTAAAAATATGTGATACATTACTAATGAATGAAATAATAAAAATTAATCATAATAAATAATTAACTGATTATAAAAATAATCAATAATGATTGTATGTTCATAATTAATGAAGGATCAAATTAAAATTAATCTCATAAATAATTGTTTGATTATAAAAAAAATAATAAGCAATCAATTATTATTATTGTAAAATAGATGTTTGTACTAACTAAATATAATTAATCCTAGTTTATTAATTAAATATATTTAAGATATAGTTAGCTAATTAATTAATAATTTATATAAATAAGTAATTGTATTCTTTAATAAATTTTTATTGCAAAAATAAATTAAGTAAATATTTTACTAGATTATTATTGATTTATTAAAGCAAAAATTTATATTTATTTTGTTATAATATTAATTAATTAACTATATTCAAAATGAATTCACTTCAAAAAAAAAAAAAAAAAAACTATATTCAAAATGAAATTATATATAAAATGAAAGGTAGAGAAGAAGAGGAGGAAAAGAGAAAACCCACCGTTCTGGAAGAGAAAAGAAAACTTTTGTCTTATTCCCAGGCAAAGTGTTGAAAACTATGAAACAAACATTGGTTTTGGATGTTTGTGTCAATTCCGAACCAAAAAAACCTCCAACAGATGGCCCCTTAAGGTTACATGTGAGTTAAAGTGTCATAGATACTAAGGGTCCTTACACTCGATATATGAAAATTAGGAGTGTTTGGCCCCTAAGTTGAGTTGAGCTCCTAAGTTATTATAACCCACTGATATGAATCCCCTATTATTATAGTTGGAGATTACAATTATTTAACCCACTTATTAGCTACAATGAAAACTATTTGAAACCTTCTTTATCTACAATGAACACTAATGGAAAATTCGGCCTCTTCAACTACAATTAACCCAACAATCAGCTATAGTGAAAAAATGATGGTATAAAAACTAAAATGAAGGAATATGCTATGCACACACATAAGAAACGACAAGATTAAATTTAAATGTTCATATGATTAATTGTGATATACTTTTCTTTTTTTTTTTTTTTTTTCAATTGTGAATGTTATGTTATTTCATAGCTTTTGATAGAGTCACAAGCATGATTAAATAGATAAGATGCTATTTTGCTACATCTCTCAAATTTTGATTTTGTATCTAATATAGATTTTGTATATAATATAGATCTCTAAATGTTAGAAGTGCATATAATAAATTATTTAACTCTTAATTTTGTGTTCAATAAATCATTGTCTTTTTTGAAATTTTATAAAATTAATGGATCTACTAATATAAATTGTAACGACCAAAATTTAGAGGGAGACATGAATGAACCGAAATCACATTCAAATGAGATGAGTTTTAAGGATAAGGAAGTATAGTTAAGAAAAACCTAAAAGAACTAAAAGTTATTACTTATACCAACAATGTGCACATTTTTTTTCGATGGCTCAATAATGAGAACTTCATAGTTAAGTGTGCTTAGCTTGGGTCAATCCTCTGTTGGGTAATCGGGAATGACATGGCCAGACATTACATAAATTTAATTTAATTTTGTATACAAAAGATCTAAGAATTCAATTTTTTTTAGTAGAACAAGGAACCTATTGATACTAATTAATTTAACGTATAGAGACCCTATTTGACAATAATTAAGATTTCAATGAGCTATTTAGAAAAAAAGAAATGAAAATTAAGTGACTAAACATATAATTTAACCCTCTAAATTTAATAACCATAAAATAATTTACAATTTTCTAATCTCATAGTGTATGTGGTTTTGTATCCATTTAGTTTAAAAATTAGAAAATTACTATTTATTCTTTGATAAATCTTTATCGATCATGGTAATCGTCATAATTAACCAAATAATTAATGACATGACATTTCTGAATTTGCATGATTGTGATGAACAAATTAACGAGGAAAGGTAAATATTTATTAGAAATAGAAAAGTATGGTCATAAATGGATTTGATGGGCTGCTTTATATAAGTATTTCACATGCCAATTTCTTTTTTTGTCCAATTCACCACCTTCTTTTACCATCATCACATGTTGTCCAAATCATAGTAAACACTTACTCAATAAGTATGTTACAAGTTGATGGTAAGAACACTAGTAAAATTACAGTTTTAAAATTTAAAGACATTGTTAAAATTTTAAAATTATATAAATATAAAAAAATGTCAATTAATTCTAAGTTACAATTTAATATTTGGCCCAAATACTTGAAAATGTTGTGACTAAGGAGCTATTTGCGAGATAAGATAATTGCCTTTAGTTTAGTTAAGGGAAACTTGGATTTTGTAAAAATGTATTGAACTTGTTATCTGTTGCTTCAAATGACCAAACACAGGATCTAGCTTTTGGCCCTAGGATTAAAAAGGTGCACTATATATAAACCATCTAACTTTATTGGCGCATCTATAATTTATATTATTTGATATTTCTTTCTTATAGTAAACTAATCTCCCTCTCTGCATGTCGATATAGCTGACACGGTGTTAATATAAACTACATACATTTTTGTGTTTGTGTTGATCTTTATGTTTTTTTTTTTTCCTTTCGTTTTCTTTATTTGTAAATTTCATAACCGATTCAATAGTTGGATTAAAATGTACAAAATATACAACTAAAGCTTTCAAAAAGGATTGGAGATGAAATTGAATCTAATACATGCAAATAAACCAGATAGTTAGTCTTTTATAAACAAGAACATTGATTAATTATATTTATGAAAATGCATGTAGATAAAGAAAGGTGGAGTACTTTGCTTGCATTAGAAGTGGAGACATGCAATGCAAAGCGGTAATAATGCCAAAAAGGGATTTTTTTTTTTTTTTTTTTTTAAAGTTGGTCCCATTTTATTTATTTATTTTTCTTGCCTTTTCTTTTTCAAATACATTTCAAGAATCATATCAATTTTCACCAAATACCCCACTATGAGTGCTGTTATATGATGACCAAAAACTATACCTATTTTCCTACAAGACCCTACAAAAGGCATTATTCTCATATTTTCTTAAAAGGAAATAAATACATTCAACCAACCAAACTTAGTACATAACGAATCCATGACAATAAGAGGAGGAATCTATGGAGGGAAAACAAGAGGTCGAAAAAAATAATTTCAAAACGGTCTTTTAAAGAAGAAGAACGAACCACCTCACCAAATTAGTATTGAGAATGACTTAGGTTCTACACCTTTTGCGAAATCTCACATAAGATAAATTGGAAATTGTTCCACAGACAAAGATTTTGAATTGGTTCGAGGGGTTAAATCTTACTTTGTGGTTTCAAAAAGTGATGTTTGTAGTTTTAAAAATCTCTTCCCACATGCATGATCCTATTCCGTCGAAGGGGTTCGAGTTTGGGCAACTGTCATAGTGTGAAAAAATAGTTTTTTATTCTCTTTTCTTAATTTTCTTTTTAATCTTTATACGGTTGCAAATTTGACCATTGTGGTTTTTGTAGATCTGAAACTGATTTGAAACCACAAAAGTTTGGATGCTGCATCTTTTCAAAGTACCAATTTTGAACCTTTTGTTTTCATTCTTCTTTCAAGAAAGGTACGTTGGGTTAATCTTGGGAGCAACCAGCATGTGATGACTAGTACCAAGAGGTTGTGCTGAATTTGTCTTCGAGACAGTGGTCAGTTCATGATACAACGCTTCACTTATTTTCTACAACCAGAAACAGAACCAAACATCCCCAACGACATGATGTGCAAAACCTCTGTCGCATGATGGAAAGCAAAGGAGAAAGACATAACACCCAACTTACCCATCAGATTTTATTCATTTATCATTATATTATTATTATTTTTATTATTTTTATTATTATTTTTTTTTTTAATGATCCCACAACTAGATAAATGTAATGTATAGTTCAGTTTGGTATGAGATTGAGTTAGCAACCTCAACTCTTTACCTTTTGCTTTTTCTATCCTCATAAAAAAAACTATGGATGGATTTTAGGGTTTTCCTATAAAGTAAAATAATATTTTGTATAAATTAAAAATTGAAAATTTTGCAAATATGGAAAAAGATGGGGTTTTAAGTCTTTGTATGCATAGAAAAATAATATTTCTGTATGAATTAAATTTGAAAATATTTTAAATTAAAAAGATAATGAAATCATTCCCATAAAATTAAAACAAAAATCAAAAGAATTATATATCATACGAAAATCTTAATCAATTATCCAAATGAAAATAATCGTATGTCATACTACAAATTAAGTAATTTACAATCTTTTGTAAGTTAAAGATTTTCATAACCATAAAATATATATATATATATATATTAGTATTTTAGTAACTAGATTATTATTACGATTTTTTTAAAAAAAAAAAAATTGTAAGTGCTAAACAAATCCATTCCAAAATTTAAATAATTAAATAATTAATATGAAAGATTTTTAAAAATTCTAAAAATATTTTGATTTCCAATTAGATTATCGAAATCAAAGTTTAAAATAAAATATATTAGGTTGGTTTAAATTGAAGCTATAACAAATCAAATGACATAAAATAAAATAAAATTGGTAATTAATTTTTGTTTTTTCTAAATTTTTTGAGAACAAGTGTCTTGTAATTTTTAACTTCTATACATTCTTACTCATTTATCCACTAATTTTAAAAATGTCACTAATTTCTATTAAAGTGAAATTATATATGTAAAATAATATTATTATTTTTAAATATAGCAAAATAGCAAAAGTACTTACAAATATAGAAAATTTTCACTATCTATCGTGGTTTATCGATGATAGACAATGAAAATTTTCTATATTTATAAATAGTTTATCAAAATGAACTCATGTACGGGTTAAAAATAAAAATTCATAGGTTTTTCATACATACCAAAATTTAGTCATTTTTTTTTAGGTACGAAGGTTAATATTGGCCATTTTTCGTCTGTTTGGATCATACTTTGGCCTCCACTACGGAGTATCCTTTGCGATTTAAATTTCATGTATGTGTAAGGGTCTTTTCTAAGGATATAAACCTAAATTTTTAACAAAGAATAATCCCTAAATAAAGAAGGTGTATCACACAAAAAAAGATCAAAGAAACCATTGAACGATTATCTTGGACATTGAAAAAATATTGAGTCTGGTTTATCGTTTTTCAATTTTTTTGGGGGGAAGCTTCAAGTTCCCTCAAAATGAATCTAGGTACTGGTTAAAAATGAAACTTCATAGGTTTTTCGCATAGGCAAAAATTTGGTCAATTTTTTAGGTGTGAAGGCTAATATTGGTAATTTTTTGTTCGTTTTGGGTCGTACTTTGGCCTCCCTAAGGAACACCCTTCACGGATTTAAATTCAATGAGTTAGAGACTTGTTTAGGGAACCCAAATTTTTTAACCAAGAATAATCCCGAGTTCTGAGTCATCATTTTTTTTTTCTTGGAAGAAATTTTAATTTTCCTCAAAATCAGTTAGACCAATCTGGTTAAGTTTGGTTCCTTACTTAATTGATTCTGCTTCAATTCTTGTTTGGTTACATTTTTAGATCTTTCGGGGTCTCTGTTCTATTTCATATCGGCATTTGTGGGACTCTATTCCGTTTTCAAATTGGTTGTTCATGGGTTTTGTTTCAAATCTCAATGTAGATCTCTATTTCCAAGCCAATTGGTTTATGTTTCCAGTCTTGAAGTTCTTTGTGGGTTTTGTTTTAGATCTTCAATGAGGATCTTTGTTTCCAGCCCAAAAAAATTTTCATTGTCTCTGTTTTTAGCCCAGATCTACTGTGATTTGATTCAAAAGTTTTCTTCAATTTCTGTCATCTGCCACTTTGAATTTCATCATTTGCTTAGTTAGTTAATAAACTCAAGTTGGTCAATACTCGAGCACCTAAAGTACCAAAATATTTACAAATATAGGAAAATTTCACTATCTATCTACAATAGACCGCGATAAACTACTGTGTCTATCGCAATATACTACTATCTGTATCTATCATGACATACATAGACATAGATATCGTCTATGGCGGTTTATCATTATTGGTTTCTAGGTGTCTATTTATTTATTCTTGTAAAGCTTGTTTATAAGATTAATTATTTAATAATATATTCAAATTCCACACCAAGTATTTGACTGAATTACAACAACGAATTCTAAAATCTACTTAAAATGCTCTTGCCACTCTTTTTCAGTCTTTATTTTGAATTTTAGGTAAATTTCACTGTAGGGTTTTCAATGGAGTGCGAATAACAAGTATTTGCATGGTATTAAATTATAAGGTTTTTTAAAATCCAATAAAATGTTCTTGTCTGGGATATTCTATTATGGGTATTTTAGTAATTTGATATGTATATATATACATATATATTAAAATCCCATAAAAAATTATTTAGATCATATTTCAAAGGGAAATTGTGATTGGAAAAATAGCAAAATTGAAGTTTCATCGCAAAATGGCAAACCACTTCATGTACACGTGATCCATAACTTTGATAATTATTGGATTGCCTTCAACGGTCTCGTAGCAGACAGTACAAATACGGTGTACCTATATGAAAGTATGGTTAGGTTTACATATTCAAAACATGATCTTTCCATATATTTCAGGGCAGTTTGAATTTTGAATTCTTGTTTGATTTGAGTTTTCGATTTGAAAGTCAGTTTATCTTCTTTAGATTTTAAAAATTCAAACTGAGAAGCCATGGGATACATTTGGCAAACAGAAGAAAATCAACAAGGTGTTTTTTTTTGTTTGTTTCCAGTGAAGCATGCAAAAATGTGGAGCAATGCTAAGAAATAGATGGACAAAAGGCTTGCTCAAGGTCTTGAACTTTGGACAAAGCCTGTGGTTGTTTGAATCCGCTCCTCGGTTGGACATGTCAGAATGAGGAGAAAAAGGAGAAATTAATGGTTCATTTGGCAGGGGATGAACGATTAGGAACGAAAGATCAAGTTAAATCTCGATCACATGTTGAGGTCCCCACATAATTGTAAGGATAGGGTAGACCTCCCTAGTAAGTGTTTGACGTCCAAAATTGGGTTGAATTGGTAACAATTGTTTGTGAGTAATAGTTATCTATGTGCGGAGTGCAAAGTTGAGTTGAGTTGGTTTAGGAAACTTGTGTTTGGGGTGCTCATTAAGATAGTTAAGCTAGTCAATCATACAAAGTAAACGTAAACAATACCTCTTCCTCGACTCTGATGGGATTGTTAAGAAGCAGTCAGTCTTCTGGATGCCTATGACAAGTAGGTTTATAAGGATGATCTAATCATCCTCAAACAATCCTTCAAACATCAAACTATTATAAAATGCGACTATTAAGCACCACAAACTAATATTTACAAATTTGTATTTAAAAACACTTTTGCCATTCGAATTTTTTTGTTTTTGTTTATTCTTTTAGTATATAATCGGTCAAATTGGTGTTAGAGTTAGTCCTTGAAGATAAATGACGAAGTTGGTGGTTGGTGTTGGTCGCCTTAGGTGATTATCGGAGTTGACCACCAAAACTGTTGTCATGTGAAGTTGATCATTAGAGGTGGTCTTTGTCGAAGTTGGTCATCTGAGGCGAATGTCAGTGTTGATCATCAGAGGTGATTGTCACCGGAGTTGATCATCCGTGGGCTTCACTAGAGTTATCATCAGAGGTGGTTGTTAAGGCCTAAAGTTGGCTGAGTGGACATCTTTGTTGGAGTTGGTTACCGCGTATGGGCAGAGGTAGTCACCAGCGATGGGTGTGATTGGTAGAGCCATTAAAAATATTGGAGGGAGGGAGATTTGGAGTGAGTTGGTGTCCTAAAATTGATCAACTCAATCCCACCAACATTTAAAGTTAGTGTGTCAAACATTGAGATAGTAATTTTTACCAATTCACAACTCAACTCGTGTTAGTGAGCTAAACACTCCTAAAAGATAAATGAGGTACTTCTCCTATAATTAATTGATTTTGAAATGGAATTTTATATTTTTCGAATAACACAAACATGCACATATATATTCGTGGTGGATTGTGGTTAGTCATCCAAAAGTTGTCAACTGAAAAAAGTGACATACAAAAAATAGATGAAATTCGAGCATTTAACCAAAAATAAGTATAGATAAAATAACGTTAATTAATTTCAATTTGTTCATATAATTTGAGATTAATTTTAATGTGGTCACTACGATTTAGATTTATCTTTCAATTTAATCTTTATTGTTTTAAAATTTCAACTCAGTTCCAATACTTAAGTGAAAATTACTTAATAAATTAGATCGTCCCCACTCTCAGCATATTGATTAAATTGTTTCATTCATCAATCTTCTTTTTAATTAATTATGTTGTTAATTGTATTTAGAGTTTACAAACAAGTAAAAAAGAAGACAAAATATGCGAATTTTTCACGAGGGGTTATAAAACTTTGAAAATCATAGAGTATTAAAATTGATGCCCTAATTGATAATATTTGATTTTGGTTTCGAAAATTTATTTTTGATTTTCTATTTTTAAAAAATAGAAACAAAATTATGTTTGCTAATAGTGTTTTTTTTTTAATTAAAAAAAATCAAAATAAGTTGATTTTTCTAGTTTTATATTTTTTATAAAAATAAAACCAAACTATTCTTACACTTAGTTTCCATCATATTGTATAAAATTATATCTTTATTTTTAACTTTTTTTTAAAAAGAATCCATTTTGATAAAAAATAATAATAATAATAATAAACATATCAACAAAACAAAAAACATATTGATAAAATACAAGAAAATAGTTTCACTCTAGTAAGAGAAATTTATAAGGGAATATGAAAATAATGAAAAAAATAAATTTGAATCCAACAAATTCTTGTTGCTTCTTTAAAACAATTTATGTTTTTTTTATTGTGCTCAATATGGTCATGAATGGTCGTTTGCTAGGTTGGAACGAGTTGCTAATATGTGAATTATTCAACATTTCAATCATAAAACTCAACAAGTACTACAAGGTGTGAGTAATTGTATACAAAAGATATGAGAATTGAGGTACCAATTCTTAATGTTTTTGTGTGTTTCTAAATTGGTAAGAAAACCACATATTTATAAACCTATTTGTACCAATTCAACTAATTGCACCTTTTTGACATAAGACATATTCTTTCATTCAAATTGCATTCTTTACCTAAAAAAAAAAAAAAATTATTATTATTATTAATTATCATTAAAATAATAATGATAATTAATAATAATTTTATGAAAACTTATTTTAAATGATAAAATTATTGAAAATATTTACAAATAATAGCAAAATATCATAGTTTATCTCCAATAGACCGTGGTACTACTACCTGTGTCTTTTATCTAAAAATATTTTAGTTCATTTTTCTATATTTCAAAACAGTCCTAGTTTTATTTATATTTTCTAACTATTTTAACTTTGAATTTTAAAATGGTTCTTACAAAAAGACTTTAAAATATTCGGGTTAAAATGAAGTATAAAATAAGAAAATATTTTGAATATTATTTTTTATTCAATTTCATATAAAAAGTGAAAAACCTTATTATAAAATAGAAAATACATAAAAGTAAAATTCAAACTTCAAACATGATAGATGATGGGCTTCTCTCCTAACCAATGGGCCGCAAGGCACTTTTCAACCATTGCAGTTCGAGAACAAAAACTGTTTCTTAAAACATTTTTTAGAAATATTTTTAAAATTAAAAAAATAAAATATTCAATTAGATACTAAATAGACTCATTTCCAAACACTAAAAACCAAATGATTATTAAACAACTCCAAAACTTTAAAAATTAAAATCCATCTGAAACTTTGTCTGCAAATTTATACTTAAATAAAAAATCATTTTTCCTAAACTGTATAAGAAAACATTCTAATACACTAGCAAATAAGAGAAGAATATAATCAAGAGAAGAAGAAGAGAAGAAAAGAAAAGAAAAAGCTTCTTTATGAAAAAGTTCTCAAATTCCCACTAACATATGCACTCATTGCTCCCATGAAAGTTGCCAAGTACAAAGCCCATGCATCTCTTTTGTCCCAAAGGTCACATAGTGGAGAGATAGAAGAGAGAAATTTTCAAATATATATATATATTGAAAAGAAAAACTTCAAATAATAGAGAAGAGTAGTTAATTACTGGAATAGCCATGGATTATGGATATATAACAATAATAATTTATTAACACTTTTTTGTTTGCTAAGTAATTGGATGAGAGAGTGATGATGGAAGGATGACGATAGAGAATTTATAAAGAAGCATTATTATAAATCACAAAATTTGATTTTTAGTATATATCCCACTTTTGTTTTTTAGTCATTGAAAAATGTGACTTTTAATCTGTGTAGTGGAAAGAGGTAGCCCATGCACATTCAATCCTTATCATATCCATTAATTTTGTATATGTATATATATGTGCATACCAAATATACAATTGTATGGTCAAATCCAGCTAGTATATATAATTTAGACAAATTATTAAAAATAAATAATAGCTAACAATTAATTGCAAATTTGTTATACTTTTAAATATGAATATGAACAATAAATTCATGTGGACAATTATAGTAAACCAGTAATTGATTATAATTTGTTAATATATATCTTGATTAATTATCAATTTATGTCCATTACATCACATAATATGATATAATGCATGTTATAAAGGTTGTATACTTATCGCTATTATTATCACATAAGATTTTGGATTGGTTGAGGAGCTTTTATATATTAAGGCTTATTTGTGAGCTTGCAAAATATATGTAGTTGTAGTAGTGCCCGCCTGTGTCGTCATCTGCCCGGTCAAACGGATGGACTTGGGTTCTGGTAACCACACTCGCGCGTTAAAAGAAGTAATTTTTAGATTTAAAGGTTTTAATTTTGTTACTGTTTATTAACGTACGTAACCAGTTACAGATTTGGAAAATGTTGGATCAAATTAATTTCAGATTTAAATTTTTTTTTTTTCAGATTTTCTTCACATCGGTTTGGTTGTATTCGTGAGGGCTAACCCAAAAAATAAGATCTTCATCTTTTTCGTCTGTTCTTTTATGATCCCAACAAAGTTTTTCTTGATTCCAATCTTTCTTTGACGAGTGCTTGTTTAAGAAGGATGTTGCATTAACTTTGAGCAGCAACTAGTGGGAAGTGATTTAACCCTAAGATTACGTCGAATTTTGCTTTATTTAAAACATAGATTCTTATAGGGCACAACAATCGATTTCATCTAACATTTGATACCACATTATTAACTACATTATTAAAGATAATATTAACCAATAAGTGAAAAAATTGCTATTTTTTTGTGATGGGATATTTTAAACTATTAATAATTGTAAACGCTATTACAGTAAGATAATTGTTTTAAATAGAAAATTTGTTGGAAATATTTTTAAATATAGCAAAATGTCACAATCTATTAGTGATAAATATCACTAATAGACAATGATATTTTGCTATATTTGTAAATAAGTTGGCTCGTTTTGCTACATTTGAAAACAACCTTTACAATAATATATATTTAATATTTCAATACAAAAGAACAATGGATTAAGCATGCAGTAAAACTAAACATAAGAAGACAAGATGCTTACATTTGAAGACTTTCTTCAAAAGCCTTTCCTCAGGAACTCCTTCCACAAACAATCCTTTCGAAATCAATGTTCTGACCCACCGTCAGCTATTCTCATGACCAAATAAGGACTCCACCGCTCTCTTGGGACAACAAGGAGCCTTGTGGAACCTCTATTACATTGTTTGTATACTCTATGTAGAGCAGCTATGCAAATTGAGAAAAGGAAAAATTCATGGACCCTCTATTACATTGTCTAAGGCATAAAGTTTGGGGCATTTCATGAGTTTGGATCTCTAATGCTTTTAATGTCTCAAGGACTTGTCTTTGAACTTTGCACAGATCTAAAAGAGTTCCACTATGGCTTGGCTAAGCCAACTCTATGGGAGGAGACACAACCTTTGATGACACCACTCTAAAGGAGCACTATTATTTTAAAGGTATAGTAAGAAAACAAAATCATCCTCTTGAGTTTGTGCAATTTTGTTCTTTTGTAATACTCTTGAGTTTCTGCTACTTCTCTATTCAAATTCATCCTTTTCAAAGGATCTAAGGTGTTAAGAACAACCTATCCTTGACAATGGAAGTTAGGTTGATTGAGGAATGGGGTAGTAGGATACTCTCGGGCTTAGGATATTTCTTTACTGTGTATTTCCTAGTTTCTGCACTTATATTTTAGCACTGTTTTAGCTTCTTTATCTTGTATTTTCTTTCTTCTATTTTACGGTTTACTTTAGTTTTCAAGCTTCCTTTGATTTCTAGTATTATTGTACTTTCATTCCCATTAATTAATTAATTAATTAATACATACGATCTTTTTCATTTATACATGTTCCTCGACGCTGAGGGCATCCCCGAAAGGTGGGTGATTTGGTGACATTTCTGATTGGCTGTCTTGTGTTTCTAATAAGTTGTTTAATAGTTGGCATGTTGAATTGTATACATAATGAGTTGGTTTAGATCAATCCTAGCCGGATGATTATGAATTACTTTTACTTATAATATGTTGGTCTCTTTATTTATTGGTTTCTTTTATTTCATTATGAGCTAAACTTTCCTTCGGATTCAAATAAGTGAATATCCCAACGGAGGTGAATAAGTTTTTCATGTGTAAAAAGTAACTTTACGCATTTCTATAGCATTTGTTTGGTTGCTTTTATTGAGTTTATTTCCATTATTAATCTTGGATTGATGATCACCTAAATTAGTATGTAGCAGTTGAGTTAATATTGAAAGGGTTAAATAAAACTTGGTTTTCATAAAAGATAAATTTTGTTTTTTACCTAGACATAGGGCAAAACTTTTAGGACCTTGGATTGTGTTTTTATTTTTTTTTAATTTCTCATTAATTATAGACTCATAAAGATACTTCATAGAAGGTGGAATAGGTGTTGATCCTGTTCACCATGTTTAAGTTTGAGTCAAAGTTGCAATTGCATGAAATGTGGCATTCTCAACCCAAAGGGCAAGTACACATTTGAGCTCTCCTTTATTTTCATTATCTTTATCTTGCTTCCAAAAAAACAATCATGTCTCCACATCAATTTTATGTTTACTCTCTAGTTTCATTCCTGAGGAAAATCTTGTTCATTGATAGAAAAATTGTTACATTTGTTCCCTTGGGTACAATGCTTGGAAGTGTATATAGTTCCTATTATTACTTGCTGACAGCGTGCACTTGCATTGCAACTAAAGACTATTTTCTTTTATAGGCTTCATATTCTAGGCTTACATCTCGATCATCACATCACATGTCAAATAGGGTATATTTCTAAAATGCATGTTTTTAGGGTATATTTTGGCAATTTCCTTAGTGAAATTGTTGGTTTCACGTTATTTACCTCTTCAATTTGCTTAAATTCGATAAAATGGGGTTTTTTTTTTATTATTATTATTATTACTTTGGGCTCATTTCATGAGCTTTTGCAAGTAATTTTGACCTTTTTTTTTTTTTTTTTTTTTTTGATATGCCCACATCCCCCATCATTTGGGTGATGTGGCCACATAAAAAATCCTAAATTTTCATAAACATGTCCAACTGTTTGGAGTTGCTATTTTCTTGGTACATAGCCATTTTTCAACGCCCAAAATGACTGGTAAACCTTTAAAGCCTCATTTTCGGCCATTCTTCAACAACCTTGGGCCTATGAAAGGGATGGGAAGTTTCCTTCTTCAACAGTCAACAATCCTAACGAGAGATCTCACTATTACCTCAAAATATTCTTCAAGAATGAGAGTTCCCTGAAGAACTCTAGGTTTAGGTCATCCTTACCCCATGAGAACGTGTGTGTTGAGAAAGGAGAATTCATCCTAGGAAGTCTTAGAGAGTGCGAGATTGATTCAAAGGGGTAATTTTCTGTATTTTCCAACATTACTTTACTTTATTTCTTGCACTTTGCTATTTTCTTATTTATTTATTCTTTTAAAGTTGATATTGTAACCATGATTGTTGAATTAATGCAATATATTCATTCGTTCTTAGTTATGAACTAAATTTCTAATAGATTGAGTCATTTGGATACCCTACAATCTTGTAGCTTCAATAAATGCTACCTCTTCTTGTCACTTTTGACTCTTTCATTTCCTTTGTTGAGTTTAATGATAATTTGTTAAGTTAAATTGACCACTTAATTTAACAAACTAGTGGAGTCTTAATGCTAAGAAGATTAAGATAAAAATTGATTTCACAAAAAAATATGGGACTAAGAGCCTAGAAATATGGCTCTCACATATGGTTAGAGGTAAGGTACACTATAGGATATAAAGAATCTATGGAAGTAATTTAAGATTCAGCTAACAATAAGATATAGGATTAGCTACTCAAGACCCTTATAGGAACTTGATACAAGGTCAAGAGGAAGCATTTTATGTCTATGTTGAGTCACTATCGACCTGATGCGACCGTATTGCCTAGGGCATAAGTCCCTTTTGGAATAGGAGGCATTTTCTTTTAGCCCAAGGGTATTTAGGTAACAACACGTGGAGTTAGATGATTTCGGGCCTCCAAAGGTGGAAGATCGCAAACGACCGGCAATGGCAGAAGATGGTCGATTTTGCTATTTGCTTCTAACTGGGGACGACTGCAGAAGAACAACGATGAGTGCAGAACAGCGATGGACGACCGACGGACATTGCAAATGACATGTGGTGCGTAGAGCAGTAGACGACGGGAGTGGAGACTTTTTCAGATTTTGGGTTAGGGATTTGGAGATTTAAAAGTTTATAAAATATATTTTATATAACTAATTTTTCTTAGCACGCACAGTTATCCAAGCTGCTCACACCAAACTCTCCACTTTACTCTCAATCTCCCCACTTTTACAAGTCCATACTCATATATATATATATATATATACATAATCTCTCACGATTCCTAAATTTTCCAACGTGGGACAAAGGTGATGTGAGTCATTCTCAACAAATTTTTTGAAAAATATTTTTTTCTCAAGTCAATTTATTTAACACTGTATATAGATATATAACTTTTTTTTTTGTTAATGCTCTTTAATGATAATTAATACGAGTCATAGATTGATGACAAAAGAAAATATTCATAAAAGTTGAAATATTAGCAGAATTTTAATGACCGACAAAAAATTGTCGCGATTTAATGACTTTTAACTTTGGTCATAATTTGGTGACACCAAAATTGTCAAAATAGCCAGAAAAATCCAAAATTTCACGTCTTTTCCCACCAAAAATCTTGCCTTTTATCGTTACTCACATTCGATGACTGGTTTTTTAATCATAAATTAATGACACAAAAAAACAGTCATGTATTCTAACAAATTCGAAAAAGCTCGTTTTTTCCCACAACAAACGCGTGATTTTGGATTTAATGACTCTTTTTTCACTTTCTCCTCTATTTTTGGCATTGTTCATGAGTCATTAAATGTAGAATTTGTTGGGGTGATTCCTTAATATAAAAGTGAATAAATGTTAAAAAAAACTAGTTTAAAAAGAAGCCAGTTTTGAAAATTTAAAAACTTTTTAGGTTAAAAATACAAAATTTTCCATCACAATTCTTGAATTTGATTTTTTTTTTCTTGTGGACCAAATACTTGTCTAAATTTTATGTAATTTGAAAGTATATTAGATAAACATTAAATTTCATCTCAAAACTAATTGATAATTAAGAAGAGAACTTAGTCTTTTACCCAATGTCGATTTGAATTTCTTGAATTATGATACTATATAATAAATATAGGGTTCCATGTAACTATAAGATGATGAAGTCTCTCCTCATCCATCGTGGGATCCACCACAAAAAGAAACAAATGACATGATGATTTTTAAACTCTGAAGTTTAGAAAAAATATATTAATTAATTAAATTGTTGGAAAGAAAACTAAGCAGGGAGATGAAAAAAATAATATATATATATATACATGAGAAAGTTTGGCAGAGAATGTTTTATGGGCATAAAAGAAAAATGGTCAGCTTTAATTTTTTTCGGAAGGAGAAGGAGCATCCAATCGAGAACTGCAGCCATCCCAATGGCTCAACTTTTTTTTTTTTTATTATTATCATATAGCAAATTACAAAAATCACTCCTAAAATAGGATGGTAATTAATTAAAATTATACTCTCAAATTTTCAATTGTATAAATTAGACCCTCAACTTCTACAAATGTTAAAATTAAACCCTCAAGGTTACAAGAGTCGTTGACATTGAATCTCAAACTTATAATATTATCACAATCTTTACAATTACTTAGATTTGAGGGTCCAATTTTACCACTTGTATAAATTTGAGGACTCAAATTTTATAACTAAAAGTTTGAAGATATAAATGCAATTATCACTATACTTTAGGGATGGCTTTTGTAATCTGCTCTTGTTATTATTAAAGAAAACATGGATTCAACTGTTTCTTTCAAAATAACTCTTAAATAATTATGGTTTTGGAAGAGAACAAGAAGCAAGAAATTAAGAAAGAAAGAAAGAAAAAAAAAAAAAAAAAAAAAAAAAACCTGTTGAAAAAGAGAGTGGGAAGCACATGGAAATTGAAGCCAACAAATGACAGATCTCTCTTGGTTTATATACGACTCATTCAGAAACACAAGCATGTAAACAAAACTAAACCCTTAGACTATATTTTATTAAAGATTTTTAGATTCTATTTTGAAAAATTATCTTAAATGGCAAAATTGCTGAAAATATTTATAACTAATAGTAAAATACACCGTCTTTATCTGCGATGAACCGCGATAGATCGCAATAAACTATTATCTTTGTCTATCGTGACTCAGATAATAGTTTATCGTGATCTATCGTAAATAGACAGTGAAATTTTGCTATATTTGTAAATATTTTAGTTAATTTTGCTATATTTGAAAAGAACTCTAGTATTTTATGATTTCGATATTTTGACACTTATTGAATTTTAGTCTTTATAAAAAAAATAACAATAATGTAAATATGTTTTCAAAATTTGGAGTGAAATGCTTAATAGACAATAAAATGTTTTTGAAAAAATCAACAATAATAAACTATCAGTAGGGATCAAGATTAAGAATATTGATGTCAATGAAAATATTGAGGTCCCGATTTTATGGAAATATCGATGTCGATTGAAATTTTGGAAATTTTTATGAAAATTGTTATTAGTTAATGAAACTTTGATTATGGCTTAATTAGATTATAATTGACCATTTTTAATCATCATTTTTATAAAGTAAGACCACATTTAGATTTATATTGTAAATCTATGTGTAAATATTAATCCGAGAGCAAAAATTTTAAAAAGAAATGAAAAATAATTACAAAATAATATAAAGTTTAAGAATATTTTGAGGTGAAATAATGTAAAATTGTAATAGAAAATGTTTGAATGAGGTTAAAAATAAAACAATAAATTATATATATATATATATATTTATTTATTTATTTATTTATTGGTTTTTTCCATGATACTCCTTCTATTAGATTTAATTAAAAGTATTTCTCTATAGGTTGTTTATCATTCGGAGCATTTTTCAAATAAAAAATAAAAATTTACAGAGATTAAAATTAAACATTTAAAAATATAAAATTAAAATTAAACAAATTCTAAAATAAAAGAACCAAAATACTAATCTAACTTTATTACAGGTCAATGAAAGCATTATATATTATATTTTTCAACTTGACCATCAACTTGTTTATGTGATGACTTTTCTTTTTAAAAGAACACCCAAAAGATAGCTTCAAAGGTGGAGGTCTTTCTTTAAGTTAAAATTGTCATTTTGTTGTTTTTCTTGGTTGAAAACCCTTCCATACCTTAATATTAATTATTGTGACAATCGACATCTATATGGTCGATCCTTATATATTTAATGAGGTTTTCTTTTTTTTTTTTTTTTTATAGGGAGTGGCATTTTGTTATAGTAAAACTTATTTATCTGTAAATACTTTTAAGTTTTTTTTTTTTTTTACCATATGTAGGGAGGAAAACTTCAAAATTCTTCGAGGTAGATAATGCAACTTTGTGTTAATTGAACTGTATTCTTATGGGCAAATCGTAAGTAATTGCTCCTAAAAAGCATATTTTCTATGGTTTTATAATTTTTTTTTCCAAATTTACTTGTTTTATTAAATTATCAAATACCATGAAATCAATATGTTTTTTTTTTAAGATCAACAATTGTAGGATCGGAGGATTGAATCATCAACTTTTAAAATGAATGTTGATACTTAATTTATCTATTGAATTGTGTTCGAATTTACACAATTTCAAATATGTATCTCATTGACTAATCAACTCATTTTCTATCATTCTAAAGTTTATGTCGAGACGACTCAACTTTAATCTTTTGAAATCAATTGAATCGAAGATGGTGACCCTGTGGAGTTTAGGGGTTCGAAAAATGTTCAAGAAAAAATAATAATTTGTATAGTAGAAAGGCCTGCTAGGAATATGGACAATCTGCGCACATGAAAGATAAAAGTTCTAAGCAGAGCATATTTGTCAAAGGACTCTAGATTGAATGTTAATGTTATCTATTTGTCAAGGGAGAGACAATGACTTCCTATGAAAAAAGACTAAATTTCATTCTCATGATATGTGTTTGTTTTACCGTGACAGAGGATGTGATGTTTAACATTTCTAGAAATTTTCAAACGAGCATTGACTTGGTTATACAAGTTATATGTATGGTGAAAATTACGTTGATGGTTGGAAAACTTTCAGTGAGCCAAATAGTAGAATAGTGTAGCATCACAATTTCAGTAAGGCTTATCGATATATAACAACAAAGAATAAATTCCAACTTGTACAAATTTGAAGCAAGAGCTAGTTCTGGTCTTCCTTGTCCTTTGTTTCACAAAGGTATTTTGTGACCACAATTAATCAAAAGCAAAAACATAAGTATTTATGACCAAAGTGAACAATATCATATCATTGTGGAGATATTTGGAGACTCGTTGAGCAAAAATAATAAACAAAAATATCTCTTTTTATTATTAATATTTATCTATTTGGTATACCAAATTTTGGAACAATTGTAAATATACCAATCAAGTCCAAAGTATTTACAGATAGAGCATAGTGTAAAAAATTTACAAGTATATAGCAAAATTTAGATTTTGTTTTCGAAGTCTATCAGTCATAGACCATGTCAATAGTATGGGTCTATTAGTAATAAACCATATGCTGGTAGGTGTCTATCATTGATAGATTTGGCTATATTTACAATTTTTTAAAAATATTACTATAAATTTAATTATTATTCCTCAAAGCATTACTGAACCCCATTTCATTTAGAAGTTCTTTACACGAATGAGGTTCTATCTATTTTACTAAAACATGGTATTTATTTAAAATTTTAAAATACATATCTTCGATTATATATTCCATCTCAAACATTGACTATACTATACATGTGAAAAATTATATATTCATAGTTTTTTTTTTTTTATGAGTTATTACAATATAACTCTAAAACTTTAATACTATAGATGGAATATATCGAACAACCACAATCACCTTAAATACCGATAATTAACATTAATCAATTGTAGTTTAACCATCACAAATCAATTTTTAAGGATAAAATAGACCATTATTTGGTGATAAAAATGCAAAAGGGAAAAGGCTTTTATGGTCATTTTCACAGAAGGATATTTTTATATTTTATTTTAAACAACAAAATTGTTGAAAATATTTATAAATAATAGCAAAATATCACAATCTATTTGCACTAGACTGTGATAACTTACTCTCTCTATCTATCATGACACAGATCGCGGTCTATCGCAGATAGATAGTAAAATTTTACTATATTTATAAATATTTTGATTTATTTTCCTATATTTGAAGACAACCCATGGAAAAATATATTTCTCTTCTTATTTAATTTTCTTTAAAAGAAAATTGAGGAAGAACTATTTGACATCCATATGATGGGGAAAGCTCAAATATTCAACGTAATAAAATAAAAGAAATTCAAGCATATTTTATTTTGACCTTACTATTGATTGTTTAACTTTTATTTAATTAACTAACATGAAAATTAAATCTCACACCTTTCGTTTGAGAATGCATGGTTTAATTAGTTGAGTTATGTTCACATGATAATATAATTATGAGCGTAATTATATAAATACTAATGCACCATATTCCATTAGAACTGCAGATAAATGTATTTGAGTGAAAGTAATATTAAGTTAGGTGATCAGTTAAAAAGTACTCGTGTGTTGTGTTGCACCCAAAAAATTTAATAGCTACAATTATTAATTTTATTCTTTTAATTATTATTTTTCATTTTTTTTTCTTCTTTAACCTTTATTTATAATAGAATTACATTGTACTACATTACACATATATGTGAACGAGCACAAGTGAGTTACTTGACTTTATTTTCTTGAATATAAGAGTGACAATCAAAATAAGTAATTTTGAGAGAGATAAATAAACATATTAACTATGCTAAACTATATGTTGAAGCTAAGTGGCCATTGGAGTCCACACCTTTATTTATTTATTTCTTTTCCATTTTTTAATCTTTTGAAGAAAGGAATCAACTGCTTCTATTTTTGAAATATGTTTATATATACATATATATATATATATATATATATATATATATATATTTTCCTTGATGAATAATGTACTCAAGATAAAGGTATGAGGGATCAGTAAACGCACTCAAATATCTCAATTAAGTTAACGCATTTTTAGTACTTATCATATTTTAAATTCAAAAGTGATCCATTAATAAAAAAATAGTAATACAAAGGAAATAAGTCAATAATTACAAAACAAAACAAACATTAAATCAAGTACTTTTTTCTTGAAAAGATGAATATTGATTGATTGAATACTCAATCAAAATAAGTTCAAAACTCAAATTGAATTCAACATAAGGCATATATTGACATAAAATAAGAGGTCAAATATTCAAATTCTTATATCAAAATTTTTAATTCTTCATAATTTACTTTTTTTTAAAATAGAAAAGCTAAATACATTAAAATATATATATATATATATATATATATATATATATATATATATATATATATATATATATTTTTAAGAAACAACAAAAAGTTTGCAAATGCCAAAGTAGGAAACTAGAAATCCTTTTTAACCTAAATTATATACACACACCACACCAACTGACCAATCTCTCTCTCTTTCTCTCTCTTCTGCAACTATTTCATCATCTCCACAAGGTTCCAAAGATAGAGAGAGAATAATGGAAATTAGGAAGAATAATTTTTAGGTGTGATTATTATTTTAATTTTATACTCCTTCCAATCCCTTGAACATGATTATGATCACACAAGCACCACAACCAAAAACCCTCATCATCTTTTTTTTCTTAATGGGTCTCTCTTTTTTTCTCCTCTCAAACATACCCCTCCTCTTCTTCTTCCATGGCTCCTCAAATTAACCACTTTTCTTCTCCTAATTTCTTCAATATTATTCATCCATGGCTCCCTCTCACCATAAAAACCTCGCCTTGATCGACCGTCCTACCTGGCCAACCACCGTCCGCTTCTTCGGTCGCCGGATATGACAATGGTTGCTGCCCTAAACCACCTCTCCAAACACCATCCTTGCGGCGGCGCCGACCATCTCATGAATGGTGGTGCTCCACTTTGTCATCAATATTATTATTATTATTATAATTATTATTTAGGATCTGATCATCCTCATCTACTTTCTCTTGATCCTCCCATGGCGGAAGATGATTCCACAACTAACAGTCTTAATGATCAAGCCCCCTCTAATAAAGATGATGGCTGGCTTCAATTAAGTATCGGTGGCAGCGGCGGTGGTGGCGGCGTTACCGGAGTAAAATACGATCAACGAGAGCTGATAGTACCCGAAAGAACCTCGGGTTTGGTGGAGCTAGATCTATTACCCGGCGGCGGTCGGGATATTCCGACGAGTTATTCTAGGTGGGTTTCGGATTTCTCAAGCCCTGAGACTGCGACAACATCCAAAACGGGGACAGGAGCGGGGATGAGGATGGGGGTGGAGACAGGAATAGGGATGCCTTTGTTTTTTGGAACTCCTAGTTCTTCCAACTTCGTACAGCAAGAGATTAATTGGGCATTTAGGCCGGTGGCCGGTATCGGCACCGTGGCTCGGGTCCCCTCTTCTTCCTCTCCATCGACATCGGCCGTGTCGTCTTCTTATTCCCTACCGGTTAGCAGTCGTCGGAGTTCTTACTTGGGCAGGCCATTAATCCAATTCCAGAGTGTCGGGGCCGACACCGCCACGGCCGGGCCGAGCTCCGATGTCAGAATCATAAGTCCTCCCCGCCGGCCCCATTCTGGTATTTGGTTTACATTAAAAGCCTTAGAAAATCAGTAAGTAGAAAAAATTAAAAAATAAAAATATATATTCTCCTTTGTTTCTTCTTAATTATTATTACATATATATCATAATCAAATTGTTCTCTAAAACTTTGATTTTGGGTCTGTTAATGCAGAGGAAAAGAGCCATTCTTACCTCAGATATCAAAAAACTATCTGAGAATCAAGTGAGATTTTTCTCTCTCTAATTAACCTAATTAAATTTCTCCTTTTTAATTTTTAATTTATTTATTTTTGCCCTTTGACTTTAATATCTCACTCTCTCTTTCTTTCCTTTTTCTATCTTTTCTTTTATAATTTTGATTGAACTTTTAAAGTTGAAACCACAAAGGAATACTAAACTTTTTGGATCATCATCCTTTTCCTTTTTCTTTTCCTCATATATGACTTCTTTATTTTATTCATTTATTTATTTTGGTTCTTTAAAATGAATAGGGATGAAAAGATGACAGTTGGTTTGGTAATGAAGTATTTGGTTAATAAGCTGCATCTGGATAGCGAATCAGAGGTATTTACAAACATAAACTTCTTTTATTTCTCTTCATATTTTTTCTTAATTATTCCATTATATATTGCATACCAACAATTTAAGCGTTTATTCGTTAGATTTAATTATGAATTTACACATGGCTATAAAATATTTAAGAAATGGAAAACTAAGATCAATTACCATTAATTAATTGCTTTGTAGTTATTGATATTTTGCATTTAAAGGTATTATTTGGATTTATGGTTTGGTGTTACTGACCTGATGGAAACATCAAAACTAAAATAGGGCTTCATTTAGGTTCCATCTTCTAGGCTTCTAGGAGGTTAATTAATTAATTAATAGTAACCCATACTTTTATTTGTTTGTTTGTATTATTTTACACCACATAATATTTATGTGTATGTGTACAAAAACTAGCTTTTTAGTAGGTAATTAAGGTGGTTAGTTATTTATAATAATTGGATAAATAGCAAATTATATAACTTGGTTTGCATTTTTTTGTTGATCATATTCTTTTTTGTGTGTGTTTTCTAATAATGGTCTATAATTTGCAAGATTTGCAAATCATATTTATCTTTCGAATTAATTTTAAAATCAAAGGATTATGATAATTTTCTGATTTTACAAAATAGTAAAGGTGGTAAATGTAAGTATACCTATATTATAAAGATTTTGTAATATGGTTATACTTAAGTTTAAATATTTTTTTAGATATGGGGCGGGAGATTGGAATCTATGACCTCTTTGTTTAATTCATATTATTTATGGTATATTTAGAGTTGAGTTAAAAGGAAGGATTTTTTTTTTTTCAAAGTTAAAAAGATTAAATTTACTCGAAGGAAGTAATTATAATTCTTTTTAAAAGTATTATAATTTAGAGACCATTAAACTTTAACGTGTTTTATTGTATCCATTTACTAATAGATTTAAATGAAAGTCTTTTAGCAACAATTAATATGTGTATAAAGAAAACAATCTACTAACTTATTTTTTTTCTTCATTAGAAACCTTAAAGTTAATTTACGAATATTAATGGAGGAATCAAAAGCAAAGGAAATGTTTATTCTCAAATAATTAGACAAAAACTTGCATCTCTATAGAACAGTTGAATATATTTTTAAAAAAAACAAAGGTGAATAAAATATTAACAAGTCTTTAGCTTTAAGAATGCTAGCTAGCTTGTCTCTTTTAATGTTTATTGCTTTTAAGGTTTCTTTTTTTTTTTTTTTTTTTTTTTT
>QLSR01000379.1:1050735-1068965 GCA_031780015.1 Citrullus colocynthis
GGATGAAAAATATATAATTTTTTTTTTTTTTTTTTTTTTTTTGATGTATATGGCAGATAGAGATAAGATGTAGAGGGCAAGAGTTGCTTCCATTTTGGACATTGCAACATGTAAGAGATACAATTTGGAGTACTTCTTCATCACACTCACTCTTCACTTTGCTTCCTCACTCCTCAACCACAAATCACTTAATGCTTCTTCACTATGGAAGGAAGAATTAATTAATAATATATGCCTTCTAATTTATTATTTTTTTATTTGTTGTCCCATATGATTTTTCTTCTTTTTTTTTTTCTTTTTAAGTCCCTTTTTTTATGCTACTCACTTATTTCCTATATCATTTCAACTTAATCTTCTTTTTTTTCCTTTTTCTTTTTTGGTTTCTCTCTCTCTCCTTTCCTCATTTTTATCTTGTTTTCTTGTTGAAATATATACACTTGTTGAAAGTTTATGAGATTTTGACATGATTTAGGTTTACTTATATGTAGGTCTAGCTAATTTTATGTTTTGAAAGGTTTTCAAGGAATGTATCTTTAGAATTTGAAATTCCATTTAGTACTTTTTTGGAGTTTAATTATTTTGTGTTTGAAACTATTATATACATCCTTTATGAACTTGTAACATTTGTAACCACTTTTTTTTTTTTTATTAATTCTAGAAATTTATTATTTGGTAAAATAATTATTCTCCACATAAAATGTTTGTGTTTGCATGTGTTTTGTTTTTTTAGACATTCAATTAAGCGTATAGGAGATTTAAAGGATTCAAACTTCTGACTTCTTAAATAAGGATATATACTTAAGTCAATTTGAACTACACTCAAGATGGTATGTGAAACGATTGCTTAGAAAACATAAGGTATATAATTAAATTTTATGGACAAAAATGAAAAATAGTGGATTGTATTAAAAATATCCCGTCAAATCTTCTTAAGTAAATGGTTACGTGAGAACAAACTAACTCTATATTAAGATACAAGTTTTTTGAAAAGAAATTATTTGAAGCTGCCACAATATGATTGTAACTTTTTACCGTTGGATATGGTATGAGAGAGAAAAACCATAAAACTATTTTGAATTTGTATTATGTGGCTATTGAGCATGCAAATTTTTAGATTTGCATTGTCAATGATTATGAAAGATTAAAAAAAAAAAAAAAAAAAAATTTTTTTTTTTTTTTTAAAAAAAAAAAAAAAATTTTTTTTTTTTTTTTAAAAAAAAAAAAAAAATTTTTTTTTTTTTTTTAAAAAAAAAAAAAAAAAAAAAGCACTAATAGGTGTTATTTAAATTATGAAAGGATACATATTTAATTTGTTCTTGACCCATTTAGTTGAAACTCCATAGTGAAGTATTTAACTTACAACAATGAGTATAGCGCCCCCAATATAAGACTATAACTAATTTTATTTTGGGTTTGTCTAAATAGATAACAAGTCATCCTTGATGTATTTCTGAATTTTCAATTTTATCTCTCATTTTTAACAAGGTTTCAATTTAGTCATTGTCAGAAAAAGAAAAAAAAAAAGTTTCAATTTAGTCCTTTGTATATACTTTTTTCAATCAAGTCCTTGTGTGTGACCAAATACCAAAAAAATGAAGATGGTGAGAATTTTAATTTTGAAATTTATCTTGATGTGACCAATTTTGCTTGGCATAGAAATTAAACAGAGATTTATATCCAACTCATTAAATCAATATTTGTGAGTAATAATTCTAATTGGATTAAATAATTTTTTAAATTTTATATATATCTTCAATTTGTTAATAAATTAACGTTTGGGGTTGGGAAATTTTTTAAAATATATATATAATAATAATATTATTAATAAAGTTTTGAAAAATTAGAGAGAAAATTGATGAATAAGATAAAGTTATATAAATATTTATGATTTCACTTTTGTTAGTCTTGGTAAATCATTTGTAATTTTAATTATGACAAGCAAGTTGATTTCGACATATCACTTCATTTTGAGTAGTGTTAGGTAACGAAAACGAAGTGTATATATGGATATCAGAGGTGAAATGATTAATTATTCTCTTTTAAGTAATAATAAAAAATAAATAAAAATAGGGGAAAAGATTTAAAGGGAGAACTTTCTAAGGGTTTTTTTTTTCTTTGAACTTTCTAAGGTTAATTACGTTCTCAATTAGGCAAATTAACCAGATTAGAGATACTTTTTTATTTTCTTTTGTTTATAGAAACTGAAGTTTTTTTTTATTTGCGAGTGGAGGAAGAAGCAGATTTATTATCTTGAAATGAACAAAGTAAGTAAAGAATACAGAAATAACGTGTAGGTATGATTAAGAAAATTTATAGGTTACTGGAGGAATAGTAGATTTTAACTTTTCATCCGGAAAAACAACGAACCAACTTTTCTTTTGTAAAAATGACAAAATGAATTAAATTAATAATAAATTCAAAATTGCAAAAGTCCATAGTACTCCAAGCATGCGAATGAGATTTTACAAACTCTTATTAAGAAAAATTCTTAATTATGCTTTTGGTCATCCCTCAACCACCTAGGCCTATATATATATATATATATATATATATAAAAAAAAAAAAAATTGAAAGCTCTAGGATCATCATCAATCACTCATTTGAAGAAAACCCACAAAAGTATTCTTTAATCTCTTCAAGAATGAAAGTTCCTCTGAAGAGATGGCTCCTTTAGACCAACCTTACCTGTGAGAACGTGTTATAGAACGGGGATTCACCTTGAGAAAGGATTGAATCTATCCTATAGGGCATCTTCATTCATTAGCTTGATTCGAAGGTCCTATTTACTATTTTTCCAAATTTTTTCTTTTCGTTCTTTGTTGTTTTTCTTTTCATTCTTCTTGTTATTTTATTATTTGTGACATTGGATTTAATGAAGTTTATTCATTCTTATCTATTCATGGGTTAAATTTCTAAGGGATTCGGTCTTGTGGATACCCTTAGACGATATGGCTTCAGTTTATACTAATTTATCATGTTGCTTTGACCTTTACATTTCCTTTGTTGGGTTTATCTTGTTGAGTTAAATTAATCACTTAATTTAGCATTCTAGTGAAATCTTAATGCTGGGAAGATTAAGATGTAAACTGATGTCACAAAGAAATATGGGACTGAAAGCCAAGAAATAGGATTGTCATGTAGCCTTAGAAATGAAGTACACCATAAGATAAATAAACTACATAAAATTAATCTAAAATATAACTCAATGCGTAAAGCCTATTAATTGAAACTTTACTATAAATCCTTGCTTCCATCCTTTACATATTTTAATATTTTTCACATTACCCAAAATCACTCATTTTATAGATTACAACTCGGTTTGCATAAAAAAAAAAAAAAAAAAAAAAAAACTATTTCTTAGAAAAACTAAATTGTATAAATAGTCTTTTGAGATATGATACTTGGAATACTCCAATTTTTATTATTTATTACTGTTCATGCTTGCACTTAGATCACTCTTATTTACATTTTTATCATCCATACGCAATCAGTCGATCAAACTTTTGATGTTGTTGCTAGAGACTATTTCAAATTCAATTTTTTTTTTCTAGAAATTGTGATTAGATTGCTACCACAATATTTCTCTCATAAACTCTTGTCTTGGTTTGCTGTTCTTTTGTAAGTTGAGCCAAGTGGGTAAGCAAAAACAAAGTTTATTCCTTGTGAATTAGACCATTGGCTTAAAAAGATCCATAGAATGGACCCACATGTCATTGCAACATTGACGGCAGAATTTGCGTAATTGGCCAACACGTTGGAAAATCTCTATGGGAGAAACAATACTTTCATTGCTCCTAGATGCACACTTTCTGATACCTTTTGTTTGGATTGTTGCGAAAATTATTTTTGTGAAAGATGTCCATATGCTTGTATATCTTGTTGTGGTTATTGTAGAGGAAAACATGTATTTGACGATTTTCCTTATAACCTAGACTATTGGTCTTGTGCAAGGTAAGAAGGTAGTCAGAGCTTATTGAATCCTTTTCTGAATGAGCATAAACAAAAATGGAGGGAGTACCCTAAAACTTTATGGGAACCCCAACTAGATGCTAGTAGCTCTGAATCAATACTTAAATTGCAACACGAACATGTCCAAGATGAGGTAGAAGTACTAACATTGAAGAACTCGTTAAGGAATATAAGAAGAACATGGGTATCACAAGATTGAGGCTGAAGCAACATCTCAACAAAATTTGGAAACCCAGACAGAAGAATGTGCAAAGGAATTGAAGGTTACCCCACAAGGAACATTGTTCAACTAGCCTACAGACTTTGAATAAAGAAGAAAAAGAACAAAGTGAAGTGGACGACGCTTAAAAGTGAATTGGAAAAGAAAAATATGGTACTCTTAGAAGAAGCAAGAAGCACTCCAACCCATCAACCATTAAAGATCAAGAAGAGAGAGAAGAGATTACAGAAAACTTAACTGGAAAAGAAAAATAAAGAGAAAGAACAAGAGAAGGAAGTTGCAGTGGGCCATCCGGCCGCAACAAGCAACCGTCAATGTGCCTACACCATTGGAATACCCTAATGAAAAGAACGAATCTTATGCTATTGAGCTAGTTAAATGATTTAAGTGAATGCATAAGCTATGGAAAGAACCTTCTACGCCTTTATATAGATTTCCAGCCTAAACTCCCCCATGTCTCCATCAATTGCTCACATGTTCCCAAACTCTTAAACGAATTTAACTCTTCTTCGCTGTGTTGCTCCATTGCCACCCGTCCACTCTAGAAAACAAAACAAAACGCAAGAAAATTAGCATTGTTACAATGAGACATCCATATATTAAAAGTGGAAGTATGACCTATTGAAAGGATTGAGAGAGAAAGCCCCAATCCAAAAGAGACTTTTCCAATTGAACAAAATGGAAGAAACACTATTAGAGTAAAACAGAGTATTCAATTTACACCAAGTAAGAGTAAGGAAGACAAGGCTATCAAAGAAAACCGTATATTCATTTTCCTTGTACGGAAGCACATGTGGTTTCTTTCAATCCACTCCGACCACAGAAAGGTAGAAATGAGCAATATATAAATCGAGTGAAAAGAGTGGATGATGTTCAAACTAGGAAATTGAAAAGCAAATACACAGAGCTTTTCTAGAAGTTGGTTGATCTTTACTATTTACTATATACAAGAGAGTTACAAGTAAATCTACAGATGAACTGTTAGTTTTTTTTTATAACTAATAAGAGGTTTTTTTCCAAGGTATTGTTGAAAGCTATGAATCTATGTTGTCATTAAACAACGCCTTGGGAACAGAAC
This sequence comes from Citrullus colocynthis, assembly GCA_031780015.1. NCBI lineage: Eukaryota > Viridiplantae > Streptophyta > Magnoliopsida > Cucurbitales > Cucurbitaceae > Citrullus > Citrullus colocynthis. The sequence continues at coordinate 1,056,003 of QLSR01000379.1, forward strand.
GACGTAACTGATTTCCATCATTAACAGTGTCTTCATCACCATCTCGGTTCTCTCTTTGGAACAAGTGACTTTTTTCTGGGGTCTCACAAACCAGGTCATTGCTTTCCCTATTTGGATACTTCCTGTTCGATGCCTTTTTAAGATGATTTGTCTTAGGTTTCCTTGCCTTCATTTGCTTTGGTGCCCAAACTCGGTGCAAATCTGGTACCCAACTCGTGAAAGATGCAAATCTTCTGGCCCTTTCTCTCATTTCTTGAGCTTTGATCAGTTTGCTAGTGTAGACATTATTGATCCCCGGAGATTTTTCATTGTCATTTTCATGGGTTTTGTTTTCTACTGAAACTGGATCATTGGAGCTATAGTTGTCACCGACTTCATCGCTAAGTAAGTTGTCTCTCCAAGAATGATTGCTATCCTCACTGTAGAGAGGGTGATTGGTAGATGTATTCTCATCAACAAACAACAACAAATCCATTTTTTCATAGATCTTATTCACAACATCTCCTAGACTTTGGCAATACCTGAAATTTTAAGCAAAAATGATAAAGTAAGTCCTTAATGAAAACATCCATCCATCAAAAGTAAAAAATTGAATCTGAAACAAATCAATTGATCCGACCCGAGAGATCCATGAACTACTCCCCATGCATATACATACAGATAGTGCAGTGAAAGAAATAATAATCAACTTTGGAGGGTGAATTTGAGGGTGGAGAAATCCTAACTGTGTACCATTTTTTTCTATTCCAGAGAATAAAAGCTTGTTCAGAGTCTTCATGATTCAAAAAAAAACTTTATTTGGTTGAATAGGATACTGGAATAAAAGTCACCAATAATTCTGTTGGAGTGCTCTCAAGATACAGTACCAATCGCCGTGAAAGTTTCTCCTATGTATACTAATAGTGGGGAATAAGTCAATGGAAGCAAGCATGTATTGTGCCAAAGGTGGTTAAGGGGAATTAATGGGGTAGCAGGTGATTTCGTGTAGGGGGGCTGTGGATAGTTTCATTGATGTTTCTCTAAAGAAGGTTTTTGTGAAAGGTTTCATTAGTGGAGGAGGGATGAGGCGGGTGGGTAGTTGGTGCTTGGTGGTAAGCTATTTTATCTCTATGATTTACCACAATAGGAAAGCCTTTAACAACTAGTCTCTTCAAAAAGGGATATCCCCAACCCCTGCCCCTTTAGGCGGTCTCTTTTCTAATATACTTCCAAGTTTTTTATAAAAAAAGTAAATAAATATACTTTTCTACAGAAACAAGTACCTGCTTTTTATGATTTTTCCAACATAATTTTTTATGCTCCACTCTCCAAAAAACCCACCCTCCAAATGGCATTGAATTGCCTCTAAAAGCAAACAAATATCCTTGACGAACTTTTGCTTCATAGATTCACTAACATTGAGAATAATCAGCGATCTTAATATCTCCATTCGAAAAAAGATCTGCAATTCATGTCTGGTGCTGGTTAAGAAAGTGCATGAAGGAATTGGATTGAGATCATTCAACTATCAATCTCAAAAGAAATATAAGAAAACTATAAGTGAGCAAAAACAAAAATTCAATCCAAGGATACTCTCTGACTATGTTTTCTGAAGTTTGTCCAGCAGCTCCTGGACTACACTCCTCAAAGGGGAGACCATCGATCTTGGGCTTGGTAGCCAAGTCTTCGGGCTCCCTCAGCAAGAGTTTATTCAGTTTTGTAGCCACTGCACAACTGATACTTGAATCGGACTTTGTGGCATCTGGTTCATCATCTGAAGTTCCCTGCACTTCATGCTTTTGACTTAACCAGTATATAGTTGAACTCACGAGTCGCTCTGCCAAGGCAGCCAAGTCAACAACTTTGGATTCAAGTCCTTGCTGGATCTTACTGGAAAGATTATTGAAAAAATCTTCAGAAGTCTCCAAATGATGGTCAATGGTTGCTTCAGCCAATGTTTCAGAGGCCTTATCCAAGGAATTTTCTTGACCTGATGATGTTGTTGGGTCTTTACTTTCTTGTTGCAACTGTCTTAATCTATCATCCTTTTTAACGACAATGTCCTGCTTTAATTGCAAATTTTCCAGTAACAAAAGCCCACATAAAGTGGATTTCTTGATCTGTTTTACCCAGCTTTTGAAAAATTTCAATTTCTTTGAGCTATTACAGTATCTGTCAAAATAAGCATTTTCAAAATCAATCTTCACGTGTTCAAATGCTGCCTTGTAAAAATCTGCCCAAGTGAAGTTTTGGATTGAATGTCGAGTCTTTTTCTCTGCTTTCATTTTACCATCTCCATCTTGAGAACACTTAACAGAAAGAGAAGCATCAAAATCAACTACATTATGTGATTTGTTTAAATCACCGCCAAGTTTGCGAGTATTGTTACCTTTTTTGGTCCCCAATTCTCCCAAACACCTATCCTCATTAGTAGGCTCCAACATGAGAGGGTAGAATTCCTTGTCAATGACAAAGAGAAAAGCTGAAGAAACCATAAAAGGTTTTAAGATTCCTAAATGTGAATCACCATTGGCATTCGAAATAGACACTAATGCCCAATAACCTTCCCCATAAAGAAAGCTCATAAGAAGCTGAAAAAAAGGAATAGGTTTTGGCATTTTACAGCCACCCAGTTCAAGTGCCATCATTTCCAAAACCTCATCAGCAAAAAATTTTTCATTACTTCCCTGCATCATCTTTACCTGCGCTTCTGAAAATTCAAGCACAAGAAATGGATAAGATAGATGACCCTTGTATCTCACTAACTCCCTACACTTCTGCACAGCCTTAACATGTAGCTTTACAGCACCATCACCAAGCAATCCCAAAGATACTTTCCTTTGCTCATAGCCATATGATCTCATTTTCAATCCTCCTGGTACAAGCAAAGGATCATCAGATCTGTTTTCAAGCAATGTCTTCCAATCAAACAATTCAAGATTGCAAAACTTGCATTCTAATGGCTTCTCGCTTATATCCAAAATCTCAAGGCACAGTCGAGCTTGAACTTTCTTCTGAAACTTATAAATGTCAAGATTTCTCAAAGGAAGACCTATCTTAGGGTAAATCAGCCCAAAAGGAAGAAGAGCAGATCCCAAAACTATGGAGTTTGACGAGCAAAATCCCCATCCTAAATTCCTAATTCCACTCTTTAAAAACCTAAATTTCTCTTTCAGCTCATCATCATTTATCCTATTCTCAGTAGACTCATGGCTAACATTAATCCAACTAAATTGAATATCCCTCTGTGAAAATGCAGCATTCACACTTTCAAACAACCCATAGAATCTTCTACTAAACAAATCCAGATCTTTAATGCATTCATCATCCATAGCCACACCCAGAAATCCAGACAAACATCCAATCAATTCAGAAATTGGTGAAAACAAAACAACCAAATTTTTTCTAACACCAAGGCCATCAAAACTTTCAGAGGCCGTACTAAGTTCCAAATCTTCTATCACAGAGTCCCAAGAATAGTCATGCAAAAGTTGACGCATTGATGCAGCAAGACACAAAGCCTGTGAGGCCATTGGTTCAGAAGCCTCAAACAATGGAAATCGATGAAGTTTCAACAACAAATCAATGGCATTTGAGAGAGAATCGAAAGTTGCAGTTGGGTGGTCGAAGGAGAGGGAAAGAGGGCAACTGGGAATCAAACTGTGGAGTTTGGAGGAGGAAAGGAGAGGGGACAGAGAGGAGAAGAAGAATCTGAAGGAGAAGAGAGTTGAGGACGAAAATGCCGGAAAAGATAGTAGAATTTTGGCAGCGGAAGTGATAGCAGTGAGATATGAAGATGGGCTTTGGAGATGGTGAAGTGGGTTGAGATCAACAAGGAGGACTATTCGGTGGGTTTTGGAGTAATCTAAAATTGGATCAAACACCATCGTCGCCTCAATCTGAAAGAATTCAAGACAAAGAAGAATTAAGATTTGAATAAACTGAGGAAATGATAACGAGATCTTTGATTGTCACACTCATACCTTAACAGGATTCCTTAAACAAGCCCTTTGAAGTTTACAAACCTGTAGTATTATCTCAACTTGGTCAGCAATGTTCATTGATACAAAATCGCAAAAGTAGAACTACCAGTGTTCAGAAACCACATGTTAACATTTAGATATGACACCTATGCATTCAAAGGCACAATTTAATACTAATAATTGATATTTGTAAAGGAACCGAAGTATTTAGTGGCTTTTTTTCTTTTTGTGAAGAGCACTAGAGAACGATAAAAATAAAACTGAATACATACATACATATACATACACACATTATGATAATGAGACATCGAAAAACAAGACTTAAGGAAGCTTCGTGAGATTGTAAATATATAGACTTTTATACTGCTTAGTTCTTGCTTCTTCTAAGATTTATGAAAATAAAGCCAACAAATAAAAGGAAAAGAAAAACCCTAAGGAGGATCACCACACGACTCAATATGGAAAGGCATCAAAGGTCAACGACTTTAGACCGATTAGTTTGGTCACTTCCTTGTAGAAAATCATATCCAAAGTCATGGCTGAGAGACTAAAACCGTGTTTTCTCACATCATTGATGACTCACAAGCTACCTTTGACGAAGAGAGACCAATCCATAACAGAATTTTGGTAGCCTCTAAAATCATAGTGATGTATAGGATTTAGGATAACTTGGTTTAATTCCTTGATTAATTCTTTTTTTACTATTTTAGAAATTAGTTTCCTTTTAGTTATCCTTTTAGGACTCTTTCTTGCATTTTATTTTCTATAAATAGAGAATCCCCCCTTTTGTGTTAGACAACTTTCTTAATAATAAAGATTCGATTGGATTCTTGGAGAGAATTCTCATTGTTATCTCCTTAGGCTACATCAATTTGGTATCAGAGTAGTGGTTTAGGCCAACGTTAATTACCACCGGAGGAAGACCAGAAAACCCTTGATGATGCTAATCACACGAGGGAGCTTTGTGAATTGTGCTCATTGTCGAACAAGGAACAACAAACACCTAACTAGTTAGGAACCGTTTATATTCAAGAAACGGGAGAAGAAATTTGAATACTCATCCAAGAACACCCAAGAATCAGTCCTACAACAATTATGAGGTTGAAACTTATTCAAGAACACCCAATTTGTACATCAATCCTGAAGTACTGGAGGAAATGAAGAAGGGAGTAAAAGAGATCCAAGGTTTGTTAGGAAAGATGACTCAAAACATGGATCAACTTTCAAAAAAATGGCAAGAGTTCAAAAAAGAAATAATTCAAGAAGATCAAAATCAACAACTCGCGTTGGAAGATTATGAAATCGATGGGACTGATAAGGAGGTTGCTTAATTCGAACTAGATGATGAGAAACAATTAATCAACGAAATCAATAATGGAGGTGTTAAAGAAGACGAAGCCACTACAGAGAATGTGTTCATTCGGTTAGATCAATTAACGGAGACACACAACCAATCGCAACTACCTCCACTAAGGAGAATAGAGCAGAAATCAACCTTGGCCACCAAGAAAGACAATAAGGGAATCAACAGCACCAGGGATATGCAAGGAATGTCCAAAATTTACCAAGAATCGTTCAAGAACAACCAAGATTAAGGTTATATCAGAGGAAATATCGGCAGGATGTGGATTCTTCAAGTGTAGAAGAAAAAGATACTCATGGGCAACCTAATTCGAAGAAATTTGAAAATCTTTTTCCTCCATTCTTTAAGGAGTCTGCATATATTTTGACAACAAAGAATTTTTTGAACAACTTAATACTTGGATTCATTGTTGATAGTACTGATGGAACAATTTTCCCTTTCAAGAGTCAATTATTCAATATATTGGTGTGGCTCATAGAATTTGGTTGTTATTGGTACCCAATGTTCAAAGATGTTTCTATTCGAATGACTTACTTTTTTTACTTTTACCTTAATTTTTGTCTTAAAACTCAAGGACAAGTTTTTTTTTTTTTTGGCAGGGATAGAATATGATGTAATAAGATTTAGGACAACTTGGTTTGATTCCTTGATTAATTCCTTTTTTACAATTTTAGAAATTAGTTTCCTTTTAGGATTCTTTCTTGCATTTTATTCTCTATAAATAGAGAATCCCCCCTCTTGTATTAGACAACTTTCATAATAATAAAGATTTGATTGGATTCTTGGAGATAATTCCCCTTGTTATCTCTTTAGGCTACATCACATAGGAGATTGGAAAGCAAAGAAGAGGGAAGGTTTTCAATTGAAACTTAATTTCAAGAAGGCCTACGATAGGGTTGATTTTTCATAATTAGATGCAACTCTTGAGCTAAAAGGCTTCAACCCAAGGTGGGGAAGGTGACTTTAGGCCTATCGCCTACAAATTACTTTATTTTCATTAATGGGCATTTGGTCTAATTGATAACAAACATCGACAATCGCTCTCTTCGCGTGAAAGCATGCGAATTTATAATTCATAAATGATCAAGAGTCTGTAGAAAAGAGACATAATCGAACAATACATACAAGCAAACAGTCTCTAAACATATTCAGCACCATAACACATCCCAACACACGTATTTCAGCAATCAACCACTATAATCATGTTATTCAACAATCTCATGCATAAATACACATCGCTAGACCAATGAGAAACCACTTCAAACAACCTTAAAAACTCCTAAACTATTCGAAAGATGTTAGAACTTAGTTCGACATCCTTAGTTGAAACCGAAAGAGGGTTCAAGAGGGGTTGCCAATGGGTTCTTTATCCAAGGTCGACCTTAAACGCTAATTCAGTCTATCCAAAACTAACCCGAACCAAAATATAGAAGAATTCCAAGGTTAAAAGGTACTTCGAAACACTTTATTGAGTTCAAAAGGATCTAAACAAATCATTGCCAGTTACAACTTACCGAAAAGGGCTTCGGTCCTTCCTGGATTGTGTTCGAACGGGTTCAAACTCACAAATCTATGTACTTTATGGGTAATCAAATGTGAGGTCGTCGGGGTGGGTCACAGCCAAAGGTCATTAATGAACCAAGAAACGCGTCGCCGATACCCAGGAGAGTTCCCGCTGCCGTCGCAGATCGGCGTGTGGCCCTCGTGGTGGAGTAGATCGCCGCTGTTCGTGGGTGTTCCGCGCCGCTCTCACGTCGGGAAAGAAGATCATTCGAGAGTGAAGGTTGCGCGCCGTTGCCGTTCTAACACTGCAATTCACTAGCGGAAGAAGAAGACTGCCGTCGAGTGGGTTCGTCGCCGGAGTCGAAGAAGATGCAGTGCAGACTAAAGCTGCAAACACAGCAGTCGTTTTCCTTTGATAATTGGAATGGGGTAGAAATTTTAGGGGGAAATTGTACGGACGACACTTTTCTAAGGCACGGATGAAAAATAGTTCAAGCTTCAAAATCCCTGTAAATGGGCTTCTATTTTCATAACCGGCATGTTAAATTACTCATTTGTCTCTTGAGTGCGTGTCAAGCCCATTTGTCTCTTGAGCCCTTGTGAGAGCTTGACGCTCCTACCTAGTCTCGTTCTTTCCTTAGTATCTTTCTCTTGTTCTTCGTCAGATTGAAAAACACTTATATATTTTGTGTTAGATTTCTCTCATTCAAAAGGAGCTACCGACGAAATCTTCAATCAATGATATGGACTTTGATTTTTGAATCGCCCGGGCAGTTGTAGGGGAGGAGATTGGTTGGATTCGAAGGGAGAGAGAGAGGAGAAACAAAAGCAAAGGGTTTAATCGACGTCGAGGTCAATGAGAAAGTTTAGAAAAGACTAAAAGACCCAATCCATACCATATTTTCGCCCACCGAAGGAAAACTATTAGTAGTTGTCACTTATAGACTTTCACTAGCAATTATCAACTTTCAAAGATTAACAATATGACTATCACTGACAAACTTCTACCATGGATATCACCGATAGAACTTCATCAATGATTATCAACTTTGAATGAAAGTTATATAATAAATCAACTTTGAAATAAGTAGCTTAATCAAAATAATAAATCAACAAGTATTACACAAGAAAAAGAGACAGAGAAGAAAAGTTTATTAGTGATAGAAGTCGATCACTAATATATCCTATATAGAAGTACGTCCAATAAAATTCACACACTAGTGGAAGTCTATTAATGATAAAAGTTTATCGTTGATAGATTTCCATCTATGATAAAGCATTTCACTTGAACTTATCAATGAAATGCTTTTATCACTGGTAGACTTTTTCAATATGTGATGTAAGCATCTCCTATGATATACTTCTATTAATGATACTTTTGTATCACCGTCACTCGTTGTCATTGATACTTTTGTATCATTTATGTGATTTTGTCAAAGGAATATAATAGTTTATCAATAATATCATATTATCATTGATACACCTCTACCATAAAAAAATATCGCACAAGAATGGTAGGATATCACATGCTATCAAATTCTATCACTGATAAACTTCAATGATGTTGGAGACTATTAGTGATGGACTTTTAATCACAGCGATATAATTGTTAATTGATATCATTGATATCTACCTAAGTCATATCACCAATATATTTATAAGTTATATCCCTAATATCACCAATATCATCAATTTTAAACACAAGAATCAATACATTTAGAATTTCACATTTTAAATAGGGCTTAGTAAATTATTTTCTAACATTTAAAGACATGAATGATAGTAAATGAATTATTCAATTAATGATATAATCCTTTGAGTTACTATTATATAAGTATATCTGTGACTATCATTGATAGATTTTGTTATTGTGTCATAGTAATAGAATTTTTATACTTCAAACTAACTCTTTCAAGTTTTAGACTTTTAATTCGATCTTGAATATCTAATTACAATTATTCAAACTAACTCTTTTACACCAATGTTCATTTACCTTGTGCCCTCCTTACGTGGTTAGTTAAGTTATACGATCTGATGTTTTTCTTAATTCTTTATTGTTCTCCGTGGCTTTGAAAAATTGCAAAAAAACCACCCTTAAAAGTATGGTGGTAGTTGCAAATATATTCTGAAACATTCAATTGTTAAAATTGAGCTCTCAGATTTAGACAAAAGTAAAAAATTGGACCCTAAAACTTACATAATTGTAAAATTTTGAACAATTGTATAAGTTTAAGAGTTCAATTTTTACCATTAGAGAGAATAGTTTCTACAACTATCATAACTTGTGATTATCTATTAGTCTTTTCATTATAAATTTTAAAAACATATAGTATACTTTTTTTCATTAAAATCTATTATTGTTATTATTTAACAAATTTCAAAAAAAAAAAAAGACACTATGTAAATATATTTGCATACTAACAAGGGCTATATATATATTTTAGAAGAAAAAAAACAAACTACATGTAATAATTTTAAGATTTATTAAAAGTTCAATAATTAAAATTAAATATTTGAAACTATAAAGAATAAAAAAAAAAACTCAAAGTAGAGATACAAAGTTGTATTTTAACCCTGAAATCAAAGTTAAATCGTGATTTCGATTCCTATAATTTGGAAAAAATTAGAATTTAGTTTGTGTGTTTGATAAAACCTAATAAATAATTTAGTTTGATAAAACCTAATAAATAATTTAGTTTGTGTGTTTGATAAAACCTAATAAATAATTTACTTGATTAGATGAAATTCTTCTGAAAATAACCTACAATCAGAAGAAATAAATTTAAAATTTTAAAATCACACTGACCAAATTCTAATTTTTTTTTCCAAATATGGAACCAAATTTGTAATTAAATACATATGTATACAAATATTTACTTTGTTCATGACTAACGAGCTAAATTGAGCTCTGTTTCTGTCCTATCCTTTACCTTGTGAAGTTTGTAAAACCTCAGCGTTCCCTCCCAAAGCTTTCTTCTTGCCACTCCACGTTCTTCCTTAACTTTTGTAATGATTTAGTAAGGATTTGCTTGGTCATCCATGGCTATGGCATTTTCAGCCCCAGGGCTTGCTCGGAGGATTCCTTGCACTCGTTCTCCGCTGCTCTTTTGCTTTCGCAAGGTCTCTCTTATGCTTTTCCCCTTTTTACGAATGATTCTACGCTTCTATAGGTTAGCTATGGTAGTAACTGTCATCTATGTGTATGTGTAATTGATTGTTGTGTGCGTGAGGAGAGGCCATTCGTGGAGACTGAAATCAGGTTTTTTTTGTTTTTTGTTGTTGTTGTTGTTGTTGTGTGTGTGTGTGTGTATTGGTTGCTGCTGTAGGCGAATTATAACGTCCTTCTCTGGCCATTCCCATGAAAGTTGAACTCCTTAGTAGAACCACTAACATGTGTGCTCAGTTCTCTATTCTTTTCCTTTTCTTCATTTTGATTGCTGTTGGTGTGTTGTTCCTTGTGTCTTACTTGAGTATCTTAAAGATTTTCAATAAACTACTGACTTTTTACCATGTAGGCGCGATTTCAAAGCTCTGTAGCCATTGGGTTTGCTGCTGAATCGGGAATACTTTGCAAGGAGGAAGATAAAGATTGTATTTCGTTTGCTTTGCGTAGAAAAGGTAAACGAAAGGATTCCACCTCTTATCTATATGTGTGTTTTGAATTTTCAATTCATATGGTAATTGAAGACATCAGCTCGGAGCCTTGAAGCTTTAAAATGTATCTAATCCGACATATTTGATTCTGAATGGAGAAGAAATAGAGCAAACTGATAGCTCAATACCTCAATGGAAGACATTGAGTTCTGAGGATCTTGGGATTGATACATCAATGATTTCAAAGCCTACGCGACTGGTTTTAAATGGACTGAGGAAACAAGGTACTCTTTGTTTTTTTCTGAAACGGTAGCTTGGTGTTGATGATGCATTAATTTGGTGGCTAATGCTTGAACACTCGAATAATCTAGAGTGCTGCTTGCATCATCCTGATTCATGGTGTATTTGGAATACCTTTTCAAGTATTTAATTTAGAAAACAAATCATTTTGAAAAAAATACAAGTGTTTAACAACCACTTGAAATGGATTTTGAAAACTATTAGTGTTTTTATGAAAAGTATTTAAATGAAAATGAATTTTTTCAAAAACATTTATTTTTTAAGTTATTCCAAACAGGCCCTCAATCTCCTTATTCCATAATCTGATTTTACAGAAATATTTACTATTGTCCAACCTTTCGTGAGACTTGTTCTTCCCTGTTTAAAAATCAATACTATTGCATGCCAGGTTAACAGTAGTATAACCTTGAGAATTTTATTTCAGAGTTTTAAAACTTCATCAAAAGTTATAGTCGTAGGGAGGCTTTTGAGCTTGATCTTCATCATTGAATACACCCGGATGCTCTTGGTGTTCACTGTTCAGCTAGAGACTGCTGTAAACTCATTTAAATGATTTTCTAACAATTTTCTTTTATTAGTACTCGATCTTCTTTTTTTTTTTTTTTTTTTCTTTTAATAAACCCCGGGGTTCTTTGTGTTTTCTTTTTAGTTAGAGGTTTTTTTTAACTCCTTTTAAATTTTTTTTAAAAATTTTTTTTTTTTTGTTCTCTTTTTTTTTTTTTTTTTTTCTTTTAATAAACCCCGGGGTTCTTTGTGTTTTCTTTTTAGTTAGAGGTTTTTTTTAACTCCTTTTAAATTTTTTTTAAAAATTTTTTTTTTTTTGTTCTCTTTTTTTTTTTTTTTTTTTCTTTTAATAAACCCCGGGGTTCTTTGTGTTTTCTTTTTAGTTAGAGGTTTTTTTTAACTCCTTTTAAATTTTTTTTAAAAATTTTTTTTTTTTTGTTCTCTTTTTTTTTTTTTTTTTTTCTTTTAATAAACCCCGGGGTTCTTTGTGTTTTCTTTTTAGTTAGAGGTTTTTTTTAACTCCTTTTAAATTTTTTTTAAAAATTTTTTTTTTTTTGTTCTCTTTTTTTTTTTTTTTTTTTGGGTTTATTTATTGTACTTCTAACGTGTAGGGTATGAGGTCTATCTTGTTGGTGGGTGTGTTCGGGATCTTATCCTAAGGAGGATTCCTAAAGACTTTGATATCATCACTTCAGCCCAACTCAAAGAGGTTCTATATATCTATAAGTTTATGATTGTTTTTACTTGGAATAATGTTATATTTGGCATGATGATATAGCTATTTCTGTATTCAGACAGATTCTAGTTTCCTTGATAAAAGTACTTCTCATAATTGAGAGAAAGAAGATTTTGGGCTTATAACCTACTTATATTCTTCTATTCTAAATTATATAGGGAATAAAATTTGGCTGATAATAAAGCCTGTAACTTTATGAGATGAGAACTGGGGAAAAGAAAGACTGAATTATATAAGTTCTGCCCCAATGTGGCCAGATTTAATGGCCAAGAGTTCTGTCAATAGGAAGTTTCATTCTCTGAGGAACTTGGGATTCTCATAAGGATGCACTTAAAAATTATCTACTTTTTCCTAAAAAACAAAAAAAACTATGGGGCTGTTTGGGGAGCTAGAATGTAATACGATTACTGGGAATTAAAGGTGTATTGGAATGCGTGGGGAATCGAGGACGAAACAAAAATGAGATTGTGAAGCATGAAAATAGTGGGAAATAGGGTTGGGTTGAAAACTGCTGAAACGGAATGAGTTTTGTATTACAAATCAAGCCCAAAACGCTCAATTCAAACATTGATTTTGGATTACATTACATTACAATCCCATTCCATTACGGTCCCCCAAACACCCACTATATTTACCACCATGGTTTGGTTTACTAGTCTTTTGGGTTTGTAGAAAAGTTAAGGAACTTAGAGGAAACGAGTTCAAACCATGATGGCTGCCTACTTTGGATTAAACTATTATGAGTTTCTCTAGGAACCAAATCTGGTAACGACAAAGGGTTGTCACTTGAAATTAGTCAAGGTGCAACAGAACTAGCTTGGACGCTGAAAAATGTGAAGAGTATATATATGAATGGAAAACATGGTTTGCAGAATGATTTCTGATAATTATTTTATAGAGTAAGACAAAGGTTGAAACCTTATCTCCCCTTCCTTTTGTATCGGTCTCTGTGATAATGAAAGTTAAGTTAATTATCAAAAAAAAAAAAAAAAAAAAAAATT